>OU342500.1:16245000-16845000 GCA_910589525.2 Ennomos quercinarius
CGTGAAGGCTGTCTTGTAATAACACCAGCCCGGCTAGCATGCGCACCACGACAAAATTTTCTCAACACTTATCTCGTGAGAGACCGTGACAAGACTATGGTAGCGCCTAAGTGTGTCTCACTCTAACAGCGACAAGTTCTCTCGCGGTGCGCATGCCAGGCCATCTGGAACCGCCGAAGAAGTACTGTAGCACTAATTTGTAATGTAATTACCTATACTTATTATATGTAGGTCCATACATACATTTTGTTGCGGAATGTGATGAGTGCATCGAAAGTTGCCTTCAAATGGTCAATGAGCGCTACAGTGTATTACTTTTACCGAGATCTAATTCTTATAGGTACAGCGTATTTCATCGTTCATTCAATGTGACAAGCTAGTACCACCCTACTGGGTGGATGCGACCAAATAAATAACTTAACCCTCGCGTGCCGAGTGAGCTGTCATGATAATAATAAAATGGAACCGTGACAAATGGCAGATCGTCATGAAAATGAGAACTCCGCGGCTCCCTTGTCATGTTAGCTAACCCTGGAAATTATGGTTTTCCGTATTTGAATAATTTCAACGGAATTTTACTAAGTATATGTACCTATGTGGTTTTTTACACTTTGCACCGTACCTAATTTATAAACGTACATTTAATTTCATCATTGATTAAAATGTCGTGTCGTTTTCTTTCGTGACATTTCACGAGAAGTTGACAGTTACCTAAACATTGATTAAAAACTAACGTTTATAATTAAGACTTAGGCATAATCTTCAACCTTTGCTTATCATATTTTCCGTTACCTGAAAAATCTACATATCTACAGGTAGTTTAGTATCTTATTATTATTGCTTTAGTCCCACAGTATATGGGCCCACAATAGATAGACCGACGGTAGCAGTTGGATGCAAACCGTAAGCAGCCGCTCAAAGTGGCGCTCTATACTAAGGCCTATGTTCACAGTGGACGTTTTCAGGCTGTGAATCGAAATAGATCGATTCTCTTTACTTTTGCCGTAGAATCCTTACTGTTCGTTTGCATGTTGTATAGGTATATGCTTATCGTCATTACCGAAAGTCCGTAATTCGTGAAACAACATCGAATAATTCGCGTCCGGAATTCGTAATCGGTGCAGCGAGGTGCGAATTCGCAGCGGGAAGGGAACGTAGGGTTGTAAAATTAAGAAATTTTAATTTAAACATAACCCAGTCTTTCATCAGTGGCAATTTTTTTATCTATGACAATATTATAAAGAGGAAAGATTTGATTGTATGTTTTTTTGCATTGAATAGGCTCCGAAACTACTGAACCAATTAAAAAAATTATTTCACTGTTAGCAAGCTACGCTATCCCCGGATTACATAGGTTATATTATATTTAAAAAAATAAGGATCCTTATTAAAACTCCAATAATGTAACCCAAGGAGTAAACCGTCGCGTGCGCAGCGAAAACTATTTTACCCGTGCGAAGCCGGGGCGGACCACTAGTGATTAATAATAATGAAGGACGTCGACGTGAAGGTTGTCAGTTCTTCGAGTGATGTGGCCTGCCCATTGCCATTTCAATTTATCGGTCACGGATCTCCTCGTTCCGGAGCTTATCTCGCAGGGAAACACCGAGCATAGCTCTCTCCATAGCTCGTAAAAATGCGTTTCTCTATGTTCCTTTTTTGTTTTTGCAATATTTGTTACACTAAATGGGTTTTTGATCCGTAGTTAAGGTAACCAATGGTTAAAAATGTTAAGTAATTCTAACCAATGGTTAAAAATGATAAGTAATTTTAACCAATGGTGAAATTTTGTTACAATTTTTAACCATTGGTTACCTTAACTATGGATCGAAAAACCCACCGTTATTGATGTTTAAAGTTTTTAAAGCTTTTTAACGTATTAAGCTCAATACATTCGACATTAGATTCGAAGAAAATAAAGATGCATTTTTCGGAAAATTCCTTTTCAATTGTCCTATAATATTTTGTGAAAATAGAAATATAGTCCTTTCACAACCCTACCATGATCGTTAGGGTTGTGCGCCCCTCGTCAAGAGGGAGCAATCGCAGGCTGCGCTGCGGTCTGAGGGACCGAGACCGAGGGCTGCCACGCTGTCTTGCTGTTGAATGTATTGCCGTCTGCTTCGATTGCTATCGACAGTTGACATTCATAAGCTTTGTGAAGGTGTAAATACAGACGTTATTTTTTGTAAAGTTGCGGTTTTTTGGAGATCTTGGAATTCTTTTTTTATTTCCATCGCATTGAAAGTGCATTTATTTGTTTTCAACTGACTTAAAAATGAAGATTTTTTTTTAATGTTTGTTACTCAGTCATATATAAACCTATTCGGAAAATTATTTTTATTTGTAAAGACATTTAGATTAGTCCCATAGAAGCTTCATCAAAATCGATTAAGTAGTTTGATTTTTTAATCAAAACAACTGAAAGAAAGACGATCAATCCGTTTTTTTAAAACATAATTTTGTAATCCTCATGAGAAGTTTAGTGTATCACTGTGCTGTCTGTCTGTCCTTATGTCACAGACAGCTATTCTCAATTTCTCAACTTACATAGAAGACCTTGTCTATTTCGTATTTAGATCGTGCTTGCCACCGAGTTATAGCTTTTTTCAAAGAGTTCATAAATATTCCTACGGAGAGCTTAATTTCTATGTTTCTATTACTGATTTATAGGTATTAATACCCTCACTTCAACTGATTCTCAAAATCTTCATTTACGTTAACACAATTCGAGTCTCCCTTTCAAGGTTTCGAGTCAAATCTTCGGCTCAAAGAGAGAGAGATTCAATTTACTGTGAACAGTACGTAACCCGTGTCCCGTGTGGTCCCGGTTACGAATAGGACCACCCCATCTCTTCCCGTGGGTGCCGTAGAAGGCGGCTAAGGGAATATCCAGGGAATGGGTCGCAGCGTTCCCCTCGGTCTTGGTGGCAATCAATCTTCACCTACTGCGATCACCAAGCCGCCTGCCAAGCGTGGTGATTATGGCAAACCCCCCCCCCCCTAATGACAAGCACAAATAAAAACGGCCCCCAGTCCCCGGCAGCTCTGCTATCCCGTGGCTACGGTAGCGGCCACGGTAACGGCAGGGCAAGGGGTGCGAAGAATCCCCGGCAGACGCCCGGCTACCAACCCCAACGACGACCCCTGGCCCTGGCAACACATAACGTGCGCACACTGAAGGCTGACGAAAGGATGGTCGAGCTAGAGGCGGAGATGGGTAAGTTACGCTGGGATGTAATGGGATTGTCAGAAGTCCGAAGACAGGGACAGGACACGATAATCCTAAATTCCGGTAACTTATTCTTCTACCGGGAGGGAGACCAACTCTCCCAAGGGGGTGTCGGGTTTCTCGTCCGCAAGTCTCTCGTCAACAACGTGGTCAAAGTCGACAGTGTGTCGGCCAGGGTAGCGTACCTGGTACTCCGAATAACCAAACGGTATTCGTTGAAGGTTATACAGGTATACGCGCCGACATCGGCACACTCAGACGATGAAGTAGAAGCTATGTATGAGGACATATCCGAAGCCATGCATACTTCCGAAACATACTTCACCGTTGTGATGGGAGACTTCAATGCGAAGTTGGGCACAAGGAATAGCGATGAGCTGAGAGTGGGGCCATTTGGATACGGGCAGCGGAACCCTCGAGGACAGAGGCTGGCTGACTTCATGGAGAAGGAGGGACTCTTTATGATGAACTCCTTCTACGAGAAGCGGCCATCCAGGAAGTGGACGTGGATAAGTCCCGACGGTTCCACTAAAAATGAGATAGACTTCATCATGACGACCAAGAAGCACATATTCGATGATGTCTCTGTGATCAGCAAGGTGAAAACCGGTAGCGATCACCGTATTGTTAGAGGCACATTGAATATCAATGTTAAGCTCGAAAGGTCACGTCTGGTGAAGTCTACGCTCCGTCCAAATCCTGTCCAAATCCAAAACCCCGAAGGCTTTCAGCTGGAACTCCAAAATCGCTTCCAGTGCCTAGCCGACTGTAACACAGTGGACGAGCTAAACGACGGGTTGGTGGAAACTGTCCAAGCTGTTGGATCGAAATTCTTTAAGACCCAACGCCGAAAGAAGACTCAAAAGCTCTCAGAAAAAACTCTTGAGCTAATGGCCGACCGGAGCGAAATGAAGCTGCAGTCTTCAGTTGATATGTCAGCCTACGGTGAACTCAATAGACGAATCTGGAGTTCCTTGCGACACGACTTGCGTGCTCTTAGTACTTCACGTATTGAGGCCGCAATTGAGCGGAACCAAGGCTCTAAAGTGTTCGCAAAGGATTCGTCTATTGGGCAACACCAAATGACAAAACTGAAGACCGAAAATGGTAGCGTCATTTCATCCAAGCCTGAGATTCTGAGAGAGATCGAGAACTTCTATGGACAGTTATACACCTCGACACGTAAGCCCGCTACTAACACAGCTCAGGACATCAGAGCCAAGTTAGTCCGACACTATACCGAAGATATCCCGGACGTCAGCCTGTACGAGATTAGAATGGCCCTCAAACAGCTTAAAAACAACAAGGCACCAGGTGAAGATGGAATTACGACCGAACTTCTGAGAGCGGGTGGTAGACCGGTACTTTTAGTCCTCCAGAAGTTATTTAATTCTGTCATCCTTGAAGGTATAACGCCAGAGGCATGGCACAAGAGCGTGGTGGTGCTCTTCTTCAAAAAAGGCGATAACACCTTATTGAAGAACTATAGGCCCATCTCGCTCTTGAGTCATGTGTATAAGCTGTTTTCGAGAGTCATTACGAATCGTCTCGCACGCAGGTTTGATGAATTCCAGCCTCCCGAACAAGCCGGTTCCCGAAAAGGCTTTAGCACCATAGACCACATCCATACGCTGCGCCAGATTATACAGAAGACCGAAGAGTATAATCGGCCGTTATGCCTAGCGTTTGTGGACTATGAGAAAGCCTTCGATTCAATCGAGACTTGGGCGGTGCTGCAGTCCTTGCAGCGATGCCAAATTGACTATAGGTATATCGAAGTTTTGAAGTGTTTGTACAGTAAGGCCACTATGTCAGTCCGACTACAGGACCAGAGTACGGAACAAATTCCATTGCAAAGAGGCGTGAGACAGGGAGACGTTATTTCTCCGAAACTGTTCACAAACGCATTGGAGGATGTTTTCAAGCTCTTGGAGTGGAAAAGATCTGGCATCAACATAAATGGCGAGTACATCACTAACCTTCGTTTTGCCGATGATATAGTCATAATGGCGGAATCGCTCGAGGACCTTAGCACCATGCTCAACGACCTCAGTAGAGTCTCCCAGCAGGTTGGTCTTAAGATGAATATGGACAAGACAAAGATCATGTCTAATGCTCATGTTCCACCTATACCGGTAATTGTTGGGAACGATACTCTCGAAGTTGTCGACAAGTATGTCTACCTAGGACAGATTGTCCAATTAGGTAGGTCCAACTTCGACAAAGAGGTGGCGCGAAGAATCCAACTCGGCTGGGCAGCGTTCGGGAAGCTTCGTCCTATCTTTTCGTCCAAAATACCGCAGAGCCTGAAAACGAAAGTTTTCAATCAGTGTGTGTTGCCAGTGATGACTTATGGAACTGAGACATGGTCTCTTACTGTTGGCCTCATTAGTAAGCTCAAAGTCGCGCAGCGAGCTATGGAGCGAGCTATGCTCGGTGTTTCCCTGCGAGATAAGCTCCGGAACGAGGAGATCCGCAGGAGAACTAAAGTGACCGATATAGCTCTTAGAGTTAGTAAGTTGAAGTGGCAATGGGCAGGCCACATCGCTCGTAGAACTGACAACCGATGGGGAAGAAAGGTTCTCGAGTGGCGACCACGAACCGGAAGACGCAGCGTAGGCCGGCCCCCCACTCGGTGGACCGACGACCTGGTGAAAGCCGCGGGGAGCCGATGGATGCAGGAGGCGAGCAGCCGCTCAAGGTGGCGTGCTCTGGGGGAGGCCTATGTTCAGCAGTGGACGTCTTCAGGCTGTTGATGATGAGTACGTAACCGGATGCGTTGCCGGGTTCAAATTAATAATTTAAATATTAATTATATTATTGTCTTTGTTTAGGGTCCGCGTGAAATTCGGATTAAAGGATTTTAGAGAGGTTTGTTTTGGCTTTAAGATTTTAGAAATACCAAGTCCATAATGGCTAAATTAAAATTGGTTTTTAATAAAATAACTTAGCAATATATTCAGTGATATATCTAATTAGCGACATTGCTCAATTTTATTCCCAAAGGAGGACCAATTCCTTTCGGAGCTGTTTTGGAAATATTATGGGTGTACTTTATAACAGTGATCATTATTAGTGTTCCTTTGGAAAACCTCACTTTATTATGCTTATCATCGCAGAAGACGTCGGTATCAACGACTGACTACCCGGTGATTTTCTACTGACGGTGACGGGGTAACACTAACAGTTGATTAGGGCTGTAAGTATCTGTGTACAACCGTGCATATTTGCAAAAATAAAATAAATTGGCTTCTTATGGTTTACGGAAAAATAAATGAAACTGTAATCTTTATAAATCCATTAAACCATCATTTATCAGACAAGAAGAATCGCTTAAGCGCAAAAATATACGCGACAATTAATTGTCCAGATGGCAGCACCGTCGCTAAAATCATAAGCAAGGCGCATTTATTGCAACGCGATGCGCTGGCGCATTGAATCCTTTATTCACTTTATCAAGATTACTGTCGTCGTGAGTAATCCTCCGCGATACAAGGGTGACAGTGATCAATCGATTTTTGTACCCAAATCGATATAGTGCGAATCGATTCGGCAAACGTCTCGATTTGTTCGTGTGGAAATCCGCCATTTTAGGCCGCATTATCGAATTCGTTACGAGCTTTTTGTGAAGGTTGCAACTGGTCCTGGCTAGCCCTACTTACTGTTCTTTTTCTTTGATGTAGGTATCTACTCACTTAAATGGAAAAATCCAAATGCACAATATGTATGTAATATAAAGAAATGAAAGATATTATAGTTCCTAAGAATTTCAGCAACCAGCGAGATTTAAGCCCACGTCTTCCAACTAAAAGGGTTAGACGCTTTGCCCTTTTAATTATAGTCCCATGCCCAAAGCTTTTTTGCCCGGTCCACTCATTCTATATCGCAGATCATAAAGGTAAGCGCAAATCAATTTAGCTTCATGCTATAGTGCGATTCAAACTCAATGGCAGCTGTGAAGTTGGCGTGAAAGGCTGCGCATAGTAGTAGATATTAGATGTGCGCGAGCAGAGGTGTAGGTGTTTCCCTGCGAGATAAGCTCGGATCGAGGAGATCCGCAGGAGAACTAAAGTGACCAATATAGCTCTTAGAATTAGCAAGTTGAAATGGCAATGGGCAGGCCACATCGCTCGTAGAACTGACAATCGATGGGGAAGAAAGGTTCTCGAGTGGTGACTACGAATCGGAAGACGCAGCGTAGGCCGGCCCCCCACTCGGTGGACCGAAGATCTGGTGAAAGCCGCGGGAGCCGATAGATGCAGGAAGCGAGCAGCCGCTCAAGGTGGCGCGCTCTGGGGGAGGCCTATTTTCAGCAGTGGACGTCTTCAGGCTGTTGATGATGATGATGATGGGCAGAGGTAAGCGATGAGCGCAGCGTGCGAGCGGCTTGCAGCGCACTTCACAGCCGCCATTGAGTTTGGATCACACTCTACCTTCTAATACCAAAATGTTTGTATTTTTTTTTGTAGGTATCTAAAGTATTGAAATTAAACTTTTTATTACCTACACTTAATATTAAAAATTACAGATAATGAAGCTCTCACCTAGTATTTTTGTTCTTGAACGAATGTCAAACAAAATTAAATATATTTTAAGCTGTTTATTCCCGCTCGATGTTAAAACGCTCGTGTTCGCCATTATTCCGCCGTCTTTGCCATTATTCTGGGTAAATACTTGCCCATTTTTGTGTTCTGTAATCTCATTATGATGGCAATAATTTTCCTTGTTAGATATTTGTCATATAAATATTAACGTTTTTCAGCTTCTTTCTATTGTGGTTCAAAATTGAGGTATTGGTAAGTAGTTCATTTATAATTTCATTTGTTTTTTTTTAGTTTGTCTTCGTGTCTATTTAAAATTTATATATGACTGGCCCGATAGCTCAGTTGGATAGTAACTCTGCCTTCTAAACTGTAAGTTGTGGGTTCGATTCCCACACAGGACAAATATTTGTGTTATGAACATTGGTGTTTGTTCTGTGTCTGGGTGTTATATTGTATTCTATGTATGTATTTACAAACAAAAATTATCTAAGTATTCATATCAGTTATCTGTTCCCATAGTACACGCACGACCACGAACCGGAAGACGCAGCTACGATCTGGTGAAAACCGCGGGGAGCCGATGGATGCAGCAAGTGGCCTATGTTCAGCAGTGGACGTCTTCAGGCTTATGATGATGATGATGGTGATGATAGTACAAGCATTGCTTAGTTTGAGGCTGCTGGATGGCATTGTGTGAAATGTCTACCTCCACTACACATATTTATTTATTTATATTTTATGTTGAGAATGATTGTTATTATTGAATTTCTTTCCATTGGGTCCACTTCTCTGTGGATGCAGTCTTCTCGATACTCTTTTACCGACAGCCGGCCCAACCTGAGGCTTGCACCCGAGGACTGCCCTTGAGCTATAGTTGTTTTCATGATGAAAAGACGATGTAAAGGACAGGAGAGACCAACAGCTTAAACCCGCCAAAAAATTAATTATTTTGAAAAAAGTTACGTACATAAGTCTTTCTTTGAAAGCTGTTGGCAAGCTTTTAGAAGTTCAAACTAAATCGATTACTTACATTATGAAAGTACCTTAATGAAGCAATAAGTAGTAAACTAGTCTAAAGGGCAGGCAAGTCGATTTTTTTAAAGAGAAGTCAGCTTTAAAAAAAATAGCTACTTACTACAGTAGCTTTTCCCCACAGATAATGCATCCTCGTAAATAAGCTCACGAAGGTCGGTATTTCGTATAATCTACCCCGAGGCGGGACATGCGTTCTGTTTTAAACATAAAATATTTTTAATGTAGCGCTCCCGCTTTGCCTGAGGTGCTTCTATACCGACCATTTCTAAAACAACTTGAACTCGACTCTATTCTAGAAATAGCTAAGGTTTAAATTGCATCTCTGTAGAAAATTGTAAGTGCTAAAAAGGTTTTTATATTAGACTGTATCTCAATAGGGTAAAGCTGAGTTTTCGATAGTACATACTTATTAGTTTCAGTTGTCAAATGAAATTGACCTCTGTGTTAAGTACAAAGAAGGTTCATGACTTGAAAGAGATTTAAGGAGTAAGGTATAAAAGTCTCAGACGTGACTGTGTCAAATCAGGGCCTTGTTAAACCGCTGGGAAAGGAAGGACTTTCAAAAGTTTTTTCCAGTATAGTTCCCGCATTAACTACAGGCTATTTTGTTATTATTTCATTTAAAACATACAAATAGGGGATGGTTGAGAATTTTTCAATTCATACTCAATTTAGGTACTTACCTACATGCAATTTGCGTTCTTTAAAATAGCAGCTAGTAATATCTTTTTAACGGATTTTTTTCGAAAGAACGGACAAGAAGTTGAATGTGTAAATAAGTAGGTAAATAAATAATGTATAACATGATCTCAATATCACACTACCTACTAGGTACCTACTTATGTGAATATAAAATGATTTACTGATTTAGGCTCAGTCCCTACTCGGCCCCAATAATAATATCAAATATTCTAATACCCATTAGAACAATTTGTACAGTCAGAAAAAAAACGTGTATATTTTTATTTATTACCAAATCTTATCGAGTAAATTCGAAAATTCACCTCTGAACATTCAGATTTGGCTGTACCTAATAGGTTAGAAGACTAAGGCGGGAGCGAAGAGAAGCAAGCTCCCATCTTTTGTCTTCGGGGTTATTTTTTTTATACACACAAAAACTATACATTCTGTAAAACATACATAACATCAATAGTCGGTAGACGTCCACTACTGAACAAAGACCTCCCACATAAAATGCCACTTTGGACGCTTATCATAAGGGGGTTTGACATAATCACCACGCTTGGCAGGCGGCTTGCATGGTGATCGCAGAAGATTGAAATGTACCGAGGAGAATGCTGCCAATGTCCTGAATATTCCCTTAGCCGCCTCTTACGGCACCCACGGGAAGAGATGGGGTGGTCCTATTCACACACCGCCGGGACCACACGGCCCAACATACATAAACTCGCATATATAAATCAAGTGAAAATTAAAATATTGGTTGAAGTTTACTATTTTTGGTGCTCATTTACTAAATCTGGTGGTAATTTAAACATAAGCCAAATTTTATCTCGGACTGTAGATCGACTTTTTTATGCTTTTCAAACAAAATTTTTGTGGAATATTTGATATTATTATTCGGGCCGAGTGGGGACTGAGCCCTCATTTAATCACACGTAGGGACCTAAATACGTCTTATCATAAAAGCTTACCTAAGTACATTAATTGTACAATTGTTTTAAATCTCACATACTTCCTTGACGATTCTACGTAAAAAGCTCATGCTAAAGTAATGTAGCAATAAGTCAGTTTAATACCACCATTTAACTTCTGCAGCTTGTCTGCTTTCTGGAGATAAGTATCAGTACTCAAAATTTGCCGCCGAATTGTCGCGACGCCATTTTGTTGCAACTTTTGGCGCCAACCAAGGTGACCGGCTTAATCCGTCAACATTTTATGAAAATGGATGAATTCACAAATGGATAAACGTAAGTAAATATAATTCACTACAGTGTAAAAATTAGTTTCTTATACCTAAATCATTGACTATAAATCTAGTTGACCAATGATACAGCTTCCCCTCATACGAAAATTAGTGGTGTATTTCAACCACTAATTTCTAATAAATACTATGAATTTCTAATAAATCCCGGGAACCCGTTGATGTCTTTTGTTCCATCCTGCTCTGTTCTTTGTAATTTCGTATGACTTTGTCTCGTTTTGTTAGCTCGCCCCCTGCCCGCGCAGGTGAGTCGTGTTTGTACGAGAAATTATGTTCACGAGCTATCAACGGGCTGTATAATCTTGGACCTAAACCATCACATAACATATTGTATTATACATAATATACAAAATACATTTTCTTTTCTTTTCTTTCAGCACATTTGGCTTTAAGAATAGCTCACGAAAAGTGAGCTCACCAAGTAATTTATTTTAAAGTAATTCGTTAATTTAACTAATTTATATCAACAATCGAAGACATTGACGTCAGACGAGTGTGGGTGTTATTTTTTACATCCACTTTATACGTACCTATATTCGCAAATTTTTATTTTTAATTCTTTTTTTTTGGGTTCCGTACCCAAAGGGTAAAACGAACCTCATTACTAAGGCTCCGCTGTCTGTCTGTCTGTCTGTCACCAGGCTGTATCTCATGAACCGCGACAGTAAGACAGTTGAAATTTTCACAGATGATGTATTTCGGTTGCCGCTATAACAACAACTACTAAAAAAACAGAATAAAATAAATATTTAAAGAGGCTCCCATACAACAAACGATATTTTTTTCTCGTTTACCAGATGAGTCATAGATGGCGCTGCTTTAAATAGTACTCCTACTCAAGACTAGGTGGCTGGGATAGATAATGGTACGGAACCCTTCGTGCGCGAATCCGACTCGCAGTTGGCCCGTTTTATTTTAGCTTTAGTATAGGTACTTACCTACTGGAAATGAGTGCAATTTATTTCTTTTTAAATAATACTTGAATAAATGATTAGGTACCTATTTAGTATATTTATATCCATATAAATAGGTCGAATTCTGTGTTTATATCACATTAATATTCAGAAAATATGTGTTTTTTATAAGTAGGTACCAAATGGCCTCGTACGTGATGTCA
The DNA here is from genome assembly GCA_910589525.2 of Ennomos quercinarius. Lineage (NCBI taxonomy): Eukaryota > Metazoa > Arthropoda > Insecta > Lepidoptera > Geometridae > Ennomos > Ennomos quercinarius. The sequence continues at coordinate 16,256,874 of OU342500.1, forward strand.
TGACGGTAAAAGACCCGGCGGAATGACTTTAGTTCCATGGAAGATGGGGCGGCCTTTAGTGTGTGTGGGAAGATAGCACATTTCTTGAGCCGTCACATCTTCCCAGAACTTATGAACAATTTAGGCAGAGAAATTAAAAAGGGACAAACTCTAGCTTCTGCTGGGTTAGCACGGACGGTAGACAAAATTGTCTTTCCCCGTTTTATGCTTTCCCCGTTTTATGTCACTTTCTTCATACTTGCTTACTTGTCAAGTGGTTTAAAACAGGGGAAAGACGATTTTGTCTACCGTCCATGCTGACCCTGCTGAATGATTGTGGGTTCAATCCCCACCTAGGATTTTTGAAGCTACTTACAACTAAAAACGTACGTAACTCTTCCGGTAGTCCGTTTATAAATAAGTCAATAAGTACCAGTACCATTGACGATGGTGTAGGCACAAGGGCTCCAATACTTTTAGATTTGTATTGATCTATATTACTGGGGACTGGGACTAGGGACACTCCAGCACTTAAAAAGGGGTGGTCACTTTATTATACAGTAGGTATTAAGTTGATTTTGAGTTGGGTACTATCCTGAATTAGCAAGTTAAAATAGCAATGGGCAGACCACATCACTCGTAGAACTGACAACCGATGGGAAAGAAACGTTCTCGAGTGGCGACCACGAACCGGAAGACACAGCGTAGGCCAGCCCCCTACTCGGTGGACCGACGATGGATGCAGGAGCCGAGCAGCCGCTCAAAGTGGCGCTATGTGTGTGGGAGGGCTGCGTTCAGCAGTAAATGTCTTCAGGCTGTTGATGATGACGATCCTTAATTTGTAATTGAGCCAAGTCGCAACACGTCTTATAATTTATTAATAGAATATTTAAAAGCTCCAGGAAAAGTTCTCATCCGCTATTTCTGAAAATATACGCAGTTCATACGTCCTTGTCCGAGAAACGATAAACTATACAGATACAAATTATTACAGCACTTTTTAAACTCTGACTAATAAGGTGATAATAAATAAAAACTCTGCAAATGAGCTCATTAATCGGCCGGTAGAAGCGCAGCTCGTAATTTCAGCTGTCATCTTTGAAGCGGCGCGGCACTCGCATCGCCGATTCTTATTTTGAATTTTACTTTTTTATTAGTGACGAATGGCGCGAAAAACGCGTCAGTCGGCCAGCGACCGATGCGAATGAAATTGGGTTAGGCTGAATGGCAAGCTGGCCTTACTTCCTTTTTTTGGATACTACAGTTCACATGAATGAACATCTCTTTGAGAGTATTGATCGACAGCAATCGACAATTTTATTTTTGCGGTAGTTTTAGGAATTTAATATTTCACTTGTATTTTTCAAAAGTATTAAATCAAATCAAATCAAAGTGTTTTATTGCAAATAGGCTATTCATATCACTTTTACATTTACATTTCATGGTTGTAACAACGGATACAGAAACATATGGATGACAGCAAAGTTAAATATAACGGTATCCAATCCATTAATTTTATACTTAACAGCTAACTGAGCTTCGATGTTTGGAGGGCCAGTAGAAAATCAGTAGGGAGAAACCAAACCTTTCGAAGCTTTTAAAAAAATATTTTAGTACGCTAGTACTTTTGTCCATACTATGATAATTAGGGTTGCCAGTGCCACTTCCTTACAATAACAAAATAGAGTCGACTTGAAAACAGACAGACATTCTGTTTTGAAGCATGAATGGAGCGTGTAAATCTCATTGAGAAAACGTAGGTAATGGTTGACTGCCTCGGATCGCCAGATGTCACGAACGAATGAATGGAACGAATGATAAAGAACGTGACTAAACGATGTCGCTTCAGTAATATCTGGTCATAATCATAATTATTTATGTAAGATATAATATTTAAGTGTCTACTACGTAGTGCATAAGTGTGTATTAAAGTATTACAATATTTTTGTAAAGTACGTAGTAAAGTAATTTTCTTCTTGGTCAGTTTCCAAATGAGTCACGTGACAGCGTAAACTGCATTTAATTCAGTAATAATTTGAGTTGTGACTTGTGTCACCATTTCTGTTTCCGAAACGTTTCGCTGAATGAGATTGGGAGCTTGTTTAAACACTATTCAAAGTACAATTTACAATTTACCTGTTCGATGCGACACGTAGCCAAAATGATTTTTTTACCAATTAATAACGCTGGCACTTATTTGGCACAACGAATCAGCATTGCAGTTCAACGCTACAATGCTGCCAGCATGTTGGGTTCATCGCGGCAATTTATTTATTTATTTATTTATAGAAACACCAACAGTACATATATTTAATATTATCTAATTACTTAATCTAATTCTGATACATATACCCTTAACAGGTGTTACCATACCAATCGATGAAAAAATTTTTGTTGCAGGAGTTAAAAGCTATCTATGTGTACTTTTTGTAAGGCAAACTGTGGCAAAAGGGGTAAGAACACTGACCTCTATTATACTAGTAGGGGTAAAAATAACAATAAATAACTACATACTTTTTTTTATGTTGTTGACTTCGTCTTTTCTTTTGTTCAGATTGTGCATTCCGCCTACGTCAGTAATCTAAACAAATTAATAAATGTGTTTTGTTATTTATTTTACTGTTTAATACATTTAAATTATACAAAAATACGAGTGTCCATTTATTGTCGTGGAAAAATATGCTTTTCGATTACGATACCCGCCTCCGTGGTAATATTTTAGTAAAATAATTGTACTTCGAAAACTTTCGGTAGTTCCCTCTGAAATATCCCCAAATTATGCTAATATAGGCCATATTTCAGTGCAAACTAGCTAGGAGAAAAACCTCCATACACGTGGGAGTAGCATGATGTATGGAGCGGGGCTGGTTAAAGATTGCACGCGTGATGGATGGGCCGGGAATATATTACACGGTGTACAACAAACAAGGGTTTTAAATTGGCTGAGAGAATGTTGAAAGTTGTTATTTCAGAGATGTTATGCAGCTAAAAATGTTTAGCACTAATAATACACTGCGGTTTTTTACTATTTATTTATTTTATTTAGTATTTTAAGGATGAAAAAAGGCTTTCACTTCAGCAGCTCAAACAGGCACCTTTCTCTGCTAGAAAACAGTATTCATAATGACATTTTGCTTAATAAATATGACTTCAAGCGACTTATTTAGACAAAAACGCAGGCTTTTTTGATGGTTTCATTGAAATGCAACGTTCTACCCTCGTCTTTACACAGTTTAGGTGGTTATCCACATAACCATAGATAAATAAATATTCATAGATTAAGTAATAACTCACACAAACCCAGGTTGTAATTTAATCCCACACCAACCCGACCATTAATTACAAACACAGTGTGGTTTTATTTAATCAATGAATCACATATAAACGGCTGGTTATTACACGTATCCGCGGGCAATATTAATTAGTTTCAAGGCATTGATATCCGCGGTCAGTATTGATAATTACCGGTGCATGTGGGGCTTGACGATATCTACCTATACTACTGATTCGAAAAGTCATCATTTTGAGAGATATCGGTATTATCGCGTTGGAAATTCAGAGCTTCGCGTATCTTTTACACGGCATGGATCCACAAAAAGCTACTATGCAGAATCTGCACTCTTATTAGCTTTTTGCACTGCAGATATTAACTAGCAGCTGATGTCATCATCACCTGGAAGTAGTCAGTTGTTGAACTTGGAGAGATAGAGAGATAGATAAACTCTTTTACACACAAAATATTACATTTTTTTATTTTTCTTTTTTATTCTAAAATGGGGATACGTTTGACAACAACTGACTTGATGGAGTTTTGGCAGGAACGCGGAAAAGTTCACGTCGTTGCATTGCACAGAATTCCCACTAGTAGAAGTCTATTTCGCGTGGCCGCCTAGTTGTTTCTTGCTCCCACACGAGGTGCTGCCTGAATAAGAACGTCTCCCAAAATTTTGGGTAGATAATGGGCGATTTCGTTAGCTCTATCTATAGAATAATTTACCTTGATACCTAGAATTTATGTTTTACCAGTGTTCAATGCTTCTTTATTGTAAAAACTGAAATGTAAGGTCAGGTGGGGTAAGTGAAACGAAGGAGTACCTAAGTGAAACCCTATGGTAATCAATAAATCACGCAGTTTAGCTCTATGCTATGTGGCAAAATGGTTTCAATGCTCTAGCACACGCGTCACACAATCTTTCTGCTAGGTCATAAAATAAAAAGAGATCAGCTATCTTTAAGTTTACAAAACACAAGTCGGCTGATGCCATGAAGCAATTTAATAGTGTTTATGTACATTTTTACACGAAAATAATGCATGAAACGGCGCGTAATGTGGGGTTAGTATTTGCAGTCACAGACGACACAGGTAATAAAATCAATTAAATACATACTACATTACAAATGTCATTGTAAACGTCCCATGGGCGAAAATCACGTATTTCACAATAACAGCTGGAAAACGTCTAGTGCTGAACACAGGCATGCCCATAAAACGCAATTTTAGACGCTGATTATAGGGAGCTTTGCCATAACCACCTCGCTTAGCAAGTAGCTTGTCATCGCAGAAGATTATAATGTACCAGGGAGAATGCTACTGCCCATTCTCTGGATAGTCCCTTAGTCTGCTCTTATACGGCACCCAAAGAAAGAGATGGAGATTCTCAGATTTCTGCGCTAATAAAGTGATACCTGGCAGCTATTATTATATAAGTAGGTACCTAATATAATGACTAAACAGGGCGGGTAACAGATAATAAAAACAAAACTGTCAATATAGTCAACTGCTAAATAGTCAAACGCCAATGTCAACCTACCGTCAGAATATTGAATCGGAACGTTTCTGTCAAAACCGTGAACCATTTTTGAAGTGATGTTTCATTCACGCAAATTGAGTTTTCAAAAATTATTTTCTTGAAAAGTATTTATTGCCGTCATTTGCCATGTCAGATTTAGGCTTTCTATGTGTAAAAAAAAATTAGCGTCCTAGCAGAATTCACAAAGTGGATAGATGTGCAAGTATGTTTTACTTACCCCACCTGACTTTAAATATAAAATGATATATTTTACTAAATTAAATCAAGCAAATAATTAGCTAATATACTTACAAAAGAATTTTTAACGACTTATAAACATTTGCAAATCAACATGGTACCTAGCTGGTTTTATGGGAAATTAAAAATCATAAACTGGCAGTACCTTGACAATGAAATTTTTTTGGTTAGGTATGTTTATTTTATCCATTAATTAATCATTTAGCTGTTTTTCTGTTTAGCTGAGGACTTGTTATTACATGAAATGTAACGCTGTATTTATATTTTTCACAATAAACACTTCTAAAAAGGGAAAATAAACAAAACAATGGCTTCTTACTTGTGAAATGTTATTCCTTCATATTTACGCCTCAGTGCGACTTCTGTTGCTTAAAATGCTGCAACCACTCACTGCACACACATTATTTCTCAAATATTTATTGCCTAGATCACCATTTAAATAGGATTATTTCACAAAAAACAACAATTTCAAAAAATTGTTAACCTGTTTGGCTTAGATCAAACGAAGCCAAATAAAAAAACCCGGTAACGGTGACAAAGACCAAAGATATTACGTTCGTCTTTTTTTTGCTTAGTACCGAATGTATAGCGCTCTCCTTGTTGTCCATGAATGACGTCATATACTACGCTTCTACTCGTACATATTCAAAGTTGCATTGTATTATTTGTCAAAACGTGCTTTCTAGTGTCAATGTTTAAAATTGGTGGCGCAATGAGTGTGTGCAATTGATATAATGTAGTGATTAGTAATGTACAAAATTCCATAGAAGCTTCTAGAGCTTCTAGTAAAGTTGCCACCACTTTACATGACTAGGGCATGACTTAGACTGGACTATGATTACCTGACTTAGACCTCCGCCGAAAGTCTATACCGGACTTTTATACAATATCTTGTTTTATTTGTTGATTTATTGTTCCGATGTTCCGGAAATGTCATCGGAAGTATTGTGTGATGGTAAACGTGGGCAATAGATCGCAATCACACTAATCGGTGTTTATTTATTATTCAAATTAAATCGGCGGTCAAATTATTTTAATTACAGCCATTGATCATCGAGGTTATTAGCGTTATTTTATTTGTTGTGGCTGCTTATTTGCATGTAAATGTATAACTGGATTCAATATTATGTAAGTTTGCTTATTTTTCGTGGCAGCTCTGTTGTGGCCCCACCAGCCAAAGTGGTTTATAATATTTGTCAGAGATTATGTTAAGTATGGTTTGTTTTTATAGCCTTCCATAAAAACAATAGCTTATCGTAGTTTAATAAAATAACCGGCCAAGTGCGAGAGGGACTCGCGCACGAAGGGTTCCACGCAAAGAAATCACGTTTGTTGTATGGGAGCCCCCTTAAGTAGTAATTTTATTCTGTTTTTTAGTATTTATTGTTATAGCGGCAACAGAAATACATCATTTGTGGAAATTTCAACTGTCTAACTATCATGATGTTCATGAGATACAGCCTGGTGACAGATGGACAGACAGCAGAGCCTTAGTAATACGGCCCGTTTTACCATTTGTGTACGAAACCCTAAAAACGAATGTTTGAACGGCTAATTAAAAGGATGGATCATTCGCATTAATACAGAAACGTAGGTAAATAATCTCTAAAAATAAATTCTTAGCCAACCTTTCTCCAAGAATTCTCAAAATCATATTACAGGTTTCATAAAGCTCCATTCAAATATGCCCGATGAAGTACCTATAAACCAATTTGAGCAGACCCGAGGAAGCCATTAACAAGCCCAAATAACAAGAAATGTTTTCAAATACTCTGACAGGAGAAGGAAAGAAGGGAACTTTTAACAAATTTTCATGAAGTGAAGCTGTCGATGTCGGTAAGTTTATAACAGGCCTGACTTTTGCGGGGCGCTCATTCGTTTGAGTCTTCGAACTTTGTAGGAAATGTGTGCTTTTCGTTTGATTGAGGCTTTTTGAATTTGAATATTATTATGTGAGGAGAAATCTTTTTCTTTGATAACTTTTGCCACGTTATTATATGGGTGTAGACTGAAAAGGTTTATGTAATTTTTAGCTTTAAGTTGTACCTACACGCTGATTTAACTCTCAACACCTTGTCAATAACTAATAAGTAATTATTGATTACTAAGGGTGGTTTTTTTGATCCTGTAGTTAATGTAACTAATGGTTAAAAACTCTCAACTGTTTCTTAGCCGCCAACCAAAGGGTTTGACTAAAAACCAGCGCCACGTATTGAATATCTTCACTGGCACAGATGCTGAGTTCAAGCCCTTTTCAACGCCACTGTTACTTATACCTACTTACTCACTTTTCATGGGTACTATAACTGTACCTGTTAAAATATGTGTAATATTCTTGTAATTTTTATTTTTATCTTTGTTAGTGAGGGTTGAATAAATGTTTTTTCTTTCTTTCTTCTTTCTTTTTTCTACCAGATGCTAACTAATGGTGAAAATTTGTTAGAGATTTTAACCATTGGTTACGTTAACTATCAAAAAATCCACCCTTAGCGTGCTCACAGGTCAAAGGAGAAAGGAGCTACGAATTCCTACTAGTTATTTATGAATTCTATTCTAGACATCAGGATTTTTATGTTAGTCAGTTCATAGCTGGTAGGTCTTATTTTTCGGTTTAATAGCATTGTAGCTAGTGAAGTCACTGGGCATAATATGAGATGTTGTGATCTGATGTCTCAAGAGAGAAGAAGGAAAAAAAATGCGAAATGCAGAATCATGCAGTACTTTTATAATGTAGAGTGCTGAGTAATACTGCAACTGTTTTGGGTGGCCGTGACTCTTATAGCACCTGGCGAATAACTATAGTTCCTCGCGTCATTCGTTTACATAAAAAAAAAAACAGGAAGGCTTGAACCTGTAGTTTCCCATGAGGTAATTACATCATGTACTGGCAGCATGAATGTGCAACCACATCCAATCGCGTCTTGCCGGAGGCACAAAATATGTATATGCAGACCTTCAGCAGAAAAATACTCTAAAGGGAATAATTTTGCATTTTGAATTATGGGAGGAAAAGATATAAACTGATAACGCAGATTTTAAATAATTCAGTCCTTGGAATAACTTACTATGGAAATATTTTGGATAGTTTTGATAAAACTAGTAGTGAACTTGTAGCTTTTTTTGCATAAGTAGCTACCAAGCAGGTCATCAAACTGATGCATCAAAACATAATTATGCAAATTCATGCATAGGACAGCATTGATAGGATTGCATTGATGACATCAATGCTATCCTATCAGGCCAACTGATGGTATGCAGCATTAATCTATTATATACTATGGGTAAGTGCAATAAAGCTCAATAAAATATCCATTGATTTCGCCCATGCTTTTGATGTTGTTTACCATAAGCGTTCCTAGGTTCTGCACTGCACTAGACCATCCCACGCATTCTAATCAGCGTTCCTCACTTCCATCCTACGTATTACTTGGTATTACCTATCTCACAAGGTACATTACTCCCGCCAGCTCAGATCTGAAGCCGAGCGTGCCCCAGGGCACCATACTAGGCCCGTTGCTGCTTGCTGTCTGCGCATGCAATCATATCATCTCTAGCAATCACTGAGCTGAGCTGTATACACTGCTGCGTTGCCTCGGGTGGCCGAATTATCTTATATAGTAAGCTAGTACCGTGCTTGAAATATCATGTAATCCAACATTACGTTAAAATATCTAAAATTGGGCAGTGACTTTTACGATTGACTTGTTTGTGAGTAAATCAGTCTATCAAAATCACCCTGAAAACGTTAAGATACCGCTGGTATAAAGAAGAACATAGATTTTCATCACTTAAATATTTAAAAAAAGGCCTTAGCTTCTTTTATGAGGACAACAATATACTAAAACAGTTTATTACGCACTCTACGAGTTCTATCTTTCTAACAAACAAGATTTCAAGTAAATTGAACTAGCAATCAGAAAGCTCTTCACAGTAGACATCTTGATATCTTAAGCCCTACAAATTCTACAAAAGCTGTGGAAATTACAGTATTCATTGTTGTTTACGTAGAACATGCAGACAGGAACCCTCGGATTGGCAGAGAAAATAATAGTGGAAGGGAATCACCCGCCGGGCACGATACGTTTGGAGAGATATACTGAATGCTCTATTTTGATTGAAATTGACCGTTACCGGTGTATCTGGAGCTCCAATAAAGTAAACAGGATTCACTGATGACCAAAACAAAAATGTATAATTGATACAACAAAGTTCGCACTATTCTGAAATCGTCTCACCAAGACAAAACAAGCTATAAACGCGAGTTATTTTTAAAATATGATTTTTATGAGTTGGCTCTGAAGTAAATACTACAGCTAAGAGAACTATGTAGGATGTAGGTGAACTAGTGATGTAGGTGGTAACCGACTATTACAAATACCTATTTGTTTACTATAGGTTTTTATAGTATTTTTATATTAATAGGATAGTTGAAAACTCTTTACCAGCGTCTACGTTTCCGAATAGCTATAATATGGAAGTTTTCAAGATTACCGGTTCCTACTCCGCAAGCGTGCTGCTTCGTCAACTACATTATCACTTAACATCAGGCCAAATGTGACCAACGTAAACTTATTAGTATATAAAAAAACCTAGAAAAATCATGGAAAAACTGATAAAACTCCAGAGTTTCTTCAATACCAATCCGATGCTTCGATAGACATTCCTTTAAAAAAGCCTGAACCCGTGAAAAGATCTGTATCAAAGGCAAAGTAATTCATCAGAAATACTTTTTAATTCGGTACAGAGTTTCTTTCACAGCTCCGAGTTAAAACGATAAAGAATTTTGAGAATTTCGGTATATAAAAGGTGCAAAAAGTAGCATTAAAACCATTGACATATGTATATACTTTTTATCTGAATACTGACTCACATTCAAATGTAAACGCATTGAGTAACTGTTGAACATCTCGTGTGATAAAAGAGACTTTAGACCTATTCAATATATTATAACGTAAAGATTTAGATAGTTACGGTCCATCAGTGATTTTAGAACGAGCAATTTTTTTTGTGATTGGTTATTTTATACGAATTTTGTTATTTAATATTCTCCAAATAAATAACGTAATAGTAATCAAGGAATTTATATTTACTTAATGATATTTTGATAACACCACCTTCCTTTGCAACTCCTAGCTATGCTAAAGAATAATGAAGCTTAGGATAAAACAATTCTCGGCGTACTAAAGGTTTCTAATCAAAAAGGCCGCTTTAAAGACATTACTATAGCTCATAAGAAGAACGCTATAGAGTTTAAAGTTGTTAGAAAAGATAATGAAGATAAGTTGGTGAAGATAAAACTGCCGGGTCTATAAAGGTGGAGTCGTAAAAATGGATAATGTCCAGCGCAAAGTCAATGTTCCACAACATTTCCTTTTTCAATCAGAAACTATTACAAGTATGAGTTGTGACTCTATTGTGTGATAGTAGAGTTGAAAATTGAAAGAAATAGAATTTGTTTATGAATATGAAAGTTGTATGATAAAACAATGAGTATAGTGGCGCAAAAAATAAGCAACATGGTCAGGAAGGCAGTGCAACAGAAATGAGAGTAATTGATGTAAATAGATAGCTACAATGTCAGTATGAACATAACTTTAAAAAAAAAAAAATATATATATATACGTGTGGACATTTCACACAGCGCCATCTAGCCCCAAACTAAGCATAGCTTGTACTATGGGAACCAGATAACTGATACAATACTTAGATACTTTTTTATTTGGAAATACATACATAGAATACAATATAACACCCAGACACAGAACAAACATCGATGTTCATCACACAAATGTTTGTCCTGAGTAGGAATCGAACCCACAACCCATAGTTCAGAAGGCAGAGCTACTACCAACTGAGCTAACAGGCCAGTTAAACTTTGAAAGACTTTGTAAAAGACAATTCAAATTATTTTAGAAATGCTTTTACATTAATAGTTATAATCCGACAAAAATTATGACTTTTTATGGGACTTCCTCCGGCTTTAGAGAACTTTCTGTGTTAAGCTAGATGTATTTTGTAGGTATCGATTGATGCTGCATACACTCCTAAATGTAAGATTTAATAACGCCGTTTCGTCTTTTAGACACCATATATGCATACATTTATACACTTTTGAGAAAGTTGGAAGGATCAGCGAGAACAATCACACGGCTCAGAAACTGTAGCCAAGTACAAACTGAGTTCTCCGCAGGTTATTGTTTCCCAGTTTAGACTGCGTGTTGCTTTTGGGATTGAAATAGCGTGTCTACTTCTGCAATTGTTACCCAAACATTGGCAACAACGTTTATTGTTGACAGCGAATATCTTAAACTTGTGTTATTAAGATTTATCAATAAGTCTGTCACCTTGTTACTTTTAGAATCTATCTATCTATACTACATTCGTTGCTCTCACAGTAGTGAGACACTTTAATTATTGACTAGTTTATAGCCATGCTCTTTATATACTAATGCTTTACTAAAGCCGAAAAAATAATGTAAATTTTGCGATGCAGGATATAAAGTTGTATTTTTTTGCAGGGTTCACTTGATGATCAAACGGCTGGATAGATTTTCATAAACAATATCTAGCATAAGCACACACCACACTCGAGCAAGTCACAAACAAAAAAACAACCCTCCATTTGGAGTTACGATGCCACTCAAATAATAGATACACAGCTATACACATCAAACTTATAATACCACTCTGTTTAATCAGGGTGGGTTAAAAATCACCACAATTGATACCAACAAGCTAAACAAACGAGCATAAAATTTAAACGCCCTATAGATACTTTACTTCGATCGAGTTCGTATCAAATAAAAATAAATCTGAAATCGAGACAATCGGCCGGACGATGGTCCATTGTAAATATACCGCGAACGAGACCGTTGATTTTTGTTTTAAGAATAACAGCTGAATGGGGATCGTCCGTTGGCTTCAATACTTTGAATTGTAAAAGATTGAAATGAGCTTTCGTTATGTCTGCAGAAACATTGATAGCTTGACTGCTGTGAAATATTGAGGATAGTCTGTCGGTGCTGCGTACATTTGCATTAACAGCGAAAGAATTAAACACTCGCCCCCTTGCTAATAAACATTGTGTAGTAGAGGAATAGTTATATACAGACTACATCTAAATTATACTACGTATATCTATGTACACTAAGCCTAAGAAAACAAAATAAGTGAGTAATAAAAAGTTATAAAGTATTGTGTGTAAATAAGTGAAGTATAAGTTATATATTGTGTTATATTTCTTTCTATCAAGTTAGAAATGGGCAAAGGTGAAACAAGAGAAAACACTAAATAGCTATTGCAATGATATGCAGTTTTACTAGTAAGGGGGTTAGTGATTGAACGTTGCGATGAAACAACGACTGACTGTTTAGATGTGAGGACAGTTTTTGAGTTTTTTAAAATGTTATCAGTAGTAATCAGGCATACGGTGGGATGGGAAGAGGTCACCGTGGCCAGACGGGCAACCGATGCGTTGCATACCCTGTTATAATTCTCTTTTCATTTGTTGTAGCTCTAGGGAAAGACTGCTGGTGGAAGCTTGTTCCACATCTTGGCAACAAAGTGTACAAAACCAAGCGAGAACCGAATCGTATTTGACTTCCGCGACTCAATAATATGTATTTAATCAAATTCCTCGATGATATTTCCAGTTCCGATTTGATTCGATTGCGTATCTTCATCTCCATTTTTCCACATGCCAGCGACAACGACGACGACATATTTCAGCAAAAAATTTATCAGACGTATTAATGTCTCGATTAAACACACAATCGCTTGCATATCGTCGTTTAAAACCTTTCCAATGTTAATTACAGCAATTAAACTACACCAAAAAATCTTCCGGTCGTTACAGCTTGATTTTGTTTAACACGTCCAATAAGTCTTTAAACGCTTTCAAAATTCCACCGTCTCATGTCAACACGCAATCAGACATACCATCGCAGAATCCGAGGCCGTCAATACCCGACACTCCTGACGGGAGGGTTTTAATTGGCGTCGTTTACGCTATCAGGTCGCATCAGGCTCGCGCCCGAAAAAGCCGTCATCCAGTTTATTGAGCCCTGCTTATCAGAAATGAGATTCAATTTCAGTGAAGGAGTAGAAGTGATTTTTACGTTGGCTGTATCAGCACAATTGAGTTCTCAATTGATAACTCTGTCTTGTCATTGACTTTAACTTCATAGAAAGGTTTTAGTCGGTAAATCTTAAGGCTGCTATATCCACGATCTCGACCGCGCATCGCGACTATTCTGAAGACTTAATCCAAACTAGTTTTCATTCATCAGCATAGAAAGAAAATAAACTTTGATACCGTTGTATTTATGAAATCTATACTTGTTTATTTTTGGTGAACATTTGTAGTGTCACTCATGATAACATAGTTTAGCAAGATTTTTCGTAAGTAAATTCAGTTGTATTAATTGCTTCTTTATAATGGCAAAAACATGATTTATTGGTGCCAGCTGTCCCCATTGCCCTTTGTAAAGATCAAGAGGCGCGAAAAACATTATCTATCTTTTTTTTAATGGCTCCAAGATTAATAACCTTATTAAGCCAGTGTCAAGTTTACGAAATACTGCTACTAATATCATCGGGTCCCTATTTGTAATCTGTAGTCCCGCAGACCCCGGTTGGAATCCAGACGCATCACAAAGACAATGGCAAAGAGGTCCCGTTACTGCTGATGCTGCCAATGTTTATTTATATGGAGGACTTCTTGTGGAGATATTATTAATGGCTTAATCGAACCGATTTATGCCTTTCGCAAGCAGAAGGACTTAGGGAATACTCATAAATACTCTGGAGTTTTGTGTATACCAGAAACCAGACGAATTTAAAGTGCTGATGAAGATAAAAATGACAATACTTTTTCATATAATTTTGATCAAGCAAATTAAAAAAAATACATAATTATAGTCATGTAAGTATAATAAGTATATCACAATCCGTAAATACTTAAAGTTATTGAAATTAAAAAACTGAATTTTTCATTTTTACTACGACCGAGTTAAGTTGAAACTTAAAAATTTTGTGATATTGTGTGAAAGTTAGCAAAAATGGAATTGCATAAGTAATTAAAAATATATAAAAGTGTTTATTATATGACTGACTTTGATTTTAAGAGTTACTAACCGCGTACCCCGATTCCCCAGGCCCCGTCCCGGAGGACCACTATCTCGGCAATCATAGATAAATACCAGCAATTTCCTACAAAGTTTCAGTTAAAAAGACAAACGAACAGACCATCAACAAATTCACCCCCAAGCTGTAACAAAACAATACCACCACTTAAGATAACCAATCACTACAATCTATAGTCCTATCAACGTGAAGGATCTACCAGCGTCGCGTCGCAGCATCCAGATCTCTGCCGTGTCGGCGAGGACTAAATTACAGAAAACATGACGTGACAATTTGTTATGGAGTTGGAGATCTTAGATGTTGAACCGTGGAGTCGTGTGTGCTGGATAGGTAACGCAGGCTAAATTATAATTGTGATGCTACATTAGCGGGCGACTATGCGTGGTGCGTTGGCGCGCAAAAACATCGTCGTCGGCTATACACGATGTTTTGCAACGATGTATGCGGCCACAGTAGCGGGCTAAGGCGAATATTCGCTAATCTAGCCGCAGCTAGATTAAGGCCCGATTTCACCAAACTAGAATAAATTTTATTCCAGGTATGACTTTCCGAGAACAACCGAGTTACGCGAATATAGCCCTTATATCACCAATTTTGTGAAGGAATAAGACTTATTCCTTGGATACAATCAAAATAGCGTCTTTTTTGTGTAATTTCATTTGTCAATTAGCTGTATGTAAGGAATAGCCGTATACTTGGAATAAACGTTGGTGAAATCGGGCCTTAGAATAATAGCGCTAATCTATCTTCATGAGGTGAAGCATTTGTTTAGATGCTCTTACGGCACCCATGATAAGATAGAAGGGTTCCGTGTAGTACCTAGGAACTACAGAACCCTAAAAATTTCACCGATATTACGTCTATAAGATATATCTGACGTTTTTAGGTGAGGTTTTTTCATCATTAACAGCCTGAAGAGGTCCACTGCTGTACATAGGCCTCCCCCAGAGCACACCTTGAGCGACTGCTCACCTCCTGCAACCAGAACGAGGGTTTTTAACTCATCACTATCTAGATTCTAGATATTGATGAGCACTTCATCACTAAAAAGTACTAAGTATTATGTTCTTATCCAGTTGTAGTCAAGTCCATGTATCGTTCCTTGGGGCCGGTTTCCAATTGTTCCGTTAATTGAATGTTATTGAATTAGGATCGCTACCTGCTTAGAATGCACCCACTGTGACCGATCCGATTTGTTGCGCGTATGCATGCATATATTATGTCATATTATAATGCAAAAAGTAACTATCGTAAAATGACATTTCAATAAAATGTCGCATGCGCAATAAGTTATTTCTGAAACGTGACCTATTCGCAAAATGTCACTTCTGTCTGCACCCTGCTGTTTGTTATCTACCCTTTCACAAATAAATGGCAACTCGATTTTGATGTTGATTATGGAGATAGTTTGAACCTTGCGGAAGAAATTAGAGATAAGTACTATTAATCATAATAAACTGTATCCCACGCATGCTAAGTTGCTAAGGGTGGGTATTTCACCGATAGTTAAGGTTGAAAACTCTAACAAATTCTAACTATTGGTCAAAATTTGTTGGCATTTTAACCATTGGTTACCTTAACTACGGATCAAAAAACCAGCCTTAGTCACTGAATAAGTACATAGGTATAAGTCTCGTGAGATCTGGTAAGACCAACTGTCGTATCTGTCGAGATAGGAAAAAGTCTTCTCTTCTCGTGTAGGCAAGTGGCCAGCCCTGGTCTCAGAATTTTCAGGCCGCCCAAAGGCTCAGACTTGGCTTAACGACAAATATTTTGCTTACGACAATAGCCGGGACCAATTTAACGTGCCTTCCGAAGCACGGTAGCACTCAGTTGTATTAAATATACCACTTTTTTAGCGGTAGCCCATCTATCTGCATTACGAACGGCTAGCCGCTCGAGCTTCGCTATCAGCTCTACTCGATTGTTATTTTTACGATAAGTGGTACATATTTAATTGCAATTTAGTGGCACCCAATGAGTACGACGTGTAAATACCTATCGTATCTGCAGAACATTATATCGGACCCAGTGAGTATAATGTAGTCCTCATAAATCCGTGCACGACACGCGATGGATAGCGGTGTTTAAAAGGATTTTGGAGTACTTTCTAATTGGAGCTATTAATGGAGGTATGTAGTGCGTAAGTTGCAACACACTGGCGCGGCTCGACGCGCCGCGTAATGTGGCGGTACTGCGTCTGCGTAATGTGGTTAGTGTGATCCAAACTGAATGGCGGGTGTGAAGTGCACTGCATTCACCGCTTACCTCTGCCCACGTATCTATTTTTTTAACTGCGCATCGTTTCGCGCCGACTTCACAGCCGCCATTGAGTTTTACTCGCACTCACCAACGACTTATGCTTTATATAGCACAAGTCAGACCCCATATGGAGTACTGCTCACACCTCTGGAACGGTGCCCCAAAGTACCAGCTTCAGCCTCTTGACTCCTTACAGCGACGAGCCGTTAGACTCACCGATGATCCTGAGCTCACCAAAGACTTAGAACCACTGTGTTTGCGCCGAGACAACGGTTCCCTCTGTGTGTTCTACAAAACTTTTCAATGGGGAATACTCTGAAGAGCTGTTCAACCTAATCCCAGCGTCGCGGTTTTATAACCGCACAGCTCGTCACCGTCAAAAAGCTCATCCACACCTCGTGAACCCATGGAAGTCTCGCACAGTCCGTTTCACGAGATCATTTCTGCCACATACTTGCAAGATGTGGAATGAGCTACCCTCTGAGGTGTTTCCGCTGAGCTACAACATGGGGCACTTCAAGCGACGGGTAAATAGAGTCTTAAAAGGTAGGCAACGCATTGGCACCGCTTCGGGTGTTGCAGGTGTCTATAAGCGACGGTAACTGCTTAGCATCAGGCGGGCCGTCAGCTTGTTTGCCTGTCCGTGTTATTAAAAATAAAAAACTCTAACTATCAGTGAAGCAACAAAATGCTTCTACACTTGAAAGGTTTTAAGTTTTTCTGTTCGATATAGGAATCGGAAACATTTTGTACCTTTCAGATGTCGAGGTCCAATTCAGTATGACATTTCTTAAGTCAGTGGACTGGAAATACAATTATTTCATTCCATGTTTTGTACGCTATTATATCAAACAGGCTTGGCTCTCCTCTCTCTGAAGAGGTCACCGTAGCCTAATAAACATCTGTAACACCAGACCACTAATGTGGGTTTCCTCGGCGGTTGCATGAATTCCCTTGAAAGTAGTGTAATCAAACTCTCTTACCCACTCAGTGCTCTTATCTCCTATTCACTAGTTACTTCCTTTTTGAAGATCTTCGCCTTTGTATGTTCCCTTTTGATTTTATGATCCACCATTTGTTTTAAATTTTATTTCCAAAATCCTTGTTGTTCAGTTTTCTTATGTTTCTTCTTCTTCTTGTTTTTTCTTTATTTTAATGTGGCTCTTGCCACCAGTGTTGCCACAGTTTTATTTTGTGTAATTGTTGATTTAGCGCGTTCTTTCTCTCAATTAGTTTTCAAATAGCATTTTAAATATGAATTATGCTGTACGTGAATATTAATGAAATTCACTCAATAATTACCTAGCCATATGCTAACAGTAGTAAAAGAACATTCTCTGTACTCCTTTCGGATCATTTCCAAATATTTTAAACTCTACCAGCGCCGCCACATATTCCAATTTTCCAAATAAACCACGTTCATAATGTTTGAAAACAAATACAAGATATTACGATATAGGTCGCAAGCTACTGAAGAACTTTATTACTCAAGATTATACTCATGATAGCTTACAAAGCTTGTCAAAGCTTACACCTAAATATGGGGAAAATGATGCTTAGTTTATTATTATCTTACATTATGCAAATAAAACGTAATTATTTATCGGGTTTGAAACTGTCAATATTTCAATTGAAATAAGAAAGGTACTCGAGTGGCGACCACAAACCGGAAGACGCAGCGTAGACTAGGTGGACTGACGATTTGGTAAATGCCGCGGGAAGCCGATGGATGCAGGAGGTGAGCGGCCTATGTTCAGCATTGGACATCTTCATGCTGTTGATAATGATGAGGGTGATGAATATTTTAATTTATCCTATATGACAGTTTTTGATTTGGTAAATAAGCATCATTAGATCAATACCTATTGATTGTTTATTCAGCTAACAGCAAGTTTTGACCATTCTCTAACCTCATTTCTACTCAACTGCCACTCGTAACTAAAATGCACAATAGCTCGTGAACTATTGCATAGACAAATATTATTGTTTGGGCAGTCGATAGCGGTTGTTTTAACGGTATTGCTGTAATGGATGCCCGTCCTGCGTGATTGGATTTTGTATGAAACTAAATGGTTTTATGGCCCTTTAATAGTTCGTAAGTCCAACCACTGTGCGTTTGACTAAAAATAACGAATAATATAATAAATATATTGCCAAGACCCCTTCTGCTTGTTTATTTGCGTTGTTCTTGTCTGTCCCCACGCATTGTCAACCGCGTCGTCACTTAGTATAAGGTGAGACCCTGGTCAAATGTTAGCTTATCGATGATAAAAAAAGTCTTATAGTAAACGAATTATAAATGCTACTATACTACTGCGATGGGCGTCTACAACATAGAAAAATATCCTTGTCTCGACTTCAGACAGACATAATAATATGTAAATTTATCCCCGGAAGCCAGGCGAAATGCCATTTGTCTGAAATCGATCAATGCCGTAACACCATTACGATTAAAGTGCGTTCAACCGTAACATTAATATTCTGGACATTTCGCACATTGTCCGGACGTGTCGCCGCATTCATTACCCTTATTGGTTAACTTTGGTATTATGATGAACGGCTATTACGATAGACTCAATTTTATTACAGCTTTAGTAGAGTGTGATTCAAACTCAATGGCGGCTGTGAAGTGTGCTGCAAGCTGCAAGCTGCAAGCCCCCCGCACGCTGCGCGCAACCTTTACTTTTGCCCGCGTACATTTAATTTGTGCTACTGCACAGCGTTTCGCACTGAGTTCACAGATGCCATTGAGTTTGAATCGCACTATACCTTGCCTACCCATATATTACGGTTGAAATTCCATCAACCCGCAATAGGAGTTTTGCTACGCACTTTGTAGTGCGAGCAGTCTGAACAATCTGAGAGTGTTCAAGTCAAGAGTGAACAGGTACCTTCTAGGCAAGCATGCACCATCATAGACTGCGTCATCACTTTCCATCAGGTGCAGTGGTCAAATGCTTTGCGACTTAAACCATCAAAAGAACAATAGGCTAGTTGCCTGCTATTAAAAATTAACAAGTAAATATTATTTTCATGAAATAGTTTAAAAAATAATGCAAAACTTAAAAAATAAGTAAATTCAGTAAATAAATCACGGAATAATAAGCTTTTAAAGTTTCTGATGGGGCATCGCCTATCCCTTTCTCGCAAAACAGAGATCGTGGGAAGCATTCAGCTTCCCCACAGTTACTATGAAAACACACGTTGTGACGTCACATGCCAAAGAGATTGTATGTAAAGCTACCACAGCTTAGTAAAGACTGACGTCACTGCTTGTTTGAGCTGTCTCTTTCTATTCCAGTATTTTAAAATGCTTGTAACTTTGTAATTTTTAGAGATATTTTTTAATATGTGCGTTTAATTTAGTTTTCACGACTGTTTATTTTTTGAGGAATATTATCAATTAATGCGATAAAAACAGCAGGCGACTAGACTTTTCCAAATAAAGGCTGTGTCTATATTTGTCACCTAATAACAGCTATGTCGACCCCGAAGTGTCATCGAATGAGCATTTCTCTACATGTCATTGTAGGTACACTGCGGAAGGACAAGCTATAATACAGCGGTGGTCCAAGCCATGAGATACGTAGCTACATATGATTTTTTACAATAACAACTTGAGTAATACTGAATACTATCTGAGTTAGAATTGGTATATTATCCCGAAAAGGGGGGTAAATCTACTCCCCAAGAAAGAAAATGTTTCTTCAACGACTTATCTAAATTAATAGTTTTTCATTGAAGAAATGCCATGTAAAGTTTACGTTCTAAGATAGCCCTAGCGCAGTGGGTGGTTGAACTTCGTCATTGATCCAATGAAATTAATGTATCTTGTTAACTCTCGCACGTGCAATTTTGTGAGTGGTTTTTTTTAGTATGGAGGTTTGGAAACACGCAGTTTCAAGTAAGGCTCTCACAACCCTTTTTATGTACTATGAGCTCTTTATAGGATAATCTCGAAATATTTAGAATTTCCATAAGTACCTAGTATACCGTGCAAAAATGTGTGTCCATTGTGATGCAAACGTCCACGTACGACTGGATAACACATTAACATCTGTTGGATTATGACGGCATGGGTAAATATCAAGTGAAACCCTCTCCTAATATAATTCTTAGCCTCTCAGCTGCCGCTTGTGCCTCGCGCCGCCGTGACGTGGCAAGTGATGACAGGTTGACAAATTAAAGCGATGATGTCTGCCTGGATTATACACCGCGTATATATTGACGCTGATCTGTCGGGAGGGCTGCGCTGGTGTGATAGGGGTTATTATACGGCTGTGGGGTATCTTGTCTTATTAATAAACTTCACACTTATACGAAAAGAGACTATATACTTCGTCCAGTACAGGGCGTGGTACTACGTCCTACGGTAGAGGGTAAAAGATACATGGAAAAATTCTCGAGACTCAAATCTTTACATTTACACAATAGATCCTTTTTAATCGATTGACAGAACAATATCACTAAAATCATTTTTCTTCTAAATACTTTAAAACTAATCGTGGCATTTACCACTACGTAAGTTAGTATACAGCCCTCTTTATGTCTAGTAAATAGTATTTTGATATTTTAATAATGCCAAAAACCATTTGTTTAATATTATGTAGTGCTTAGGTATCGAATATTGAAATTGTATTATTATGCTATGTTAATACATATATAAAATATAATATAATTTATAATAACACTTACACTTACACTTTTTATAACTTATTTTAGTGTGTTATTATGTATGATATTTCGACACAAATAATAATAATTGTTCTTGAAATAAATGAAATGAAATGAAAAAGCCAATTTTTAATTTAAGTTCTCTGCAAAAATTGCCAAAATTAATTTCAACCACAGAAGAAAATCATAATCGAAATGTAACCAACCAAAATGACAAAGTTGCGAACGCAAAATGACTAAACCCACATTATGTACCTACAAGTAGTTAAATAATTCCTCAAGACGGACGATGTCCAGCCGCATCGTTGTTAAATTGCTCGGAAACGACAAATGAGATTGTAATTACGCCTTCTTTGTGGTTTGTTTCTGTGTTATTATTTATTTTGGTAACTTGTTCGCGATGAGAAACTTTTTGCTGAAGCTCTGCCCAAAAATTATGATGTTCTTTTTGTGGTTTATATTAATAAACCCCGATAGTCAATTGTTTTTTTCTCTATATAAAAACTTATACATTTATAAGCGATAAGTACTTACTTATCTACACAGTTTGTAGATAAGTAGGTATATTATAAATAAAAACACCAGACAAAATTTATGTTAAACTAAAAACCGTAACACAGCGACGACGTTCTCTATTTAGTTAATACAAAAACACGAACTAGACTGGTGAAGGATTAAGTCATATAATTTAATTATAATCCTTGTAATCAATTAATATAATTATTATCAAGATATACTTTAACTTCTACTAAGCAAACACTTAACACGCCAAGTTGTAAAAGTTTCTTCAATAATTAAACTGTTAAAGCTTTAATTAGAGAGTGAAAACAACCACACGGCTAAACACAGCTATTAAAGTAACCGTAAACACAGAAATCTCTTCATAATTAGCCCAGGAATACTAAACACTAAACACGAAACACTAAAATTACGCTAGTACCTACTGTTACTTATTCTGTGCTTATAACATCAAGCATAGATGCTAGAACTAGCCAGATGGGAACTTTATCACAAAATTAATTATGAAATAAGTAAGGGGGGGGGGGGGGGAAGGGGAAGTTTTACAATCCCCGTTACAATTAGGGGCCTTTTATAATTAGAACATTTTGCGACTTTAGTCTCATTTAGAGACGATTTCGACACTAAAATCCAAGGATTTAAAAATTTAAAAATTGCAAACCTCAACTTTTGTAACACGTTACGTTATTTAATTCAGAGAAGGTCGGACGAATGGACGGCAGTAAAGCTTTTAATTATTTTAATAATGTAGGATGCGCCTGCGTTCGACTACATCTCACCTGATGGTAAGCGACGATGCAGCCGAAGGTGTAGCACGCAGGTTCATGAGGTACCACCTATTCACTCTTGTCTTAAAAAGACCCAGGTTATATTTGTTAGGAAACAAGAACGCCGGAATTCCATTACACAGCAGTCCGCATAATGAAGGACTCAGCGAAACGCTTGGTGCGGCAAGTTGGCAAATCTACTACATGGGCTGAAACGACTCTCCGCGCCTCTTAGTTCTTAATTGTTATGCAATTGCAAACGTTCGAAAAGAAGTCCGAGTCACTAAACACCCAAAATGTCAAACTACACTTTTCAAGTGTAGTTTGTAGTTGCCACAGTTCAATTTACATTCACTATTTAGTTAGATTTGTTCTGTAATTCTATGACCCAAGACAAAACATAAAACACAAATATAACTTCTAATAACGACTAAACAACTGCTCAAGTGCTCACTTATTTTCCCGCCAACTGTTTGGTCAACTTGTCCATAAATAAAGTAGTTTATGCTAAGCTTCAGTTGCAGTTTATTAACTGTTTCATCAAATCCTGGTTTAGCAGTTACAATGCAAAATGTTTGCGGGACGAAAACAGCTTTTGCAATGTGATATTGTTCGCCGGCGTGTAAAGTTTGTACTTGAAATACTTGAATTTAATCTTGATACTTAGGTTTGAATACACTTATGTTTCTGGAAACAAAAGCACGTATTTGTAACTGAGCTATTTTTTCCTTTGTGTATCATCTCACTCATGTAGATTGTAGATGTAATTTAAAATATGGGCAGGTGTAGGTAGACCTATATACTCGAAGTAGGCATTTTGGGAAGTCAATTGTCAGAAAATTATATAATAATGTATGTAGTTGTTATGAAGTATTAGATAAGCTAAGCTCCACAGTTTAGAGCACCGACGTAAAGTTGTCAGTTTATCGGTTTTTTATAGACTGCATTTTGGAAAGTTTGCGAAGGAATTACACTATCTTATTCCTCAATCTCCCTTCTTTCACCGGACATCAAGACGTACAAAAACACGGCACCCATATATAGTTGAAATTCCATCAACCCGTACTAAGCGGTTTTCTATGCAATTTATAGTGTGAACAGCCAATGAGTGGAACACCTTGCTGGCGTCCTTGTTTCCAGCTAACTATGATCTAGGTGTCTTCAATTCGAGAGTGAACAGTTATCTTCTACCGGAAGCTCATCGCGTTTTCCAAAGTCTATCAGAGCGCCTGGTCGATGGACGCGTGACCAAAATGCTGGTACTTATTTGGCCCGACGCATCAGCATTGCAATTCAACGAGGCAATGCGGCCAGCATGTTGGGTACGCTACCTACCGGTAGTGGGCTGGAGCACTTGGACTGTCTATAGGCCATCGCGGCTATTATACAGTCAATAAGTGTTCTTTGTAGTAGGTAGTGTAGCTAGTTTAGTTTAGTTTAGCTTAGTTTAGTTTAGTTTAGTTTTTATTATTGTAGTAGTTAGCTTGAGTAATAAAGGCAATTTGCCCGTTAAAAAAAAAGTTATCTTCTAGGCAAACATGCACCATCGTAGACTGCGTCATCACTTTCCATCAGGTGAGACAGTGGTCAAATGCTATGCCTATAAACAATAAAAAAAGATGTTAGTATTAGTACTAATCCTTGCTAGTAATATAATGCAATGCATGGCATCAAACTGTTTACATAAAGTTTAAAAATTCAATTTAAGTAGTTTCGCACTCAACGGGTTTTTAGCAAGTACGTCATCACTTTAGACTTCATAATTATTAAGAGCATCAACTTGAATAACATTCTGCTAAAATGTTACTCAGAAAAGATTTAAAGATCAAGTTATTCATTTTAAAAACATACTTCACTTTGGTACATTATTTCCGAACCAGAATAAACATTAATTCCTCGAACACCTTGAACTGTGGGATTTAGCGCTACGATTTGTACGATTCATACAGTGTGACGCTTTGTACGTGAACATGATGAGTTGAGGTCACTGCTCACTTTCACACGCCGTCAGAAGATGTTGTGGGACCATAAATGGTACTCGTAGTTCCTGGATCTATAGTCTAGATACATGGAATCCTAGTAATTATGGTACAGGATCTATGTAAGTGATCGTTGGGTGTTATTTAGATTTATTTCTAATAATGTATTTATTTCTTATTTCTTTTGCAACTAGGTACCCTACTCCTGACACCGGTCACGTGTGGACCATAATTTGTAAAAAGTAACGCATTGATTTGGCATTGATAATAACTCCAGAAATGGGATAACTTACCTACTTAATCCACTGCTACAGTACAAAATTATATTAAAATAATTAAGTACAGTTTTTAATTATTACACACAAGTTAACTTTAGCTTTTTGGTTGCGGAACTACACTACAATTTTTCTGTATCATTTGATATACTTTTGCTAGGTCTGAGCCGATTTTTTTTTTCTTCGGAATTCTCGACCGGGGACCAATGATTTTCTATCTTTTATGGTTTCGGAGATCTGCATACTGACTCTAGATGTTACATGCTGTGTATAGCTCTATGAGATGTAGACTCAGCGTATAGCTCTATGAGACTTAGGGTGGGTTTTTTGATGCGTAGTTAAAGTAACCAATGGTTAAAAACTCTAACAAATTTTAACCAATAGTCAAATTTTGTTAGAGTTTTCAACCATTGTATAGTGGACGAAGACCTCTTACACGGGTGTATTTACACAGAATTTATGTTGTAAATCACAACAGACACCTGTTGACGCTGATCAGGGCATTATAATATCGCAGATTTGAAGCCGGGATATTTCTGAATAAGCACTTTACCTCCTGTAGAATTCGCGGCAATAATACACGAAAATTATTTTCGGGTGTCGTTTTCTTTGCGTTGTGAATGAAATTAATTATTATTGCATAGATTGGAGATTACTAATTATACTTAAACAAAGGAATGCTTAGGGTGAAGGTACCTAAAATGTTACCTCTATTAAAAATTAATAAGTTAATATTACTCATATACTCATTTATTGATAAACTATTATATGTTTACACGTCATATACATTCAGCAAAAAATAATTTGAGAAAAGTCAAAATAAAAATATTAGTGTATACATTTATATACAGCCAAAAAAAATACACATGATCATAAAAATATTATACATGTCAAAAATGGTGATTATTATACAAATAATCACAAAAATACATTTCTATCGTTTAAATCATAAGTATTAAAGAAATGTCAAAAAAAAGTAATAAGATATCATGTCAAAATATTATAGCGATTTGGTAATGTCAGCATAATAATTCATTACAGATATTAAAAAAATAATTAAAAGGATTCATCACATTAAGTAGATGTCAATTACAATTTCATAAATTCATCGAAACTATAGAACGTTTGCTCGATATTATTTTCATAAAGTAGGTTAAAAATGAATGCAATAATAGAAAAAACTAATAAAATCGGTAAATAAATCACGGATTAATAAGCTTTTAAAGTTTCTGGAGCGGGGGGTAATGCCCCGCCCCTTTCTCGCAAAACAGAGCTATAAAAACGCATATTAGTGACGTCACATGCCAAAGAGATTGTATTTAAAGCTACCACAGCTTAGTAATGAGATACTATGAAGAATGCAAGAACTGACGTCACTGCACGTTTGAACTGTCTCTTTCTATTCCTGTATTTTAAAATGCTTGTAGCTTTGTCATTTTTTGAGATATTTATTTTTTGTTTTCACGACCGTTTATTTTTGGAGGAATATTATTCATTTGTGCAATAAAAAAATAGCAGAACACTAGCCTATTACACATACTAGCTTTCATAATTCATTTATTTATTAGACTAACTAGGGTCATAATCACACATTAAATAAAAATAAAACATTAGATACAATTTAATAAATAGGTAGTTAAAATAAAAATATGTCATTAAATAAAATAGTCACTAAACTTTTAAAATTACATAAAAAAATCAATTTAGAATGTTAGAATAATAATTGAAAAAAAAAAAGAAGACTAATAACCTAAAAACTAATCTTGACTCCGGTCACCAGGTGCACCATGTTACAATGGTACACATACTGACAGTCAAAACGATCAGCAAGCGCATTTAGGATACTGTTACGGCTGGCCCGCACTCTCCTCACTAGGGATGTGCATCTTTTGCGCATGATTGTGTGGAAGCAATCCACACGGGTTTCGGCAAACATCCCCGACGCACTGCAGAAGCGAGGCAGCCGTAAGAGTACCCTAAATGCATTGTTGTACTGGACGCGTAAGGCGTTGTACTGTTTCAGCGTATAACTCACCCACAGACTGCTCGTGTAGAAAGACGTACAAAATGCCCTGAACAAAGTGATTTTGACGTCCTTTGAACAGCGAGCAAATCTGCGTGCTATCATATTAGCTCTAACAGACAACGCCCTACGCTCCCGTTCTATATCAGCATCATCCTTCAGGTCTGAGGTCACAAGATGCCCAAGGTACTTAAACTTTTCAACTCTATTTAGAGGACAGCCGTTAAGTCTTATTGTTGGTATATTACCTAGACATCTACCTCGAGCCCGAAAGACCATGCATTCACTCTTTTTAACGTTGTACAACAATCCATGGCTGTCAGCATATTTCTCGCAAATGCCCAGCAGCCTCGAGAGCCCGCATACAGAGGCACTGAGCAGCACCATGTCATCCGCATAGCTAATGTTATTGAAACATAATCCGCCAATATGGCAGCCGACGTGCGTGCTGCTCAGCTTCCCTATCAGCGCATTGATATACAGGTTGAAAAGCTTGGGAGAGGTTAGCCCCCCTTGCCTCACCCCGCACTCCAACCCTTTAAGGAACCGAATAGGCCCCCGACCACCAAACGACGTTGACCTGGTTCTGGTACCAATACTTAAATATGCGTATTAGTTCTTCTGGCATTGACGTCTGGTGCAGTTTTTGCCACAGTATATCATAAGAAACCAGGTCAAACGCCTTCGATAAGTCAAGAAAACAAGCAAAAATAGGCGTGCTCTTATCAGTGTAGTACTTGACAGTTTGCTTTAAACACAACACAGCTGTTTCAGTGGAGAGACCAGACCGAAAACCAAACTGGTTATCATGAATTTGTAGATATTTATCCAGCTGAGTGTTAAGCAAACTGTCCAGCACCTTAGAGATAATTGTAGAAAGTGAGATCGGTCGATAATTACTCTTGTCACTAATATCACCAGTCTTGCTCTTTACAATCGGCACTACCACAGTCTTCATCATCTGCGCAGGCAGGTAGGAGTGTCCCACACACAAGGTGTAGAACAATGCCAGCACCCTAGGCAGATGACAACCTGCATATTTAAGGTGGTCAATACTAAGGTCATCATGGCCAGGAGACTTACCCCGTGACATAGAGTTGATTACTTGCTTAACCTCTTTTGCCGTGAATCGGGCATGGACCTCCTGACCACTACGACTAGCACTACACACAGACTGCGAAGGCCCCAAAGGTGACTTCACGGTAAAATGTTCCATGAACACGTCAGCTATACCCATCGGCTCACTGACACCGTTAACGCTCACAGGTAAGCCCGGCTTACTATTTAGTTTGTTTGTAGACTTCCAGAAACTACGAAAGTCATGTCCAGAATGATGAGAGGCTAGGATGTCCATTTTAATCTGATCACTATGGTTTTGACACCAACGCAATCGAGATTTAAAAATCCTTCGACTGGTGTGCATCTCATTCCAGATATGACCATCGCGCGGTCTACCATACAACACCCATAGCTCAAACTTATGCCTAGCCTCCCGGTGTGCGTCACGCACATACCTATTCCAGCCAATAACCGGTTTCTTATTCTTAACTTCCTTCTTAGCTTTACTTTAACATCCTACATCCACTATCAGTACCACCAGCGTACTCCAGCAGTAGTGAGGCTGCCACAGCAGCCTAGAGCCACACTTTGTTACTTAAACATTTTATTCGCTAAAAACATTTTTATTTATTCAACGGTAAAGTAGGTAGGTACCTACCTACAACTGACTCTACTTTCATTTCTCCTAAAACCCAACAAGTGTCAAACGACATCACATCAAAATGAAATCATAAAACCGCATCATCGAGCGGCGTGCGTCACAAACAGATCGTCGCGCGATATCTCGCCCGCGTCGCGTCGCAACTCGCGATAAATTGTCTCGATAGCGCGTCAGTGGACAGGGGGCTTAAGATTTGTTTGATTATTCTTTATTTGAGTTTTGATGGTCATTGAAGATTTTGTGAGTTGTCATTTATTTTTAAGTTTTACGCTTGGCACTTGTTTCGCACGTCTACTTTGTATACAGATCTGTGTTTGTAGACACCTAAATAAAGTCCTGCTTATTGTATCAAACGCTTATATTGTCATGTCCACTTTCTAAAATGACAACTTCCAATATACTCATATTTGAAAATGCCCATCTACTGTGATTCGTGACCACTGTCCGCTATTATTTTAACCGTCCCCTGTCCACTGTCCGTTGTTATTTTACTATACTAATCATTACCGTGCTTCGGCACGTAACAAGGTCGCATATACTATAATTATTAATTAATATAATAATAGTAAGCTTTCCGTAGTATCAGTACCTATCGGTAAATTGTTGTCGTGAGACAACTGCCGTTAAGCCATGCCAAGTCTTTGGGCAGCTTAAAAATTCAACCTGGGCTTATTGAAATAATAAAGTTGCCTTTTATTTATAAAAGTTTATTTATTTATTTATTTATTCTTGCACTGAAACACTAAAGTCAGTTTAATTTTTTATTTGTCATGGAAAATGCACTGTTCTCGCCTAGGAAACCCGAGGGATGTAATGATGCAAGATTCTGCGATTTTGCGTATTCTCAATTCATTTTTTTGACTTCAGATTCAAGTTTGGAGTACCTAAGGTACGGTAAGGTAAGGTGAGGTACCTAAGTCTATTCTGAGGAAATGTAGAAGCAAGTACCTACCTATAAACAAAAGAAAAGTAGATAAGTATACCTACCTAAATAAATGCAAGCCAAACTCACCAGATAATATAAGTACATATCCCCACATTTACCTAATTCGATAATATCTTAGTGTATTACGTGAAAGTCAATAAAGCATGTCGAACGAGCATTCGACAACGAACTATAATTTATTTAGCTTTGATCGAATCGCGCCGTCCGACTTCAAACGGTCTATTTCCAACGTGCCGATTGATCGATTCCACGATCGAGGAACGTTTCGATACTCCAGCAGTATCGATTTGGGAATACTGTGTAAGATTAAATGACAATTTTATTTGAATTTAGAACTTGCGGCCTACTTCCTAGGTACACGGTTTTAACTTAACCGTGGACAATATTTTTATTTTATCTGCTAAATTAGGTAGGTACTACTTACGCCATGTGTGGAGATCTGCAGAACTAAAGTGACTGATATAGATCTTAGAATTAGCAAGTTGAAATGGTAATGAGCCGGTTACATCGCTCGTAGAACTGATAACCGATGGGGAAGAAAGGTTCTCGAGTGACGACCATGAACCAGAAGACGTAGCGTAGGCTGGCCCCACTAGGTGGACCGACGAAGATTTGGTGAAGCCCACGGGGAGCCGATGGATTCAGGAGGCGAGCAGCCGCTCAATGTGGCGCTCTGTGGGGGAGGCCCATGTTCAGCAGTGGACGTCTTCAGGCTGTTGATGATGATGTGAGCTGCAGATCCTTCCCTAGGGCTCAAACTATCTCTATACTAAATTTAATCAAGATTGGTTCAGCTGTTTAGTACAGAGATTGTATTACTTTAGAATTTACATTACTTATGTGTAAGCACTTTAGTCTGGATGGGTGGAAGTATGTAGGTAGGTAAGTAAATGTATAGGCAAGTCTTGCTCTTTACCTTGACCTTATAAAATAATATCGAAAATACCATGTCAATAATTTACCGTAATTTTATCAAGACCACCCTAGTAGAGGTGGTAGTTTATAAAACCTTTTCATGCACAGTTGAAAGCATTATTTTCATATCGAACATTTCATCAACATGAAAAATTGATTTTTAATGCATCCGGTTTTTTGCTGCAAGCTTTTCCGCGTTGGTCTGAGTACAATCATCAATCAAGAGCCGCGTAAAAGACCCGCTTTAAAAACATACAAAATGCATGCGAAAAGCGCGCAGTTTTGAATACCGAACGAATCCTTTTTTTGTTGCGGTCGACTAATGAGTTTTGTGCCAGTTTTTTTAACGGCTCAGCTTTATGCTGGACTTAAATTATTTTTAAAATGTGCTTCCTCGTCATTTGATACTGTGCGTTGGCTAATTAGCTGGAAATGTACGCCATTTATATACATCACATTAAACTTGTGTTGCCATCGCATTTTATTAACGTGCCTATAACTGCAAGAAAATATTGTTTTATGTCAATAGCTAATTATTGGCTTTTAGCGAATTAAAATAAATAGAGATGTAACTTTGTACCTAACTCATTAAGCTTTTGACATAAACGCTTCCAAGATTTCATATATCTTGCTAAAAATAGGTAACGGACACACTAACCCCCGGTTTCTCGTACGTTTGTTAAACTCATGTCAACTTAACAATGCTGAACGCTCATTAGTTGCCTGTTGATCATCGGCTATCGTCAACCAATGAGCGTATAGTATTTTGAAGTTGACATAAGTTTAAGAAACGTACGAGAAACCGGACAAAACAGTCCTAGAAATGTTGAACAACACCGCCAACAGTACCAACCTGCCAATTTATAGTACAGAATCCTAACAAACTGGCAACATAACAAAAAGCGGTTCTGCATCTGCACAGCACCCAACAATCTATTTATAAAGCCATGTCCAAAACTTTCAGGAAGCTCAATCTATATAGTTACAAGTCCTACGAAAATAAGAAGAATCAGTACTATTATTTACTCTGTGCTCAAAGGTCAAAGTTACCTAGCCAACGCGCGCTTAGCGGCATGTTTACTGCGTTTATAGAGTGCTAATGACACGGCACACGACGCGGCGCATGCCGGCCGGTGTGGGCTGTGGGCTGGCACACGCCGTAAATATTTACTCTACCAGTTGACATTGGGCACGCAGAGGAAGTAAAATATAATATGTGATGATACGTATTACGTTAGCCTCCTGTAAGCCTTAAGCTTCGTTTTTTTTCGCTAAGAGGTTTTGGCTTCGCACGTCTGGTGCATCTGCCAGTGTCAAGTTTTATGAGTGCTTTGGTGACACGAAACCGAAAATAGCGTTTGATAATTTTGTTCTTTTTCTCTATAATCTTTAATACATTTAATTAGAGAAAAAACAATTATACAGCTACCGCAATAAAAGGAAAATACCATCGTTGTGAGTATGTAACTCGCGCCATAGATCACGTAAGTTATATCATGGCATTGACATTCAGGCGAGACAGGCAGAAGACAGATTTAGTGCTCACGACTGAATTACCCGAGCTATCGACGGGTAATAACAGACATTCGTACGGGGAATCCTAATAAAAACACAAAATAGAAGCGGTAAGCTCACGATTTGCATAGCTGATCTAATAAAACAGTTTTAGGTATTGTTTAGTGTTTTGAACGGCATGATAAGCTATCTTTCAACCGTCATTAAAATATTTTTTATAAATTAAGTTATGTATTCTGTGGTTAAACTGAAAGGACTCGCGCGCTTCCACCCACAACATATCCATTTTCTGTTAAATTTACAGAATGCGAAATACGAAGTATTTTATGGTGACCTTGGCAGTTTAAGTAACATAATTTTGTGCAAAATTTCTTGCAAGTCGGTTCAGCCCGCCCGGTGACTCTGTAAAGGTCGGTAGAGACCAACAGCATACTAAAAAAAGCAATTCATTTCAGCTGCGATGAAATATAGGGCGTTTCAGCCGTTTTGAACAGACAATGTTCAACTTATCGATGTACGTAAAAATTGTAAATCTTTTTTTTAGAGCATAAAATATAAGCACTATTAAACTCTACCCATTTGATTCTTTTATTGACATCCAGTGTCAAGTATTTCGGACCTTCATTTCACCCTAATCATTTATACAACCTTTTTGGATACCATTCCACGACCCTCGGCCCGATCTAATCATCGTTTCTGCCTATCAACCGCTCTTTACGTCGGATTCTATAACTCAATCTCCTTACGCCGTTTATTGAGACCCCTAGAATGATGGCTAGTGTCGTGTGTTCTGTGAAATGGAGTAGCAGATAATTATGTTACCTCTATTTCTGTTTAAATGTTTACGATTTGTATAGCGGTTGAAGAAGCTAGTTTTAGTTTAGTTTTTAGAAGCTTCACTGACCGTCGAAGTAAAATATTATATCTGTACTCGTGTACGCAAATACCAGTTTTAGGATGGGGTTTTGATCAGTAGTTAAGGTAACCAATGGTTAAAAACTCTAACAAAATCTAACCAATGGTCAAAATTTGTTAGCGTTTTTAACCATTGGTTACATTAACTACGGATGAAAAAACCCACCTTTAGTTAAATATCCGACCTTATTTAGTCGTTCTAGTGGTGTACACTATTTAGAGGCTCGTATACTCGTAGATATTCTATCTCGGTGGCGCATTGCGACATATTTAAAGCAACATTAATGTCCGTATGTATCGTGTACTTATATTATGTATCGTGTGTGTTTATGTGTCAGATTTCCCGTAAGTAAATTCAGGGGAAACCTAAACTATGTCCTCATGAATAACATTACAGAAATATCATATTTTATTAATCCAAACAAGTTTTCATAGATAGAAAGAAATAAAAACATTGATTCTGGTGTATTCATGAGGACATAGTATAGTCAGATAGTTATTTAATTTATCTTTAAAAACGTCTTAATGCGCGAGCGAGATAAAGAATACAGGTATGTATGGGTCCTGACCCTTAAGTTAAGTATATTATAGAAAGGAATGGCAAAAAAGACAGAAATGGGCAACCTTTTGTTGACAAAGTTTGCGAGTCATGCACATACTCGTCTTCATATAATTTCTTTTATAATTAAAATGTTATGTTATTTTAATGTTATGTTGTAGACTTTTTATAAAAAAAGACCTATTTCTTTCTGAATTGTCCCTCTCTTCACCACTGAAGTTTATTAACAATTACCCCTACCAAGGGCCCAAGCCCCGCAGTTTGTCCGCTTTACGACCTCCCTTATCTCCTGTGGGAACGCGATACCTTGTAAATACGGCTTGAGTCAACTTTGAGCTCATAAACCGTCGCTGATAGAATAACTTGAATGGTGCTCAAGTTATTATTAAACTGGGATAAAAAATTTGGAAGGCTATTGTACCATTTACGATGAGGAACCCGATAATACCTTATATCTATTATTGTACCTAATGTAACCCCATCCATAGAGAAGATTAAAGGTATACGTGGTGGCTGTGAAGGATGAAGAATGCTTTTGTATTCAACTTTAATGAATTAAGTCCTAGAAAGAAAAGGCTGGCGTAGCATGATGTCGACATGGCGTAGCATGACGCGGACATGGCGTAGCATGATGTCGACATGGCGTAGCATGATGTTGACATGGCGTAGCATGATGCCGGTATGGCGCCACCTTCACCCGTGCTGTTGACATGTTGTACTGGGTATTCCGTCTGATATAGATAGGATTTACCAACCTCAAAAAAGTTTTTTAACCATTTGTAAACAGCGCGAAGTGATCTACATAGTTTGTTATCATTTACATCATCATCATCATCAACAGCCTGAAGACGTCCACTGCTGAACATAGGCCTCCCCCAGAGCACGCCACCTTGAGCGGCTGCTCGCCTCCTGCATCCATCGGCTCCCCGCGGCTTTCACCAGGTCGTCGGTCCACCGAGTGGGGGGCCGGCCTACGCTGCGTCTTCCGGTTCGTGGTCGCCACTCGAGAACCTTTCTTCCCCATCGGTTGTCAGTTCTACGAGCGATGTGGCCTGCCCATTGCCACTTCAACTTACTAACTCTAAGAGCTATATCGGTCACTTTAGTTCTCCTGCGGATCTCCTCGTTCCGGAGCTTATCTCGCAGGGAAACACCGAGCATAGCTCGCTCCATAGCTCGCTGCGCGATTTTGAGCTTACTAATGAGGCCAACAGTAAGAGACCATGTCTCAGTTCCATAAGTCATCACTGGCAACACACACTGATTGAAAACTTTCGTTTTCAGGCTCTGCGGTATTTTGGACGAAAAGATAGGACGAAGCTTCCCGAACGCTGCCCAGCCGAGTTGGATTCTTCGCGCCACCTCTTTGTCGAAGTTGGACCTACCTAATTGGACAATCTGTCCTAGGTAGACATACTTGTCGACAACTTCGAGAGTATCGTTCCCAACAATTACCGGTATAGGTGGAACATGAGCATTAGACATGATCTTTGTCTTGTCCATATTCATCTTAAGACCAACCTGCTGGGAGACTCTACTGAGGTCGTTGAGCATGGTGCTAAGGTCCTCGAGCGATTCCGCCATTATGACTATATCATCGGCAAAACGAAGGTTAGTGATGTACTCGCCATTTATGTTGATGCCAGATCTTTTCCACTCCAAGAGCTTGAAAACATCCTCCAATGCGTTTGTGAACAGTTTCGGAGAAATAACGTCTCCCTGTCTCACGCCTCTTTGCAATGGAATTTGTTCCGTACTCTGGTCCTGTAGTCGGACTGACATAGTGGCCTTACTGTACAAACACTTCAAAACTTCGATATACCTATAGTCAATTTGGCATCGCTGCAAGGACTGCAGCACCGCCCAAGTCTCGATTGAATCGAAGGCTTTCTCATAGTCCACAAACGCTAGGCATAACGGCCGATTATACTCTTCGGTCTTCTGTATAATCTGGCGCAGCGTATGGATGTGGTCTATGGTGCTAAAGCCTTTTCGGAAACCGGCTTGTTCGGGAGGCTGGAATTCATCAAACCTGCGTGCGAGACGATTCGTAATGACTCTCGAAAACAGCTTATACACATGACTCAAGAGCGAGATGGGCCTATAGTTCTTCAATAAGGTGTTATCGCCTTTTTTGAAGAAGAGCACCACCACGCTCTTGTGCCATGCCTCTGGCGTTATACCTTCAAGGATGACAGAATTAAATAACTTCTGGAGGACTAAAAGTACCGGTCTACCACCCGCTCTCAGAAGTTCGGTCGTAATTCCATCTTCACCTGGTGCCTTGTTGTTTTTAAGCTGTTTGAGGGCCTTTCTAATCTCGTACAGGCTGACGTCCGGGATATCTTCGGTATAGTGTCGGACTAACTTGGCTCTGATGTCCTGAGCTGTGTTAGTAGCGGGCTTACGTGTCGAGGTGTATAACTGTCCATAGAAGTTCTCGATCTCTCTCAGAATCTCAGGCTTGGATGAAATGACGCTACCATTTTCGGTCTTCAGTTTTGTCATTTGGTGTTGCCCAATAGACGAATCCTTTGCGAACACTTTAGAGCCTTGGTTCCGCTCAATTGCGGCCTCAATACGTGAAGTACTAAGAGCACGCAAGTCGTGTCGCAAGGAACTCCAGATTCGTCTATTGAGTTCACCGTAGGCTGACATATCAACTGAAGACTGCAGCTTCATTTCGCTCCGGTCGGCCATTAGCTCAAGAGTTTTTTCTGAGAGCTTTTGAGTCTTCTTTCGGCGTTGGGTCTTAAAGAATTTCGATCCAACAGCTTGGACAGTTTCCACCAACCCGTCGTTTAGCTCGTCCACTGTGTTACAGTCGGCTAGGCACTGGAAGCGATTTTGGAGTTCCAGCTGAAAGCCTTCGGGGTTTTGGATTTGGACAGGATTTGGACGGAGCGTAGACTTCACCAGACGTGACCTTTCGAGCTTAACATTGATATTCAATGTGCCTCTAACAATACGGTGATCGCTACCGGTTTTCACCTTGCTGATCACAGAGACATCATCGAATATGTGCTTCTTGGTCGTCATGATGAAGTCTATCTCATTTTTAGTGGAACCGTCGGGACTTATCCACGTCCACTTCCTGGATGGCCGCTTCTCGTAGAAGGAGTTCATCATAAAGAGTCCCTCCTTCTCCATGAAGTCAGCCAGCCTCTGTCCTCGAGGGTTCCGCTGCCCGTATCCAAATGGCCCCACTCTCAGCTCATCGCTATTCCTTGTGCCCAACTTCGCATTGAAGTCTCCCATCACAACGGTGAAGTATGTTTCGGAAGTATGCATGGCTTCGGATATGTCCTCATACATAGCTTCTACTTCATCGTCTGAGTGTGCCGATGTCGGCGCGTATACCTGTATAACCTTCAACGAATACCGTTTGGTTATTCGGAGTACCAGGTACGCTACCCTGGCCGACACACTGTCGACTTTGACCACGTTGTTGACGAGAGACTTGCGGACGAGAAACCCGACACCCCCTTGGGAGAGTTGGTCTCCCTCCCGGTAGAAGAATAAGTTACCGGAATTTAGGATTATCGTGTCCTGTCCCTGTCTTCGGACTTCTGACAATCCCATTACATCCCAGCGTAACTTACCCATCTCCGCCTCTAGCTCGACCATCCTTTCGTCAGCCTTCAGTGTGCGCACGTTATGTGTTGCCAGGGCCAGGGGTCGTCGTTGGGGTTGGTAGCCGGGCGTCTGCCGGGGATTCTTCGCACCCCTTGCCCTGCCGTTACCGTGGCCGCTACCGTAGCCACGGGATAGCAGAGCTGCCGGGGACTGGGGGCCGTTTTTATTTGTGCTTGTCATTAGGGGGGGGGGGTTTGCCATAATCACCACGCTTGGCAGGCGGCTTGGTGATCGCAGTAGGTGAAGATTGATTGCCACCAAGACCGAGGGGAACGCTGCGACCCATTCCCTGGATATTCCCTTAGCCGCCTTCTACGGCACCCACGGGAAGAGATGGGGTGGTCCTATTCGTAACCGGGACCACACGGGACAAAGTTATCATTTACGTACCTATGTAATTATTCTACTTCTCACTGATCTTCAAATAATCCCTGCCTCCGTCAGAATACCGCACTTACCTGAAACAAAAAAATCACATAAATGAACACGAAAAGAAAAATAATTTCATTCAAATAAACATAAAAAGAATATCGACTAATATTTCACGAATCTCAAATAGCTCTATGAAAATAGAGTTACAAAAATATCTTACACACTATGCTGTTACCTTCCTGCACGAGCCAAAAAAAAAAACAAAAAAAAAAAAAAACAAAGACCGAACGGCGGGAATCGGTGTGACGCGCGTGAAATGACACCTGTCAAAATATAAGGGTTAAGTGCGGGTTAAACGACAAGGTTATAGCGATTTTTTGTGGCTCTTTATTTGTTATTTATTCTTCTCTTTATTTATCTTTATTATATTATACTATACGACTTTATTGACGTAGGTAAGCGTATTACGTTTGCCTTTTCAGCCGTTATAATTTAATTTTAAAATCAAGTTTTAGGTTAGGTAAGTATTAAAAGGTAAAGGTAAGTAAAAAAAAAAAAAAAAAATTTTGAAAGCCCTGTCAAGTCGTATTTTTTTCGGCCTATTTTTCGATAGGGTTTTTCAGGTTTTTTTGCTGCTTTTTGGACAATTTCTGTCCACCAACTAGCCGTCTACAACACGGGATTCTCGAGGTACTATTTGTAGAGCTGGCGACAGTCTCTACTTATTTTCCATATTCTTATTTTATCACGGTCTACTGCTAATCTGTTATTTTTGTTTCCATGTCAACGCCGCCTGGCGTCGGCACGACGGGCCTCGACGTCGCTCCTGACGGACGTCAAATCTATACAGACCCTAAGTTTATTTATTTACTTACTTTGTAAGCACAGCATCTTTTGGAAAAATGAGTACCCAAAACAACGTGGTGTCGCTGGAAAACAGGATACAGTGTCCCGACTGTCCCCAGGTACGTTTATTCAAGGGCCAAAAGGGCCTTAAAATTCATCAATCGAAATGCCACAGAGTGATCCAAATTCCTCTATCAGCCCCCGTTTCAGGTTCGTTAGTAGCCAGTAGCAGCCCTACGAGCGCTGCTACTCCTTCCAAACCGTTTTGGGAGGTTTTGAGCTCGTACAAAAGATTTATTCCGGTTCTAAAACGCATCCCGCGTGGTGCTCGCATTTCGGTTGCTCAATCATTATCATCATCCATTAGGAACGTTATATCTAAAAACACGAAACATGCCTGGGAGCATCTCCTAACTTTTCCGTACCATGTACTTTACGTAAAATTAGACCCTACAAACAAATCTTCCCTTACTAAAAGAGTAAAGGAAAACTGCGTAAGGTACAAAGTACTGGAAGAGCAATGTTTGGATCATGAAATTATTGTTCCGCTTAACAGGCGAAACAATATTATAAATTCAAAACAAAATAACGATTCGGCCACCTTTAAAATCGTAGAGAGCAAAATTAGTGACGGCGACATTAAGGGCGCCGCCCGCGTCCTGTTCTCTAGCGACACAATAGCCCCATATTGTTCTGAAACAATTCAATCACTGCAGGACAAACATCCACCTGCAGCAGCAAATCTCCACCTTCCTGAACCACCCCTACCAAATGACGTCACTGTTGAAGTGACCCCACAGGAAGTAGCTGCAGCCGTTACTTCTTTCCAGAGTGGTTCAGCCGGAGGTCTTGATGGCCTTACCCCTCAAATTCTAAAAGATCTTTTATCGGGCATTTCCGGCGAAATTGGCGAGGCCCTCTTGAGAGACTTAACGGCTTTAGTAAACCTGATGCTGTCAGGGCAAGTCAACAGTGACGTCATCGAAATTTTGTATGGCGCAAACTTGTGTGCCCTTATCAAAAAAGACGGTGGTATCAGACCTATTGCGGTAGGCACCACATACCGCCGTCTCGCTGCCAAGGTCGGCTGTAGGAAAAAGGTTGCTTTTTTAAGCAACCTTTTTCAGCCAATACAGCTGGGCTTTGGTTCGCGGGGTGGCTGTGAGGCTGCTGTTCATTCACTTAGAACCTTTCTCAAACTAAATTGTGGTGAAGTGTTGCTAAAGGTGGATGTTAAAAACGCTTTTAATTCTGTCGACAGAGGCGCTCTTTTGACACAAGTCAAGGATAAAATTCCCGAACTATATAAATTCCTTTATCAATGTTATGGCAATCCAACAAAATTAAATTACCAAAATAACGCGATCCTATCCTCAGTCGGATGTCAACAGGGCGACCCTCTAGGTCCGGCCATTTTTAGCCTTGCCATCCATCCAATTATTCAACGTCTTCAGTCCAAACTTAATGTTTGGTACTTGGATGACGGAACCCTAGGAGGCGACGTGAACACTGTTTTTAATGATCTAGGTATCATTATTAACGAATTTCGCGACATTGGTTTGGATTTAAATTTTTCTAAATGCGAACTTTTTGTTTGCGATACTTGTCCTGATAAAGATTTGGTTTTTGAAAAGTTTAATAGTCTTGCTCCGAATATCAAATTAGTAGACAAGCGTTCTCTTCGCCTTTTGGGTTCGCCGATTCTGGATGAGTCTATCTCACCTTTTGTAGAAGAAAAAATTCAAAAGTTCAATAACGCATCAGACAGGTTACTCAAAATTAACGCCCACATGGCTTTTACAATTATTCGTTTTTGTCTATTTGTCCCTAAATTTACTTATATTTTACGATGTTGTCAACTGTGGAAACACAGTGAGCTCCTTATGGGCTTAGACAGCATTGTAAAAAACACTCTGGTTTCGGTCTTGAATGTTGATATGGATGACAGGACGTGGTCGCAAGCCTCTCTACCTGTGCGCTTAGGAGGTTTAGGGATACGCAAAATTTCGAGTGTTGCATTACCGGCATTTTTGTCCTCTGTACATGGTACACATAAATTAATAGAAAAAATTCTTGCTCCATCTTTAGGTACTTTCGAAGTAGCCCATTTGTCTGAGGCCAAGAATGCCTGGCGGTTGGCTAGTCCAAATTCTGATTTCCCGGTGGTACTTTCCTCACAGAGGCTGTGGGACCGACCGCTCTGCGAACTAGCACGGAAAAATCTTTTAGATACGTGTCCTAGCGTCGCTGATCGTGCTCGGCTTCTCGCAGTCTCTGTGTGGGAGTCAGGACTTTGGTTACAGGCCATGCCTTCTTTCACCACTGGTAACCTTTTAGATCCGACTACTTTTCGTTTAGCTATCAGCTTACGTTTGGGCGCAAGATGCTGTGTGGCCCATCGCTGCCAGTGCGGTACCGCAGTTGACCAGCTCGGTCATCACGGTCTCTCGTGTTCAAAAAGCGCTGGTCGAATTTCGCGCCACGCTAGTCTTAATGACATCATTCGCCGGGCTTTTACCACCGCCAATGCTGCAGCCATTCTCGAACCGAATGGTCTCATGCGTGACGATGGTAAAAGACCCGACGGAATGACTCTGGTTCCCTGGAAGATGGGGCGGCCTTTAGTGTGGGACGCTACTTGCGTCGATACTATGGCGCCGTCACACCTTCCCGAGACACACGTTGGGGCCGGCGCCGCGGCTAATTCTGCTGAGCAGCTAAAACGCCGCAAATATAGTAATCTCGGTAGCGGTTACATATTTGAGCCGTTTGGTGTTGAGACCCTGGGTCCGTGGGGACCGGGAGCTCATCGCGTTTTCCAAAGTCTATCAGAGCGCCTGGTCGATGCGACGCGTGACCAAAATGCTGGCACTTATTTGACCCAACGCATCAGCATTGCAATTCAACGTGGCAATGCGGCCAGCATGTTGGGTACGCTACCTACCGGTAGTGGGCTGGAGCACTTGGACTGTCTATAGGCCATCGCGGCTATTATACAGTCCATAAGTGTTCTTTGTAATAGGTAGTGTAGCTAGTTTAGTTTAGTTTAGCTTAGTTTAGCTTAGTTTAGTTTAGTTTAGTTTTTATTATTGTAGTAGTTAGCTTGAGTAATAAAGGCAATTTGCCCGTTAAAAAAAAAAAAAGGTAAGTATTTATTTGTGTTTGGTTGCTGTTTTAGGGCAAAAAGACTTTTTAAAAGCGTCGATATTTTTGTAAATTGGTAATTAAATAGATAAGTAGGTATACTTATAAGAAGAGGACTTAAGATATAGTAAGTACCTAGCTATAAGTGGCTATTATTACTTTGTTTTCTTTTTGTAAAATTATTAGAGCTTGCGCCCTAGTGACTTGGGCCACATTCTCGGTGACATTGGATCTTCCATGAACTTTAGGAAAAGACGCCTGTCGGCTGTCGGCCTGTCTATCATTCGACACAAGAAAAATGAACCGAACTCCAATTTACTATTTCTTCAGTATGAAACAAAATGACGAGCGACAAATAGAAAACATATTTTTACTCCATACAATTTTTTTTAAACATTGTAGGTACCTAATTTAGACAATAAGATGGCGCGCAATGAATTAAAAAAGACCTACAACCACACTACTTAGCTATCGTCATTTCAAGACGGTAACAACCTAAAAGCGAAGACTGTGCTGATGTCTCAGGATGACGTGTATACTCCACAGTGCAGTGTCATGCAAAACTTTATAATTTGTAGTTTTTAGTGGCACTGTGGTACTGCAACTGTTATATGGCTGGCCGGTAGCACTTAACATCAGGCGAAAGACTTGCTCATCACATCATTCGTTTACATAAAATATATATGTAAAGGTAGTTAACCCCCACTCCCCCACTCCCTTACTCGGTGGACCGACGACCTGGTCAGAACAGCGCGGAGCCGATGGATGCAAGAGGCAAGCAGCCGCTCAAAGTGGCGCTCTCTGGGGGAGGCCTATGTTCAGCAGTGAACGTCTTCAGGCAGTGGATGATGAGGTATATTAACATCACACTAATATTATAAAGCTGAAAGTTTGTTTGTGTGTATGTGTGTTTGTGTGTATGTGTGTATGTTCGTTACTTCTTCACGCTGAAACGGTTGCACAGATTTGGATAAAACTTGGAATATAGATAGCTTATGTACTGGATTAACACATAGGCTACTTTATATCCGCAGGTGACACCGCGAGGCGCAGCTAGTTTATTATATTTGCGTGTCAAAAATAACTAAAGAGAAACTCGAATCGATCTAAAAACAAGCAAAAAATCCGAGTTGTATTTCGGGAACAAATTCAAGACATGTTCAGAACTCGGCGGCTGACATTCCTGAAACGCCTTCCTGGAGCTAAATCACGGGAGATTAAAGAAATTGACAGGCTCGTTAGCTAGCCGCTGCTTGTGGCCAATTTGGGACGACTTATTGAGATGATTTATCAAACTTTTTTATTTTCCAGGAGATTTCTATGCGGGTTATTCCCAACGGGCCGTACTGGTGGTGGTTGCACCATAATTCTTAATTATTTGTGGCCTTACTGGGACCTATTGGTAATGTTTTTTTTTGTTTTTGTCATTGTACGATATGTGTATGAATATTTTTAGGTTACTAAACTTGTGACATAATTAATTTGTAAAGGAAAAATTTGAATCACGAAAGTTGGTTGAAGTGGGCTGGGTCACAACACAACAGCCTCGTGTCAAGCGACCTCTTGTCCAGAATATCTACCAATTGGGCTTCAAGCAATGACAGAAGCAGCAAGAAGATGGTGATACGAGCTCTGTTCATACAAAGAAGATTGGCTCTTAAAGAAATATAAGAAGAAAGGCTCCGGCAGAATGTAAACAGTAGTCTAAAAATCTAAAATGATCCTATAAAATTGATTACATAGGTACGCGCAATTTTACGGCCTGGGTTCGATCCTCGGCCCTTCACCAATGACTTAT
The DNA here is from genome assembly GCA_910589525.2 of Ennomos quercinarius. Taxonomy (NCBI): domain Eukaryota; kingdom Metazoa; phylum Arthropoda; class Insecta; order Lepidoptera; family Geometridae; genus Ennomos; species Ennomos quercinarius. The sequence goes on from OU342500.1 coordinate 16,299,910, forward strand.
ATCTAGTAAGTTATGTGCAGTTTTCGATGCCATCGCTCCGTGCCTCGGAGAGCACGTTAAGCCGTCGGTCCCGGTTGTTGTAAGAACATCTATGGCAATTGTTACGGGTAATCAGAAGCCTGATTGAATCTGACGCCTGATCCAACCATTCCTGTTATTGGTTGCGAGGTCAGATGGCAGTCGCTCGTGTAATTCTGGTAGCTCGCCGCTACAGGTTAAATTGGGAGCCAACCCCAATAACAAAAGGAAAAAGGCAAAGAGCATGATGATGTATATCCTAACAGTTTTAATTTAATGAATAAAATTATCCAATATGCTTGATAATAGTGAAGTAAGTTGTGATGGCTGTGGAACATTCACTCAGACAGACAGACTCCGCACTCCGTACTACAATAATACAACATAATGTAATATTTATGGACTTATGTAAGATAATATATTATGACAACACAATATTTGATAACCTTCTACCGGTAACTCAGTGCATTGCTAAGTATCTGACAGTTTATTGCATACGAGCTATATTTGAATTACTACAACAGCTATAAATCTTTGAGTTATAAATAGTCAGAACAGAAATAGTTTCATCTTAAAATAAATATCAGGGTGTCGCCGACGTATGGTGAATAAAAAATACTTTTTAAGATAGCTATGTGCTGCTTTCCCTTGTTCAGCTTATGGCAGATTCTGTTTAGGACGATACTGGATATGGCAGATTCATTTTTGTTTTATTAAAATTCAAACTTATAATGTTATGTAATAATGAACGGCCGGTAAAAAGAGAATAAGTACTCAGATGTGAAATTAGTCAAGGAGACAACGCACTTCACGAAAGTTTTCTCTAGAACTAATAGGTAAACTGTACCTACTTACGTAATTGACCAAATTAAGTAGGTACATATGTGTAAGCTTGGTATAAGTTCTTCGCTTCCGGAATCCAGGACAATGTCAGCGTGAGGAGTCAGAGCGATAACAAAGTGGAGTGAAAGTAAGGGTTATACTTAGAATAAATCGCCAGTTATCCGAGAGTAAACCAATTTCACATTTTACCATCAACACTCAAGCCTATTCGAGAATAATAACTTACGTTTTTTGGTGGAATAATAAATTATACCGAGAAAAGGAAAAATTTGAATCACGAGCGGGACTTGAACCCATTCCATCCGTCCCTAAAGCCATAATTTTTCCTTTACAAATTAATCTGTAGATTACGCTGAGCAGGCGATACTGCTATAAAATCATAAATATTGATTTGGGAGGCGTTATCTATACAGCATTTGTGTTGATGTAACTTGACCGTGCTGGTTGGGATAATTCTTAAGAATTTCTCAATAGATGGCGCTGCCGACCCCGTAAGTTGGTTGTAAAAGGTGAAGGATAAATTCGGACATGAGACCACTTGTCACGGTAGCTTAAGTAAAGCATGTCCCGGCTTTAGGGACGGATGGATGCGGGTTCAAGTCCCGCTCGTGATTCAAATTTTTCCTTTACAAATTAATCTGTAGATTACGCTGAGCAAGGCGATACTGCTATAAAAATCATAAATATAAATTTTTCATACTACTGAAACATCGTCAGCCTGAAAACGTACCTACTGCTGAACATAGGCCTCCCATAGATTGGATGGTTGCTTGTCTCTTGCATCCAACAGCCCAGTGGTTTTGACCAGTCGTCGGTCCACCTAGCTAGGGGAACTAAATTAATTTTATTCTCCCAATTTTCAAAGCCATTTCGCTTTGCAAACCGCAGTGCTCTCTAGTTGTACTGCTGTAATATGAATATCATAACTCACTGCACTGCCTATAGGTATATACCTAATATAACATAGTAGCAGTAAAGCATACCTACTCGTACAGCTCGTAGTCGTACTAGAGAATTATAAATAGTCCATCAAAAATAGTTCGCAGGGCATCCCGATGACATCTCGACAAATGGCGGCTGTTACTTACACGATCTGTCCCACGATGTTGCTATGTTTTTGTTTTGTTGATGTTAGGAGATTTACTTTGATAGTATTGGGTTGTTAATTTTTATTGGGACATAATCATAAAATTGTATTGATTTTATTTGGGGTGACTTTGTGGGATGATTCATTTTGTATGAATTTCTTTGATGCATGTGCCTTGACGACATTGTTTTAGGTTATCGGTTATCCGGTTGAGACCTTATTATTTCTTACTAGCTGCGCCCCGCGGTTTCATCCGAGGATAAAAAGTAGCCTATGTGTTAATCCAGTACATAAGCTATCTATATTCCAAGTTTCATCCAAATCCGTCTAGCCCTTTGAGCGTGAAAGAGTAACAAACATACACACATACACACAAACACACATACAAACTTTCAGCTTTATTATAGTTTGATGATGATTGATGATGAAGTTTGATAGTTTGATTCTAAATGGTGGCGATAAAGGCCTGCAGTGACGACTCGCATGGGGTGTTTTGTGCATTTACATGTCAGCCCATCTACCCTAGCCACCCTAACTCCTTGTTGTAGCGGAAAACGGCCTAAGATTGCTGGCACAGGTATTCCAGTGGTGATGGTGATGGTGACGATGATGCTAAAGCAGGTGGTGCAATAATATATGTGCTAGGGCATGGCAATGATGATGATGATGATGGTAATGATGATGGTTGAGATCTTAATAATTAAAAATAAAATGACAGATCTCACAATCGTACTACAGAGTAAATAATAGGCCTACGCGGCCGTACGTGTTTACTTTTCTCTAGCTTTTACTGAATGATATATTAGTTTGGTAAGGTTGGTAAACTGTGTATCAGTATAAACGGCCATCAATTTGTGGGTCAACTATTACAGTTGGTTGTCAAATGCACTCGCGAACCATGTAAACGAGCTTGGTTATAATAAAATCTACATCAATCAACCCCTATAGTCACCCCTTATGACTTGCGTATCAAAAATGATACGCGAACCATACGCAGCTAGCAATAAGTACCTAAGTACCTACATTTTCGCGTATTTACGTACATATATCTTTGTACAAAGCATTCAAGGTGTAAATATTTTAACTTACCTAATGAAGTTCTTTTATAATCAAAAATGAACTGTCTTTGACAGTGTTGGATAGCTACTACACACATATGAACGTTTATTCTTAACTAGCAGCGCCCCGCGGTTCCACCCGCGTTTCTACAGGAACCGATCCCGTTATTGGGATAAAAAGAATGTTTTAATCCAGGGTATAAGCTACCTCCATATCAAATTTCATCCAAATCCGTCTAGCTGTTAGAGCGTGAAAGAGTAACAAACATACACACATACACACAAACTTTCGCCTTTATAATATTAGTGTGATAGTGTGATGTGATATACAAAAAATATTTGCCAAAGATTTCAAAGAAGGTTTAGTGTATAAGGTATAAACTTTGTTAATTAAGGGCTGTGGATTTAGTAAAATAAATCAATAAATAATAAGAAGCCACAGCATGACTTAAGTTCTAAGTCTGCACAAACAAAAAATTACATCGGTGACGTATACAAATTTGCTGTTATCTAGGTATCTAGCAAGTAAGTATTGTTTATTAAAATAGGTACTTACATACTTACATGAATACTTTGTATTACACCAGATACGCGTATAACAAATGATACGCGTATACGCTCTCCACAGCACCGAGTATAACAACATCCGACGAAGACGAATCGTTTTATAATTGCCGGCCACATATTGTGCAGCGAGCAACTATGGCCCAATACAAAACGTGATTATTTAGCAATTATGTACATGAAATTGTCATTTGGCTGAGAAGCAGGTATAAAGTACCGTAGGATGAATACCGTAGGGTGTCATAATGTCGTAAATATTTGAAGTTAGCAGCTATTCTACCAGATAATCCCTAGGTAATCCATCAACTTTTTCATAGCTTACCTACATATTACATCAAGTAGGTGTTGCAATTCAACGTGGCAATGCTGCCAGCATGTTGGGTACTTGGACGGTCTATAGACCATCGCGGCTATTATACAGTCCATAAGTGTTCTTTGTAGTAGTTAGCTTAAGTAGTAGGCATTTGGGATATAGGAAGCTAATTTAAGGATTTTCGCTAGTTTCATTGGTGCTGTAAACATCGTTTCACTTTTGGGGAATTCTTCATAAAAAGCTCAAGATATGAGATACTTTTTACCATAACATAATATACCTATCTATGCGTTATCTAATAGCTGCAATTATAATTTTTGGTTAAATTGCTTCTTGGAAAATGAATTCTTTACTTTTTCAGAATATTAAAGACAAGAATGTTCTATTTAGGTACACAAGTAAATTTAGTATTTTAAATTATAATTGTACGTTACAAAAAATGAAACGTAATTAAACATGACATGGTTCCACCTCGTCTGTCTTTGCAATTCTTCCCTAATCGAATTAAAATTTGAATAAGTATGGCACAATATAATCACAAACGATTTTTCGTATCTATTAAAACAGAAAATGCTTTTTTTAATAATTTTACAAAAAGAAAGAAAACTGTCTTGAAATATTTTTAATGGAAAAGACGTATCACATGGAGTGTAAAATCCGAAGATTGCGACGCCATCGCCAGTCACAATTCTCCTGGTGGATGTAATGACACGGGCATGATTGTGGCCGCGCCTTTAGCTTGTCATTGTAGGTACGGCACGCAGAAAAACTAACGTGACAAAATTATTAATTAAGTATTGTAAAATTATTTTCTTAGTCCCAAAAATTTGGCATGTATGATCAATTTTTCTGAACTATTTCATTAAAAACGTATTACTAAACTTCTTTAACTTAAACTTTAAAATCGTTTGACCACTTGTAAGGGATATCCTGCCTTTAGGAACGGATGGATGCGTGTTCGAACTTTTGAATCTGATAAGTTTAATAATCTACACATATATAAGTTGGCAACCCTATCAGCTTCACTTAAAATTGTCCTACTTTAGCTTTGCCTATATGTATCACATGATGGTAAGTGATGACGCGGTCTACGATGGTGCATGCTTGCCTAGAAGATACCTGTTCACTCTCGACTTGAAGACGATGATGTTCGATATCCCAGAACTCCGTCATTTCATAACTAATTTAAAAAAATCTTCTTTATTTGAATCGATAGAATAGAATAGAATAATACTTTATTGCACACCAAAATAACTATACACAAAAGATACTACACAAGTAAGTACCTAACAAACAAAAATATTACCAAAAGGTAGTACAATGGGCGGTCTTATCGCTTAAAGCGATCTCTTCCAGACAACCTTTGAATGGACAGAAATACAGATAAACTAGAGAGGCCAGAGGTGCACAGTAAATATCTAACACTTACGGAGTATGACACTAAATACTTACTATCTATATAATCATAAATTACGAATACACATACAATATACTATAAATAGCATATACTTACATAACTTACCTTAACTTTTATGATACATAGCATAAACTTACTTACTATTAAATAAATAAATATACTTACATAAATATTATCATAATACTAGCTGTGGTTGGAGAGGTAATGTGTCTTCAACATGGTTTTAAATATTGTCAATGATTTTGTTTGCCTGATTGACACCGGGAGCTCATTCCACAGCATAACAGCCAGGACCCTAATTCTGTATGACCACTTTACGATTCCTTACTTCGAAACCTTGTCTTCCTTGCGCGAATTCCTTGTCTTATATAAGAAATCTGCAAAAATCTATTCTCTATGAAATGGAAACAAAACCGCGCGAAATGAATTTGGAAACGACGCGATTTGAACTGTCAAAAATCATAATGTTCCACTGAGACACGTTCCGAAACATCAACACGTCAAAAGTTACCACCACTTAATATATCAATATTTATTCAAATTAAAAATAACATAATGTAAAGAGAAGGTATTTCTAATGCTGTGACACGATTTGAACAAGACACGATAACGACGTGGTTTCGTATCGTGTGGAATCTGAGTTTTCATACAGAATTAGGGCCCAGGACCCTAATTCTGTATGACCAATTTACGATTCCTTACTTCGAAACCACGCGAATTCCTTGTCTTACATAAGAAATCTGCAAAACTCTATTCTCTATGAAATGAGAACGAAACCGCGCGAAATGAATGTGGAATTAACTGGGATTGGCGCGATTTGAACTGTCAAAAATCATGTTCCGCTCAGGCGCGTTCCGAAACATCGACCCGTTAAAAGTTACCACCACTTATTTCAATATTAATTAATAGGCCTTACCCACAGAGTGCCACTTTGAGCGGCTGCTCGCCTCGTGCATCCATCGGCTCGACGTGATTATCACCAGATCGTCGGTCCACCCTGTGGGGGGCCGGGCTAGTTTTATACGCCTTTACTATAACTCATCATCATCATCATCATCATCATCCCCATCATCCAGCTTGAAGACGTCCACTGCTGAACATAGGCCTCCCCCACAGAGTGCCACTTTGAGCGGCTGCTCGCCTCGTGCATCCATCGGCTCGCCGTGATTTTCACCAGACCGTCGCGCTCGACACCAATGTGTCTTAGATTATACAGAATACAAAAATTGACGATTCCTTGCTGTGACACGATTTGAACAAGACACGATAACGACGTGGTTTCTGTATCGTGTGGAATCTGTGTTTTCATACAGAATTGGGCCCCTGTACGGAAAAGGATTTGTGATAGAATTGTGACGTGTGGATGGGAGGTTTAAGTAACAGGTTATCAGAACTACGTAAGGAGCGGGAGTGGGGTTGGTGAAAAAATTTGAAACGTTCTTTTAGGTAAACTGGGGTGGAAGGGAGAAATAGGATATTGTACAGAAGGGAGAGTATGTGAGTATTCCGGCGAAGACGGATTGGCAACCAATTGAGCTTGTTCCGGAATTCAGTGATGTGGTCATACTTTCGTTAACCTAATATGAAACGAATGCAAAAGTTTTGCAGACGTTCAAGTTTGTTGAGTTGCTCTTCGGTTAAGTCCAAGTAGCAGACATCGGCATAATCTAATATCGGAAGGAGAAGAGATTGAGCGAGAGCAGTCTTTGTGGTCATAGGAAGGAAATTACGCAATCGGCGCAGCGAACCAGCAGATGCAAAAATTCTACGGCTGACTTCTGTCAGCTGAGGTTGCCAGGAAAGCTGCCTATCCACGAGTATGCCTAAGTTTTTGACCGATTTACTAATGTCTATGGGTATACCGTCGAACATCACTTGTAGAAGGCGGAACCAGTCAATCTTGGATATCATCCGTGAACTTCCAATAACAATGGTTTGTGTTTTCAACGGGTTGACTGAGAGACCATAGGATCTACTGCATTCCAGAATTTGTTGTGGATCACAATTAGTTGTTTCATTAGCTGAATCTAATCGTTCCAACGGAGCTTGCGTATAAATTTGTAAGTCGTCTGCATAGAGATGGTAGGAAGAAGTAAGATGGCGGGAAATATAACTTTCTTCAGGCTGTTGATGATGATGATTACTTTCCGATTGGTACAATAGAAATTTCAGCAAAACTACTTCAGTAGTTTTGCAAAATACCTAGTAAAATATAATATGTAAGTATGATAATAATCATCCAAGTATTTCTCAGTACGCAATTAAGGCGAAAAAAGTAGGTTTTGTCCCTTTTTTATTTTATAATGTTTCGTCAAGATTACTAAATAAAATTGGGTTTAGTTACATAAAAACAAACTAGATGGCATTGGCGTCTCTTAAAACACGCAAACGTTTTGTACGACTGTTGTATTTACAGTCGTGGAACGCTATCCTCATCGAAATTTAGTTTGTCCTAAGTAATCATAATTTTGTGAGGGCGAAGTTTTACTCGTTTCTTGAACGATAGTTAAGTCGACTGAGTTTCGGCTATCCGTCGTTCACAAGTCACTCAGTCGTCCTGTCCTTCCATTCCATACATATAGCAACGATAGGTAAGTATTTTAGTTCCATTAGTATTCGTGCAGTGGTAGACTGGTAGGGCACAAAATGATTTTGATTTTTGCATAAGTTTTAATTAAGTTTTTATATTCTTTATGCGGCGGTAGTAGTGCCGGGTAGGTAGTTGACTACTATACCTAGTATAGGTATTACTTAGCGTAGCGTTAAATACTCTTTGGGTATTACATACTCTTTGGTTCACATTGAACTATAGACCGTTCACCGTAAGTTGTCCCCTGATGTACTTATATTATTTATAAATATGCAAGTAAAACATATTAATCCGTGGTGGGTACATACAAGGTTAGATAACGCTTACATATTACTTTACATATACGATAATACTTGCATATTTTTAAATAATATAAATACATCAGGGGACATCTTACGGTGAACGGTCTGCACCTAACCACCCCTGTCCCCTACCTACACCTATTGCCCTATAATAAATGTATAATGTACTTTTATAAGCTGTAGCAGTACACTGTTTTATTGGTGTTATAGTGGCAATAAATTGTTTTTTTTTAAACTGAAGTTTCAGGATTTCGCTACATTTTCGTATTTTTGAATCGACCTCAAAAAAGGAGGTTCCCAATTCAGATGTATTATTTTACGTTTCTTATCTCAGTACTGTTATTTATTAACCAATTTGGATTTTTTTAACTTTCAGATTGGCCACATCGAAATTTCATCAAAATCGGTTCAGTAGGTACATAGTTTGGTTTTAAATCGAAATAAATTGATTTATTTCAAAAAGAAAAAGAAAAAAGAATTATGTCAAAAAGTACATACTTCTTCCTTCTCGGTGGTGATTAAAGTCGGTTTCACCTCTGTTATTTGGGGGTTTATACAGGGTGTTGGGCGAAGACTTGCAAGCAGCCGCTCAAAGTGGCGCTCTATGGGGGAGGCCTATATTCATCAGTGGATATCTTCAGGCTCATGATGACAGGGTGTTAGAAAGATCGATGCTAAACCCACGTTACCTTAGTCAAATGTCGTTGAATTTCTAGTTATCATGCTTTGTGTGATTTTTGGAAAAATTGCCGTATACTGCCTTATTTCGTTCATAGTAGGTATTCAAAATTTCAAACAGACATTGTTAGTATTATTTAGCTGAGTGAGTATGAATCAAACCAGCACGAAAGAGCTTCAATGCTGTAAGTTCATTAATCTATAGCTTATGTTTCCTTGCTTTAAAAGTTATGCTCTTTGGGGATGCTTAAGAACTGTGTTTACAAGCTAACTAAGATCACCAAATCAAAAAATAAACATATAGGTAGTAGAATTGATTTCCCATCGGTCCGGTTCCGGTTCGCCGGCCGGCGACCGGCCATCACTCGACATTATTATACCATCGACAAAAACTCTAATAACCCATTGTTTTGTCGGAAACAATCGCGACTCATCCAAATCGCTTTTTTCGCCCGATTGTAATTTTGATTCGGCGATAATTTTGGTTAAATTGCACGGAGACGACGAGGTCGTGCAGTGACATTTGAATTTTGAAAATTAGGTGCTTCATAAATACCTACTTGTTACAAAGGGTGGAGAACAGCGTTAACTTCACTTCATCCTCTTTAATATCCTATAAGCTCACAACCAATTTTATATTTTACACACACTTTGGCACAAAAATTGGTGGCAGATTTACAGAGACATATCTGCCACCAACGTGACAACGTCGGACTGGGCCTAGGGGACCCGGGATGGCATGACTTTAAGGTCCCGCCACATCAGGACGATCAATGAAGGAAAAATCTATTGAAAAATAACATATTATTCGTAGAATCTGCTATCCTCATCCTCCTTAATAAGATAATGTTGAGCTCCGTCTACTTTTACCATCACATTATAAAAAAAAGGTCACTTATTATATTTTTTCTTCGTGTAAGAAACAAAAATATACTTATTAAGTTTGCAAGGGGGCCCGCACAGGCCAGGGACCATCAGGGGTAGCAATCACCACCCTGGCTCTATGGCAGTTCGACGCTGGAACCTTAGGGCCTTAGTTTATCTATCAGTTACAGTTATCACATTTTTTACATTAGACTTATAATAGCATTTAACCACGCTCTTTTCTGATGGGAAGTCAAGATGCGATCGAATTATAGTCTCTTGAACACGCTTGAGTCATATTTCGCCGGAAAACTAATCTGACAATTGAGGGTGTCTTTGTCGCATTACAGAGAGTCTTGAAGCGTTCACATCATCAGCTGGAATACGTACACTGCTGATTGCTGAACATAAGCCTTCCTCTTAAAACGCAACTTTGGCCGCTTATCATAGGTTTTCCATAATCACCACGCTTGCTTGGTGATCACAGGTTTTAATGCACCGAGTAGAATGCTGCTGCTTATTCTCTGGATAGGTAATCCCTTGCTGCCTCTTACGGTACCTGTGGTAAGAGATGGGTTGGTATTCTCAAATCGGTACCACACAGCAAACTTTCTTGCAACTTCTGAGACATTCCAGGCGCGGCATCACAAACAAACACTTATCACCATCAGACATCGAACAAAGGCCTAAGTTTACATTAGTCACCTCGTGCTTCCTGCTAGCTATCCAGGTTATGTAAAACAGTCTGCTGGGAATGATTTAGATCTTGGTTTACGTGTTTATTTGGATGGATAAGTTGCATATGTTAGAAATTGCGAACTTGGACTTTAAGACGTGAAGTTTTTGATTAAACCTATTAGGTATACCCCAGGTAAAGTATCATTGGATATACCTAGGTATACTAATTAGATATTAGCTCTTCGGTCTGCATTTTAATCTACTGCGATCGATACAAGACACCTGCCAAGATCTTCTTGACTGGATCCTCCTATTGGATGAGCAAATTGGAGTGTTGGAGTTTCCAAAGAATACGCATAACTGTGTTCTTTGGCTGACAACCTAAATAGCGGTTCTCGGTCACTGGACTTTTCTGTCATTCATTACATTCAACTTCCAAAGGACTTCAAAGTAATCACACGTTGTCGAGAATGGGGGTCCCAGGTTTAATACCTTTGTATATCTTGATTAGGTACTAACGACCGTTAGTGTATAACGTGCATGTTCTTTGGTGGACACTCGCAGCTATACCGGCGATAAATGTTCTGAAAGCAGCTCCTCAATCGAAAGGTCAAGAACCTCACCTTTATTACGACCTAAAACAACTTTACGACAGGACCAAGTAAATGTTTCCCTTACGCCGGCCGTAACATTGTTACACGTAAACATGTAAACATGTCTGTCTGTTTGTGTAAGCACCCGGGTGCACCGGGATCTGGAAAATCATGATACAGTGAGCAACAAAATCTACTGAACCAAACCAAAACAGATTGAAAACAGTTAATAGTTAGCGTACCAGTCAAGCTTCCAAGCTGCTTTTACCTAACTAAAAACCTTACCAGATTGAAACCCAAGCTACTGCTCTGCACTACCCTGAAGCTAGTTGGAGACACGATGATCGGAAAACGATAGAAACTGAATCCAGGAAGCAGAAGCCCCGCGCGCATTCGCCAGATCCTCGCTCGCCAGTTGACGCTCAATTCAAACCATAGTAGCGTGCACTTGACGAGGTTTACCCAGCGTTAGCTGTGGTAGCTTAAAGTATTCATGTCCTGCAACATTTGCAGTGGAGTGTACGTAACATCAATGAGCATAGTTCCGGGACGGGCAATGTGGCATCTATTTCCAAGTCTAGACTTGAATGGCACATGAAAGGGAGCTATTTGTAGATGTCTTCCAATAGTGTGGGAATCATAAATTATATACTATGGACTAATAAGTTAGCTGAAGAAGATTAGTCCCGGTACTTTGTTATGATTGTACCACCACCTTAGTTTTTTTTTTCTTATAGTTTGGCTCCACACATAGTGTATTTAGCCAGTGTCAAGTATTGTAGTTTTTCATCGTATTATGAAATATTTCATATAAAGTCAAGTCTTAGTCACAGTCAGTCAGGATAGTCATAGTCCAGTCTAAGTCAGGTAGTCATAATCCAGTCTAAGTCATGCCCTAGTAAAATGGTGGCAACTCTACTAGAAGTTTCGATGGAATTTTGGAAGCAGCACGAAAAACCACGTTTCACTACATTATATCACTTGCCCACACTTATACTCGTAATTCAGCACTCAATGCGTAAAATGCCATTAATTTTAAACATTAACACTAGAAAAAGCATAAGTTTTGTGAAATAATACATTGCAACGACGTGAACTTTTTCACGTTCCCGCCAAAACTCCCACCACCTTAGTTTATGGTTTCAGCTATCGAGAATGTGATCGGAATCGCTTTGCTGTCCATTGCAGATTGTGATAATTTTCATTACGTTTTCGCATTTTGGAGAGGCAAGCTGTCTTGTATAATAGGAAGACGGTTGAATTGTAGAACAAGCCATTATTCTTCGTCGCCGTATTGACATCTTTTGTTGGCGTACGTAAGCTTGGCCAATGAGAAGACGATAGACTTAGCAAGTAGAGTTCACCAGCGCCCGCAAAACTTGGCCAACATTTGCAGCCGATTTAAGAAACATAAATCACCGTCTAAAAATAGCCTAAGACCTAATCTTAGAGCCAACAGTTGCAACGAGCAGTTAATACCTAGGTAATGTTCAACTACAAAGGATGCGTGTAATTCAAGCCCTGGCTGCTGCACAAGGAGAAGCGTTCATTAGAATACAACTAGACAGCCGTTTAAATCTGGTTTCGTAAGATTTAACACATAATGTTAGTTAACTAGTAAACCTCGGTCAGTTTACAACGAGTTAACTGCGAGTTAAACTGGGTAGATCAGAATTATGGCAACACGCCGGATGATAGATTTGTGTAGCTAACTTTAATGATGGGACTTTATAAACTGTTATTGGATTTTAAAACATGTAGCTGATGGCTACGAGGCAGTAGTGTTTACTAATAGTCAATAATTGTTTTTTTCTCTAATCTAGTCTGTGTTTTTATTCGAGGCTGATGGTCATCTGAACATTTTTAAGCACATGCTATTCCAAGCTTGTCTATATGTACATAATAAGTATATAATGTGCAAAGAACTCTAGTATATTGTATACATAAGTATTATGTGTATTATTTATATGAGTGCTGAGTTACCGTGTTTTTGACTGTTTATATCCCAATCGGATTTTGTGGACGATACATTTATTTTTTAATTTTTCTGATGCTGCGCCTAATAATTTTACGCTACGCTAATATTGTCATTCAGCGAATGTAACCCTAATCGTTAACTACTACAATAATAAAAACTAAACTAAACTAAACTAAGCTAAACTAAACTAAACTAGCTACACTACCTACTACAAAGAACACTTATGGACTGTATAATAGCCACCTAATCGTTTAATACCAAAGTCACCCTAAACAAACTTTTACAAAAAGATGGGCTTACCATATCGTTAATAATACGATACACATTCCAACATAAATCCTTTTTGCAATAAAATCGTGACGTCGTAACTTTTTTCGAAAGGAAAGATGTATGAATGGCCAGTACGGTTGCGTTAAAAAAAGTCAGGTAGGTTCTTTTTGTAGCCACGATGTCTGCCGTAAATCGTGATCCATTGAGAGGCGACGACTGGAGAGAACTTAAATGTTTATGATTTCATTTGAAATGGCTGGAATGGAGTCAGTTCATGGTCTGTAACCAGTTTTTTGCGATCACTAAAAGCTGGAAGCACTATCAGCATCATTAAAACCGTTCTGCTGGTTCATACATGGGTGCCAGCCATTGGCTTTTATAATCTTTGGTGTCAGCATATTATTTTTTTCTATGGTACCAGCCAGTTCTCTATGGTATCATTAGAGAAACAGTCTTGCTTACAAAATTGTTGTTTAAAAATCAATGCGCCGTCTCGTTTTCTCTCATGACATTTTACGTCAGAGAAAAATTGAGAGGACGTTTTAAGCATTGATTAAAATAGCTAACGTTTAAAGTTTATAAGTAAGACTTTTAATTCCCATTAAGGATAGTATATAAAGCTATAGCTAATAGAAAAAGGGTCACATCTCAGCCTCCTTACGTCTATAACTTACTTAAAAGAAGAGGTCGTATCGCTAAATAACAACTCTCCTTTGCATTTTATATACCCAGTAAAAGAATAAAACATAAACAGGGAGTAAAATAAAATAAGGATATTTTATTTTACTCCCTGTTTATATTTTATCTCCTGTGCTAAAACAAGTTGAACTGTTATTCCATCTGTAAGAGCTCTCTGAGCTGTTAACGGCCCTTCAGAGACCAGTGTTGGGCTCAGAGTCTACTGGAAAGGAAGCACGGTGTTTTTTTTCTCCACGACTGGAGGGATAAGAACCTAAACAGAAAACGTGCGTGTCTTTAGAGTATATTCATGGAAGAAGTCCTTGTTCCATGTTTATTCTACCATGAAACAAGGAGGAGAGGATTGCCAATACACCAAGAAAACCAGCGTAGATCAAAAATATGCCTAAAACTAGATGGCGTTGCAAAATGAGCGGGTTGTAAGTTGAGCGCAGATCAGAAATATGCCAAAAAACCTTTTTCACTTTAAATTCCATGATGGGTTATTTTTTTATTATAAAGAAAGAAAGAAAGAAAAAATAAAGAAATGAGTTTATCGAGCACATCAATACATTTAACATGGTAACAGTAATGTTAACAAAAAGGTAAACAAATCTTATCGATGCACACAAGGAGAAAGAAGTTCATCATTTTGTTTGTCTCTATTTTTCACGCCAATAGGAAAAAGCTTTGTCTCCTTCAGCTTTCGCTATATTGTCTTTTCTTGTCCTATTTCTTGAGTCTTTGTCGGCCCCGAGCTCTTCTTAGAATGGGTCCCCAGAGGCCAAGCCCGCTACGTAAAACAAAACAACAAAAGCATGGAATATTAATTTATAACCTCGTCTACCGGGAGGGAAATAATACACTTTATTGTGGCTGTAAATTCGATGTTTGCAACGCGCGTTCGTTGAATGATGGGCATAGATAGAAAGATAGAAAATGCTTTATTGCACAAGAGTTAACCAAGGCATTTTCTTCCAGTTAACCTTGGCGTAGTGTGGATAGAGTAGTAATGCTGGTAGAAAAACGAAAGAGAAAATATTACCGAAATAAAAAATAATAATAAGAGAGCTAAGTATATGTAATGTAGATTAATAAATAGCATATCGACTTCATCAAAAATGACTACTCGTCAACTTCAGCTTTTGTTTTGTGGGGGTAAATTCTAGAATAAGTATAAGATTTTCATTTATCGTGAAATGGATTTTAAAGTGTAATGTAAACCACACTAAGCCTCATAAGTTTTGTCTTTGTAGATTTTAATTTATGTCCCGTTATGCCCTGTGTTAGCTATAACCATGACGCTGACCAATATTCTTTTAGACCGCTAAAATCCAAACTTTATGCGTGATCTATTCAACTAGAAGGTTAAATCCTCAATTTGGTTTTAATTTTCTTAAACAGTTATTTATTTTTGTTGTATCTTTTCGATACAGACAGCAAGCACATCTACCTTTCACGACATCGTGCCGAGTCAGATCTTTTTGATATGGATTACACTATATTATGCCTATGCCAACTGCCGAGTTAGGACCATAACTGAGTTTGGATTTGGATGTGCCTCCACACTTGTATAAATCTGTGGTCTTTCGACTCAGGAATTTGTCTACCTCAACGGAGTAACGAAGTAGTATTCTTACTATACTGTATCATCATCATCATCAACCTGAGGACGCCCACTGCTGAACATAGGCCTCCCCCAGAGAGCGCCACTTTCAGCGACTGCTTGCCTCCTGCATTCATCGGCTCCCCGCGGTTCTGACCAGGTCATCGGTCCATCTAAGGGGGCTGGCTTACGTTGCGTCTTCCGGTTCGTGGTCTCTACCCGAGAACCCTTCTTCCCCATCGGTTGTCATCGGTGTTACTATACTTTAGTATCACTCGTAAATTGTAAAAGAAAGCCTACAAAATAAGAGTTACGATCTATTAATCCGCCTCGTGTTAAATTGATGATCAACATCGTAAAATTAATTAACGTGATAATTAACAAGTGTGTAATGTGCTCAATACGGGATTCGCGAGATATTTTCTTACACAAACTACAAGCAATAGTCTGCTCTAAAGTAAAAGCATTAAGCGTCAGAGTTTGGAGACTTGGGAGCTATTCACGACAGTTGAGACGCCCACACCACGTTATTACAACTGGCATGACAAGACTTAGTAGCTAATTTAATAACAATTGTTACAGTGACTATTTGTAATGCCAATTTCACTTGAAACTACTGCCAATTTCACCCTTACTTCAAGTACATTAGGTTCATTCTGAAAACTTACTAGAAACTTTTAAAAGCTTTTAATGTTTCTGTGCAATGGTCACTTCTTCGTGTCTTCAGACGCGTAGATAATAAAATAAATAAAATTCACTTAATTCAGGCAACTAGCTTACAACTATACAGGCCCTATTCACAGATACCTTACAGACTAACAAACATACATCATACATATTTTATTATATAAACAACATAAGAAAGCGCACATCAGGTTTAGGAATTTGGGCGAAGTTTTGTCTTTGTTACTTCAAATAGTATGTCACGAGATACGAGCAGATTGTCAGGATTTGTACCTAATGAAATTAAGTATCTGGCACTGTTTCAAGGTTGATGCTTAAAAAAGTGCCAGATACATATGTATTGATTGATAGAGATGATTCCAAAGCAATAAAGTTCTCTCTGCGAACAGTAAGAGTGCGGATATTTGATTCATAGTTAAGGTTAATGTTTAATAGCCAGTGTAACACTCCTAATCGGTACAATTAAAGCTTATAAACTTTATATATCAGGACTTTTAAAAGAAGGCACTGCAATCAATTTGGTTACAGTTATATAAATAAGGCATCCCCGTAACTAAGGGTGGGTTTTTTGATCCGTAGTTAAGGTAGGTAGGTAATTAACAAATTTTAACCAATGGTTAGTATTTCTTAGCATTTTTAACCATTGGTTACCTTAACTACAGTTCAAAAAACCCAACCTTAGGGTTCAAATTTGGACCATTGGTTAGAATTTGCTAGTTTTTAACCATTTGTTACTTTAATTATCGGTCATAAAACACACCCTTAGAGAGAAGGGATAGTTTTGTTTCCAATTATCCTATAGAATAGAATGTACTCCGAGAGTAAATAATGGTATATTATCCTGGATTTCAATATTCTACTAAATCAATGCTTCTAGGTGCATTAACCGGAAGTCATCGGTGACCATCTGACCGATTAGGCATGCAAGCACGCACGGATGGACGCATCGATCCGTCGAGAACATTCGAGACCCATCGGGTATTCGAGAGCTATCGGGTTACGCAGCTTTTTGCACGTGCATCCATAGAACTTAAATCAGGTATAAATACCTACTTACCACTAAACTTATTTGACAGTTGATGTTCTGATTGTACCAAAGTCAATACGTACTAATGTTATGATACTGGATAGAATCAGGATACAATATTTATGTAAGTAGGTATACCTTTTTGTTCACTTGCAACTGTAAGAGAGAGCATGTGTTTCAGTTCAGCAGAGAAAATATTGGCTAAAGATTAATTCCAACGTTTTCCAACTAGAATTCTAGCTTTATGGCCGTTCTCTCCCCCATGACAAGCACAGAAAGCAACGGCCCCCAGTCCCAGCAGCTCTGCTATTCCCGTGGCTACGGTAGCGGCCACGGTAACGGCAAGGCAAGGGGTGCTAAGAATCCCCGGCAGACGCCCGGCTATATACTAACCCCAACAACGAAGCAGCGTAGGCCACTCGGTGGACCGACGATCTGGTGGAAGCCGCGGGGAGCCTATGGATGCAGGAGTCGAGTAGCCGCTCAAAGTGGCGCTCTTTGGGGGAGGCCTATGTTTAGCAGCGGACGACTACAGGCTGTTGATGAAGATGATGATGATGACCGTTCTCTTAAGGCCAATGTCTGATCAAAAAATTACGGATACCGAGCCGAGCTGATTCAAAATACAGCTCTACGAATGCGAATACCTGAATATACAAAGATTCTGCTCACCGGATGACATCGGCGACCATCTGGCCGATTGACCATGCTAGCACGCTTGAATAAACCAATCTGAAGTATCGGATATCGCGGTTTGTTAAAGCTAAAGTTAAACGTGAAAGTTAGCAACAAGAACATTTGGACCGTGACTTTGGCTTCTAGATGTAAAATAAAAACAAAATTTAACGAAAAAAAGTCAGAAGATGAATTTCAAAACTTGAGTAATTTAGACGGAAAATTTTAACCAGTGTGTTTTTACTAAAAATGACAGATGTTGCTAAACCGTCGTTATCAAATCAAAGCATGGAACTACAACATACAGACGTATAGGTCCTAGAGCATTAGTCTTTGTGTTTAGTTAATTTATATAGATCCCCATAGGTATTATCATTTCCGCAGGAGAACTAAAGTGACCGATATAGCTCTTAGAGTTAGTAAGTTGAAGTGGCAATGGGCGGGCCACATCGCTCGTAGAACTGACAACCGATGGGGAAGAAAGGTTCTCGAGTGGCGACCACGAACCGGAAGACGCAGCGTGGGCCGGCCCCCCACTCGGTGGACCGACGACCTGGTGAAAGCCGCGGGGAGCCGATGGATGCAGGAGGCGAGCAGCCGCTCAAGGTGGCGTGCTCTGGGGGAGGCCTATGTTCAGCAGTGGACGTCTTCAGGCTGTTAATGATGATGAATGATGATTATCATTTACTTATGCAGTTCAACCATGTGTGAATGGATCAACCATGGACTCAAAGACTTTAATATAGACAGCCATAGATGAGATTCTTAAGGACCATAGACAGTTTCAAGCCTCATAGATCTTGCCGCCAATTTACTACCATATTAAAAGTGAGTTTAATAACCTGTTCTAGACCTCCCGTGAACAAACCCCATGCGTTCAATTCCAGCAGTACAGTTAGCACGGTAAACAAAATACGACGACATTTATGATCTTGCCAATTACAGAGGACTGTCCTTCTGTCCCTCTTTATATTGAGCCCATTGTACACAATTGTAATAACTGGGAGTGATTTATCCCCAGCACGCTTCGTTAAGCTTCCGCGGTAGGTTCGTTTGAACTTGCATCTATTGTTATTTTTGTGGTAAAACTTTACCTAGGTATATTATTGTTAAATCTGATGTCTGTCTTTGTAATCTGTGGGAATACAAAAGATTGGAATCCGATTAGAGATGTCAAGAATTTGTTACGACTAAGAGTGGGTTTTTTTGACCCGTAGACAAGGTTAAAAACTCTAACAAATTGTAACCACTGCACTGCAACTGTTATGGGCGGCCATGTCGCTTAACATCAGGTGAACGACTAGCTCGTCACGTCATTCATTCGCATTAAAAAAAAACACCCACCCGAACCGTCTGTTTTTATGATTTTCTTCTTTTTACACCATTTTATCGACATCAGCGCATTGGTTGTGGTGTTGGCAATGTGGTGAAAGCCCCTGGTTTTACAACTAAAGCTCCCTACATACCATGCAATCCGTCACTCAATTTGTCGCCTCAATCTGCGGGATGGAAGCCACAACACACCTCCACACGATGCGATTTGGCTGATCGTGCGGCAGATTGTATGGTAGGTATGTAGAGTACAGATTCAGATTCAGATATTTTATTGCTTCCATAGTGTACATAGGTGGAATAAGTATAAAATTAATTAAGTAGGCTCATTATGGACCCCGTCGGCCGCAGCAAATGACTAGGTAGAGAGGTAGGTCACCAGTCTATCAATTTAATAATTACGCCATAACTTGTAATACTGTATAACTCATCGATATTTCTTTTTGAAAAATAAATTTATCTTATCTTATCTTATCTTATCTTACCAGCCCATCACCAGTTTGTTTGTCACTTTACCTATTTCATTACGCGCGTGTGGGGCACACAGCTACAGCTTCCTGGCCCTAGCAGCTGGAGACTGCACGAGTGGCTTCCTGAAGCGGTGGGTTGAGCTGCACAAACCTGCTGCTCAACTCGTGGCTCAGTAAGTCCCTAAATACATAAATAAATGTGATGGTTTTTGTTAATGTATTTACTAATATAGCTATACGTTTTATGTTACTAACTCTATGGATCAACAACCTGAAATAAAAGTTTTATTTATTTATTTATTTTATTTTTATTAACAAAACCCCTCTTGAGAACCCCACTTGAGTCCTCGAATACTTTCATCCTAGATCTGGTTTTCATAGATATCTACAGACATAAACCTTGATCAACAAATGTGTAACCAGCAGGCTACCTGTCAATACTCTCACTGCACATCCCGGAAGGTCATCTGCAAACACCAGTCACGCTTGCCTGGTCGTCACGGATGTAATTGAGTATCAACACGCATGTTGTTACTATCTATTCTGTGGCATAAGTATCAGGTTACACGCTATTTGCACTAATACGACCAATTAGCGGTCTTTACGAGTGATATCACGGTTCGTAAGTGAGCGTGCTCGTGTGAAGCTTGGATGAAGTTGTAAGTGGTTAGCTAAATGAATTGCTGATTGGTGCATGCAATTGATTTGACCAATTTCTATTATTGATTGAGTGTCTGAATGTCAAACAACGTACAGCTCAAACTGCGTCGTTGCAAACTTCGCTACGCTCGTGATTTCTATTTTAGAATCATTCATCTTACTTGTGATCAACATCAGCGAAAATCAACTTTGCTCTCTAGTTGCACAAATAAATATTTTCAAAGATGACATTTTACGAGCTAAGTAAGTGGAACCGCTTAAGGAACTGTGGTCCCAGCTACCACATCACGTTTTCAAATCGGTGATGATGAAAATTGTATAACTTTCGCTTTATATATAAAACTGACTGTATAGCATTTGACACTTTCTTATAGAAAAAAGCACCTTAAACACTACACAATACATCTCTCAAACTAAAAAAAAACAACCCTTATCACTTTCATTACAATTCATTTGCATTTTAAACGCTCAGACGAGGCGATAAAGTATTCTTTTGAGCCAAAGGAGACCATAAATTAGCGAAATAAATTACTTAGTCGTAATTAATTTTATGGGGCTCCAAGTGGCCCGTCTACATGGGACGCACGGCGCTCTCCACTGCAGGAAATATCCACTTAATTAAGTTATTGGTCCATTATAGCCGACCCAGAAAATTATATTGACTAGAATTTGTAAGTAACCGAGCCGAGTGATGGTGGAATGCCTTTTATGTGTTTTAACTCGCACAGACGGGTTATGGGTTAATTTATGGGGTATCTGGGAGGGTTTATGATGTGACGCTTGTGGTTCAAGAGAACGAGGCTTTTTGTGTGGAACTTTTTGATGTTAATATTTTTACTGATATTTTAAAAAACACGGATTATACTGATAAGTTGTGTTTACCTGGATTACTGAGAATTTGAGCGACTTTAGCCTTTTAAAAATCTGAGATTGATTGCTATTAGGAGTGTTGGGACCATGGAACTATGAATTGGACCTATAATTAGAACTGATGGGTTTGAATAAATTTTGATAGGGTGACCGGTGAGCAGAAAATAGTAAGGAATATGACTTCATTTTACGTTACCTACATCTTACCTCAATTTGGTATATTTTCTCTCTCAACATAAAATATCTCAAATGGTAAAAAAAAAAATTGTCTGCCTTTTTTCTTCTTTTTTATCATAGGTTTACATTTGACCACGGTCTCACCTACCATTACCACACATTTAAAGATTTGTGAAATAAAATTTACAGTCTTTGTTACCGATATTTTTTTATCCTGCAGGAGCAACATTTAATCAACAAAGAATTAAAAACACATG
The DNA here is from genome assembly GCA_910589525.2 of Ennomos quercinarius. Classification (NCBI taxonomy): domain Eukaryota; kingdom Metazoa; phylum Arthropoda; class Insecta; order Lepidoptera; family Geometridae; genus Ennomos; species Ennomos quercinarius. The sequence continues at coordinate 16,321,599 of OU342500.1, forward strand.
CTCATTCACTCACAGTATACGAAGAAGTGCGTAGCTACTATAGTAATATTACTAGAGAAAATTAATACAAGAATATATCATTTGGATTCCTAAAATCCTATTCATACAGTTCATATATCACCGCGCCAGGAGTCATAGGTAACATAGCACATAATTTAAGTAGTTAACTCGTTCGCTTAGGTAGATACATTACAACATAAACATTGAGTAAAGTGGGTCACAGTAACCCAACACTGCTCTCGTGGCAGATCGGTGGCCTTTGTTCCAGGCCACTCGAGGGCGGGTTTCAAATCCTATACGAATTCGGGAGAGGCAATCCTTTACTCGGCATATTGTTTACATGGTGAAATGTTGTTTCATTTCTCGTTGTGGGGATTCAAATAGTGAGCAAATTCCTCTAAATGTATAATGTATATCTTCAGTGAGAATATCTAGAGAATGGGCAACAGCATCTCCTCGGTACATTAAAATCTTCTGTCATCACCAAACTGCTATGATAAGCGTCCAAAGTGGCGTTGTATGGGGGAGGCCTGTGTTCAGCAGGGGACGTCTTCCGGCTGATGGCTACTGTATCTTCAGTTAGAGTTTGGGCATTCCTGATTAGAAAGTCTAATTTCGAAATCGTCTAAGATGCAAAATTAACTAAAGCATGACATCACTACCATTGGGAAAAACCTAAAAAAAATATATGATGCATATCGATTAGCACATAAAATTAAAGTATCTAATATGGAAAATTCCAAATCTAAGAAGAAGTGTCTTTAAAGAGATTTTTGTATAGCTAACTAATTATGACCATAATGCATAGTGACTAAAACAAAAAACTACTGGGAAGTAAAATGTTGCTAGTTCGGTTCACAGATAACCCCCAAGTTCGGTTGTTTGATTGTCATTTTATTAACAGACTACTTGCCTACACGAGATGAAGAAGAAGAAGATTAACAGCATGTCACACCTGATGAGATTAACAGTTTTAGCCTAACGGAATAGATATAAGTGCAATGCAGTGCAAGCGCTACATAAAATACAAAATCAAAATTGCTTATTATCCAAATGTCTATGTCTATGGCTAGATTGTTGTAATATTATTAGAGCGCCTATCTTAAAAGTACTGTAAGAAAAGGGAAAAAAAGTTTGTCGCGTCGCTCAGCGCTCACACTAGTCTACTCTACAGTCTAGTTTCTAGCCTGTAGACTAGACTAGTCAAAGCCTTACACTAGACTCTAGCATAGGCTTTGACAACACGTCTTACAAATCGTTTCGTAACTGTGATCCCTTCATCTGCCTTCATCAGACGCCTTGGCATTTAGATAATTTGCTGCAATTGGTAACCACTAACGAGGCACACAACATTGTTTCAACCTTTGTACATAATCGATGGATTCACATGTGTTAAGCCTTTTACGCCGTGACTGTGGTTTATTTAATTATTTATTCAAATCACAACTATCATTACAGGCCTGCCCAATTCAATAGCGTCAGTCAGCATAATTATTACATAAAAAAATAAAAAAACACTATCTTCACTTAAACACTCTTTCTTTTTTTTCTTTTTTTTCCTTGTTTGTCTTCTCTTCACGATAAACAGTTATATTTCTCCACACGATGTTCAATGAGAGCGGGAATTAATTGCTTTAAGACTTGACCGTGATGCAGGTTGGTTAGCCAATAGATGAAACAGCTACAGCTAGTTTCAAAGTCATAACTATTAGCAGTATGTTTATTTTTTCATCATCATCTAAACGTTCCCACTGTTGGAATACGGGCCTTCTCTCACATGGAGATAGCGCGGGCCATAATCCACCACAGTGGAAAAATTCCGGGTGGTAGATAACTTGATTTATTTGTGATTTTGCACATAACCGGTTTCGTCACGTTGAATTACCCATAGCACACCTGAGTGTTCTACTAGTAATTCTTCTCCTTCTCGTGTAGGCAAGTGGTCAGCCCTAGTGTCAGAATTTTTAGGCCGCCCGAAGGCTTCTGGCTTGGCTCAACGACTATTATCTTACGACAACAGCCAGGACCGACGGCTTAACGTGCCCTCCGAAGCACGGTAGTTGTAAATACCAGTTTTTGCTGTAGCGATCACCTATCAAAGTAGTGACCGCAGCGAACGTTGCTTAACTTTACCGATCGGTTAGAAACGGCTAGTCGTGCTTCGCTATCATAGTACTCCTGGGTGTTCCACGGGTACAAAAAGGTACCCGTCAACCACGTAGGTGTTCCACGGAGACCTGTTTTTCTTTGTCAAAGTAAAGTCCGCACGTAACTTAAAAAGTTATTGTTACTTGAAATTATTACCTCTTAATTTTTATGTAGAGCATAGGTTTGTCATATTTGTTGATCATGGCTGACAACTTACTTACGTCAGGTACTAAGCAAATCTCCGTAAATTGTAATAAAGACCTGACCTACACCTAGCACAATAGTTTACAGCAGGAAGACAAGACGTATCGCGTGTGGGCGCCACCCGACACCACGCGCACCGGTTTGGGCCCACTGACCGACGCGCCACATGCGTCGTTGCGCACGCGCGTCTAGCTGCTGAATTATATCTACCTTCACATATACGTTAGTGTTTTGACATATTTGTAAAACCCGTAAAATATTAATTAAATGTTTTTAAAACTACAAAAGCCTCTTGGTTTCTTTGGTAGTTTACCAGTTATCTGTGGGAACTACCGATTTTCCGGGAAAAAGTACCCTCGGAAAAATCAGCAATCCGTGTGCAAAAGTTCAGCCATATTGGTTCAGCAGGCGTGTTGGCGTGATACAAACACAAGCGTTTTCACTTATTACACTTATTCTTTTTATTGTAAATGTATACTTAATTATTAATTAGTAATGTAGAGATTGAGTCAAGCAAGACTCGCTGAAAACGAATTTCTGAGCATATATCTAGTACCTAAAAATAAAAATAAAAATAAAATAAATAAATAAATAAATATGTGTGGACATTTCACACAGCGCCATCTAGCCCCAAACTAAGCATTATAGCTTGTACTATGGAAACCAGATAACTGATACAATACTTATATACTTTTGTTTGTAAATACATACATAGAATACAATATGACACCCAGACACAGAACAAACACCTATGATCATCACACAAATCTTTGTCCCGGGTGGGCATCGAACCCACAGCCTACAGTTCAGAAGGCAGAGCTACTACCAACTGAGCCTACCTAAGTATGTACTATGTATATATAATTATATATAGTTAATTAACGGGATATTTACCATGTAAACTATTTGTTTTGAGTTGCCGATATTTCGATGCTGTTGCAAGCACCATGATCACAGACGAACAATTCACATGGTAAATATCCCGTTAATAAACAATGTTTTAGTGACCATGATTGTTTAAAATCTTATATGTATAGTATTTGAATTCGTGATTTGGGTAGGCACCTACTTACATGCAAAGCCTGTGAAAATAGATAATCCGCTGGACTCGTAGTGTAAATTAATGTATTGTCTATATCTCTAAAGTAAGATAAACATCTTACTTTTCAATACAAGTATAACTATAATATAAGTAAATATAGTAATACGTCCACAATGCGAATGGTGCGAGAGCCCACTGCACAAATACCTACGCCATCGGGTACCCCAATAGGCTATCTTTAGATCGTTAACCGACATCTAAATATGTAAAAAAAAAAACAAGTCTGCCAGTTCCGATCCTGCCGGGTCATGGAAATAATTGAAATTTTTGACGTATTTTTTTTTGCCAAAATTTACCCGAATGAAAGTTCTGGCAACAATTAACCATTGATTAATTATGTAAAAAAAATTGGTCTGCCATTGCGCACCCTGCCGGAAGTATCTGGCAGACCCCTAAGAATATGCCCTTTACACCTTTTACCTACCTCAGGAATACCCCGATGAAACCTACGCCCAATAATAGCCAAGGTGCCACTGATAATAGATTAAAAGGTCTGCCAGGTCTAATCTTGGCGAAACTTAGTATCCAAGGCATTTGTAGCTGGTGGAGGTGGATTATTTCCATGACCCGGCAGGATCGGAACTGGCAGACCTGATTTTTTTACATATTTAGATGTCGGTTAACGATCTAAAGATAGCGTACTGGGGTACCCGATGACGTAGGTATTTTTGCAGTGGGCTCTTGCACCAGAGTTGTCACGCGGCATGGTTGCCGCGGTAGTCAGGCGACCCGACAGGACAATGGTTGGCCATACCGTATGACAAACGGACACACACGCGGCCATTGTCTGTACATACAGCTACGGAGCGTAAAAATAATGCAACTATAATTAGTAGATATAACCAGTTAATTTCGAAACTTGTCATCGGGTTTTTTGCACCACCCCTAAAATTCCAGACATTCGTCTTTGCTTTCTTTCTCGTAGCATAGATATGTCAGAGAAAAAGAGATATGTCTGAGTTCGCATTACTTGTCAAAGAAAAACTATATATAAACAATACAACTTTTTGAGTGAAGTATGTACAAATAAATCGCACGTGCGTCGAACAAAAGCTTCCATTCATCCCCTTCTTAATCCGAAACTAATGAAACAAATCTGGTAACTAAAGACCCTTTCAAAACTCCGCCAAATAAAATATTGAACACACACCCACCTAATAACTATGCAAATTCTTCCAAACAGACTGACGGACAAAACTGGTATATACCACCGACCAAAAATCTTAGACCTTCCTCTCCCCTCTTTTGACTTACAAAATAGGAAGATTACAAGTGCAATACCTCATTTTGATAGGTCATGTCTAAATGGTTTATAATTGTTATCAGCCAGTTCTATGTGAGCTATCCCGTACTTCATGATAGAGGTAAAGAGGGTGGATGTAAGGTTGGTGTTAGATGCTTGAGAGGTCAGCCTTCATTGGCTACTCTATAGGGTTGTTAATGAAACGTCGAGATCAGCACACGCCACGGGCTAAGCAATAGTGCAACCTATCAGAAAACTTCTATCTACATCTACATGGCTATAAGTTTAATGGATGCACTGATAGCGCGATACAAGAATATTATGTCAAAGCTTTACAGAACAGTTGAGCTAAGCACTACGTAAACGATAAGTCTGTCAAACCTAATACTTGATGGTCTGTGGTATTGAATGATATTTCTTATGTAAACGAAGTACGAGGTCACAGACCTGTACCTGTACGAGACGCACGTTTATTACCAGAGATTCTGTGAGAGTAGTTCCGTAACGGAACTATTGAGACTTTTTTCTCAATAGTCCCGTGGAATAAAGTACAAATTAATTTAAATTGTTTTTACCCCCACTTGTACAATGTTGCCGTAGACAAATCCTATAAAAATAAGCAGATAAACGCCAGAAACAGAAAATCAATAAACCTTAAAGCCTTACTTATTTACTTTAAAAACAACATATTATCTAACTTCCAATGAAAGTAGACCTTTGAAAGTATCAGATGAATATTCGTCTAAACTTTTAAAAAGCCATTTCCTTCACTCGCACTGAAAATATCTGAATTCAATAGCCGATTCGGCCATCCGTTCATTTAATGCAAACCTGACAAAATGATTACACAATGACGTATGTGGAATCAACGCCTCTATCAACCTGGATATAAAGGTTAAATTGCCTTGAAAGTTTAACTGGTTAAACAGTAAACTTTGAACTAACCCGTCCGATGTTCGTCAAAGCTCAAAGCATGAATCCATTTAACCCCCAACCCTTGTTTGCTCACTTGCAGGGATTACACCCCTTCAAACTGGAACGTGAGCCTGAACTATTCCATTTCCACAGTTTAACTACGTGATTATGATAACGTCAAATAAAGGGAGATTTTAATAATGAATGTTGGGATTATTGAGAGAGATTTGAGAAAGTTTGGAGCATATTAAATGCTTAGACATAGCATATTCCCATACTGCGCCTATGGTTTGGAATGAATACTCTATCTGGGTTTTATTGGAACTTTGATATGCGGGTAGGTTTTCAATAGTTAAAGGGAAATACCGCGAACAAAGTTGTTCCTTGCAAGTCCTAAAGCAGAACTAACAAACATTGCAAAAGCACCTTCAATAAATAATATATAAGTAAGTACATAGATATAAAAAAACCTAGTAAATTCACACAACAAATAAACGTACGAAAAAACGTTCTAATACAAGTTTTACACGAATACTCCGACACATTGGAGCAAGCAATCGATGTGCATTCTGCATAATACATCGCCATCGATGCTCGCCTTCATTACGTATCGATTGTTCCACGTAATTCGATAGTCTTGACGCGGTGCCATCGATTTTTTTAACGTAGACATGGCGTCGACCATGTCCATGAGATGAGTGGTGTAAGTGATTTTATGTAAGTACGCCAATACTAAAAAAAGTATGAGATATAAATAATAATTGACACCGATAATAAATGACGTGCATAGATCCTGGACCCTAACTAGGATTCCCTTTATCTAGGGACCCAGGAACTACGAGGACCATAGTCCCACAGCACCCAGACACAGAACAAGTATTTGCGCTTTTTTTCATGTGCACAAATAATACTTTTCCTGTCGCGGGAATCGAACCCACCGCCTCCAGGTTATGAGCCGACCTGCTCCACCACCACACCACAGAGGCTGACTATATTTTGCAAATTTAATCTCAAGCAAGTCTCGATAATACAAAAATCACTTATGTTGTTATGTTAATTAGTAAATGAAATAAAGTCATTCTACTAATCTCTACTACTAATTTCTTCAACTAATGAGTCGACTTCCGAGCCCTGACCAAAAATTAGAAAATATTCTACGAAACTTCATCATTTAGCCTGTTATGTTCTCACTATCGGGTGCTGGGAAGTCTTGCGTGGGAAAACAATTCGACAAAAAGTTGTGTTGTGTCAGAATTTCTGAAAGTTTTCAAATTAAGAAAGAACGGGTTTGTCGAATTAACAACTCACTACATAGTTTAATTTTACAATCACAAAGGGCTACTCTGTAAGTGATAACGGTTTGCGAGTCGTATGACGTTTACGCGGGACAGTATAGTGTAGTATTTCCACTAATGATACTTACAGTATGTCGCTGTTATAAACGTCCTCTCTATTATCTGTGACATCAATGCCTAGTATTCCCCGGTGACTAGTAACTTCGTCAGTAATTACCGTTGGATCTGTGACTGTTAATTAAGAAGTAAGGCTTCGCAGGTCCGTTACCTAAATCATATTGGAAATGGGTTTTGGAGTTGGTAAAGCCGCGTAAAGTGGTAAAGTTGCAGGCAATGATTTAACTTGAAGGAAGGTTGTTTATGTAGGTGCCTAGCAGGTACCGTAAATATTTTCAGCATACAATGGCCCAGGTCTTTCCATAAAAAAATAGTGTTTATGACATTTTACGCCAACATAATGAATAGCTTAGAAAAATGTTTAAAACGGAATTTTAACGTGTAATCAATAAAATACCTAATGTTTTAAAAAAGAATGGTGAATGGATATAATTTTATGTTGCTGGAGTTATTAATATTCATAAATGAACGCTACCTTATAATATTATTATATACAATCAGACTCAAATCGGCATAAATTGTTTTGTTGGGAATGCAATACAGCTCAAACGCAAAGTTTATATACCTGACCTGCAACGAACTATATAATTAAACTATACCAAACTCATCAACATCAGTTCATCTTTGTTTGTTCATGAAAAGGTAACAACACAGAGACAGTAATACCTACACGTTTGTTACTCATGTTACTGCTGATTGTCCCATACCAATAGTAACACGTAGTAACTTGGTAGTAACCTATACATTTTTGTATTTCATTTTGTTGAGTGTGGACTCGGCCGATATAATCAAGTTTGCTTTGGAAGGGGGCAATGCTGTTGGTCTCTACCGACCTTTACAACGTCACCAGGATGGCCGATATATTCAAGTACGTAGGTATTAAGGTAGGATAATTTCGCACTCTGTGGTAAGTATCCCATACAAACCCTCAGGTGGGCAGATCAGAATTCAGTTCCTCTAAGAACCAAGCCACTCTGTCATCGTGAATGGGTCCTGATAACAGCAGATAACACTATTGACCGATGACTCCGGCGTACGTACGTGGGTTAAGTTACATCGCTCATTGTTCATCTGATAAAGTTGTTTTATCGAGGGTTTCGATGAGATATCTTAAGTAGCTAGGAAAGGTCGATATTATGGAAATCTTACTTCTTTACTTACTGTATGAAAGTGGTGAGGTATTTTAGGCCGCCAAAAGGCTTCCCACGTGGCTCAGCGACTAAAATCTTATGATACAACAACAGCTGTTATGACGGCTTAACCTCCGGAGTACGGTATCACTCAGTTCTAAATAATGGTAGCGCTCAGTTGTAAACTTTGGAGCAATGCTGCTAGCATGTCGAGTACGCTAGCTACTATACTGGCAGAGCCTGGCATTTCTCTAACCTGGATGCAACGGCCATTCGCACCTATTACATTCGTGAAGTCCATTTTACAATATATTTTTTTACATTCACTTTGCAAGTTGCAAGATGTGGAATGAGCTTCCATAGTCTGTTGAGACCTTTCCACTGAGTTACAACATGGGGCACTTCAGGAGATAGGTGGAGACATGGTCATGGCATGGAGAAGTGTATAGGCAAGGTATTGCTAACCCTGGTGCTGCCGCTCTATAGGTGATTTATATATGTACAAACTAAAAGGTGCGACGTCAGCATAGTTCATTCAAGAACAAGTTTTCTTACATAAAAACAGGGCAAACGAGAAAACCTTTTGATTCTGTTTTAATGTAGGAAAACTTACTTGGATTAATGTGATTTTTTGTTAAATATTAGTGATGTTATTTTTAAGGGTTTTCTACGGATAGATTTTTTGTAAGTAAACTACCATTTAATAACTTTAAAAATGTCGCAATGCGGGAGCGAGACAGAGGATGCATGAATATCATCATCATCGTCATCATCATTAACAGCCTGAGGACGTTCACTGCTGAACATAGGCCTCCCCCAGAGCACGCCACCCTGAGCGGCTGCTGCCTCCTGCATCCATCGACTCCCCGCGGCTTTCACCAGGTCGTCGTTCCACCGAGTGGGGGGCCGGCCTACGCTGCGTCGTCCGGTTCGTGCTCACCACTCGAGAACCTTTCTTCCCCATCAGTTGTCAGTTCTACGAGCGATGTGGCCTGCCCATTGCCACTTCAACTTACTAACTCTAAGAGCTGTATCGGTCACTTTAGTTCTCCTGCATGAATATACGGGCCTTAAAATGTTCCCAAAGCTTGACTTAATTGGTCACGCTCAAACCACAGAAAAAAGCGTAGGTACCATAAGCTCAAACGCCTAGTCTTAGGTCATGCTCTCACAAATTACGGGATAAAAAAGGGCCACCGCACACAATCAGCCCCGATTCGCTGATTAAATCAACGGCATCAATGATGACACCACACTATTTTGCGTTGGTGATAGGGTTGTCAAGAAAAAAAATGAGAAAAACGGAAAGTAGGAGAGAAATGCTTTTTCAGAGCTTTAACCAACTTTGGGTTTTTGAGGCTTGTTTCGGATAAGGTGATTTGCTTCTTAGATTTACTCGTAAGTAATTTAAAAAGAGAAGATAGAATATGTCCTTACGTCACATAACTAGGTGGTAGGACTTTTCTGCAAAGTTCGTTCGGGTAGGTACCACCGCTTTGCCAGTTATTCTGCCGCCAAGCAGTAGTGTTTAAGCACTATTGTGTTCCGGTTTGAAGGGCATTGTAGCTAGTGAAATTACTGGGCAAATGTGACTTTATGACCTGATTTCACAGTCTAGTAATCTGATTACTAGACTGTGTGATGTCTCAGGATGACGTGCGCAGTGCAGTGTCACGCGAAACTTTGATTTAGATTTCCGAGTGACACTTCAATCTGTAATGGGCGGCCGTGACGCTTAACACCAGGCAAACGACTACCTCGTCTCATCATTCGTTAACATAAAAAAAAACATAATGAACAACTGGCCGTGCTTTGCGGTTTTACTCAAGACGCATTTACTAACTTTTTCTTTAGCATAACAAATTGTGTGCGTCTCCTTCTCTTATCTTCTTTAACCAAAGCTTATCTTTACTGCATCCATGATAGGTACTACTAGCTAGCTTTAGTAAGTGCAATCAATGTTTGTTTATTTTTTTAATGAAATTTTTTTTTTACTATATTGGCCCGCATTTGACCGCAATGTCACCTGATGAGAAGTGACGACGCGGTCTACGATGGTACATGCTTGCCTAGAAGATACCTATTCACTCGCGACTTGAAGAGCTCCAGATTGTACTTATCGGGAAACAAAGACGCTGGTAAAGTATTTAAAATACTACTAATTATATTGAAAATATTTTTTCAACACATTTGCTCAAAAAATGCATTTACAGAGCCTGTATACATTGTTCGAAAGTTAAACATTACGCACCATACAACGAAGCGTGCGGTAAAATAGGTACTCTCTCTCTATTTTACCGCATCCTCCGTTGTATAGCGCCGTGCGTAACTTTACGGTTTTTTTTTTAATTTCAATAAAACATAATGAGGAGCTTTATTCAAAAAAAAACACTAGTTCCGCTTCTTTTCTAGATGGCGCTGTAAGTACGTAGTTTAAACCTTTCAAACCACAGATTAGTTTAAACATAAGAAAATGCTTAGACTACCTACAAAGAAATGTCAGATTCAGTTGGGTGGACCACGAGTACATTGCCTGTAGTATCTCCTAAGTAGTCTGTGGTGCATTCTTATTAAGTAAATTGAAGTACAGTAGATCTGCGAGATAGATATACGTTAATATTATGATCCAAAATAAAGCCGAGGTATCTCGCAACGAAACTAAATAAAAACGAAAGAGTTTAAAGTTGTCAGACACATTTCCTCTAACCTGTGGTCTATGCTTGAAACAGTGACAGTGACAGCTTGTAGTAAAACCACAACTGGCGCCATCTATTGGGTCATGCATAAAATACAATTTCTTTTTTTAATAAAACGGCTCAATAAGAATTTAACCAAGGAGTTTCACATTACGAAAATAAATAAGTTGAATGATCGAAACTCCTTGGAAGCGTTTTTGCTCAATACGTTTGTCTCACTTTAATACTAAAGAGAAAATGAATCTAATGATGTAGTTCTAATTTTCACCACACGCACGTGGCGCCATTTGCATTGTAAATGCGTACCATTTTAGCCCATTTTCATATTAGCTTAGGAACATCAAAGATTGTTTGTTGCGACTTTCCCACTAATAAACAAAAGTTTGTTTTATTACCTATTGTACTGTTTTCTCGCAAACGTGTTGAAAAATGTTGTATGATACACTTGCGGAAATTGGTTTTTACAAACTCGTAACTATGGTAAGACCTCGACTTCGCCTCGGGCTTACATTTGTCTACTCGTTTGTAAAAACCAACTTACCGCCCTAATATCATAAATAACTATAATTTGACATTTTACGTAAGTTTTCATTAAAACTGTAACATAACATACAATTTAACTTCTTGTACTCACCGAATAAAGCATAAATAAAATAACCCTTCATTTTTATTTCCGTCGTAAATCACTTTATTTTTATGGCAGCCCTATTCGGAAACAAGATGGCGTCTAATCAAAAAGCTATTTGTCTCGGTTACTGATGAAATCAAATCGTTGGTTAGTTTGCGGTGGTCATCATTTCTCCGCTGAGTGGTCTGTGAAATGACGCGATTCGGACCTGACACACACTATACAAATGTGTAGATAGAACTAAGTATCATAATAATCATATGACCTAATTTCTATAGGAAACTAGCTGCGTCCCTCGGTTTCACCTCCGCGACAATTTTCGTCTCCCTTGACATTGTGGTGTCTATTCTGGTTCATCCACACTGATCCACCACTTGTTACTATTTTCTTTTGGATATTGCTCATTACGTCCATAACTTCATAATATGGGAAAATAAGAGCAGAAAGAATGGAAATAATTATGTCGAATTACTTTACAATAATAAGTGGTAGGTACCTATACTTACACTACAGATTAATTTTAATTTAGGTGTAATTTTTAACCATGAACGGGATAACTGGTATTCTTACAGCGCAAGAAATAAGCTCACGAAAGTAACTCTTTAGTAAACTCCGCATGCCGACTTACTCGACACAATAAGCAATTCATTAAGTTGGTGCACATAAATACAGCTTCGACACGCCGATGTGGCGTTTTAAATTGCGCACATTCCGATGTCCAACCTCCACGCTCTTGGAATTTACATAGCATATTTACTAATTCGTTCTTTCTTAAAATATAAAATTCGTTTAGGGTTCCGTACCCAAAGGATAAAACATACCCTATTACTAAGGTTCCGCTGTCTGTCTGTCTGTCCGTCTGTCGCCAAGCTGTATCTCATGAACCGTGATACAGTTAGACAGTTGAAATTTTCACAGATGATGTATCTCTGTTGCCGCTATAACAACAAATACTAAAAAATAGAATAAAATAAATATTTCAGGGGCACCCATACAACAAACGTGATTTTTTTTGCTCGTTTTTATAGATAATGGTATGGAACCCCCCATGCGCGAGTCCGACTCGCACTTGACCGCTTTTTTTTTATAACTAAATAGGCCCGCACTTGACTGCAATCTCACCTGATATAATATATTTTATATAGTAAATTAACTCAATAGAATATGAACGTTAAAGTACTTGGGACCGATTCTTAATTTGATGGTGGCATATATAGATATATCTAGCCATGAGATGGGCACCAGAAAATGCCCTAACCATCTACCTATGTCATGGTCACCTTTTTTATTTATTCTGTACCAAGGTTTCAACTCTATAGATACATGGTAATATATAGTACATAATCATCAGTCTGAAAACGTCCATCGCTGAACATAGCCCCTTTGAGCGGCTGCCTGCCTCTTGCATCCATCAGCTCTCCACGGTTTTCACCAGGTTGGTCCACCTAGTGGGGGGCATATGCTGCATCTACCGGTTCGTGGTCGCCATTCGAGAAACCTTCTCCATCGGCTGTCAGTTCAACGAGCGGATGTAACCTAACCTGCCCATGTGCGCCTGCGCAATATATAGCAATCTGAGCAGCGCTAGTTATTCTAGTTATCAACCTGCGATTTTCAACTTTAAATAAAGCCCCGTAGAGCCCTCAAAAACATAAAACTTGTGCTTGAACGCCCTTAATATTTTTCAAGTGTAAACGATATTTTCTTGTTTTTCTAATTTCTTAAAGAGTATACTTCATTATGAAAGCTCCCAAAGCCTCAGAGCACTTAAAATCAAATTATTACCCGCCTTTGTTAGCAGCTCCCACCCACACACAAGCGAATGCCCAATAAATAAACCTCTATAGCACCTTATTATTACGTAGAACATAAGTATAACAATACATCTGTTACGTCTCCGGAGAAAGTGTAGTTACTTCATACTTTGAACTGAATCAGTCAGACATGCAATATTTTGATCCATTGTATAAATAAAACCGAAATGCTTTTCATTTATAAGCGCATCACTTGGAAATACTTGGATAGATGTTGCTATTTTTTGTTTAATTTTAAAATGTTGGTAAAACGTGTTCATATGAAACAAAAATTGGAAAAACTGACCCTGCTTCTAAACAAAGCCTTAAATAAGCTTCAGTAGCTGTAAGGTTTTTAAAAATAACTATAGAAATCTATATTTCAGAATACCTTTTGAAGAGATAAGAGATCTCCTTTTTTCAAGTCTCTATAAACTGTTTACCGGCCGTAAAAATAAAACTAACGCGCGAAAAGAACACTAAAACTTTCTTTTCCGTAAACAAAAACATAACCAGCTACCGCTAGTATTTCGGCCAGACACACGTTCTATTTTCAAATTATTACAAAGCGTCTGGTCGCGTTCTGATTAATTTGTCATACTATCATCGCTGCGTTCCGATGCACTGGTTTTCATTCGTTTTATTTTGTAAAGATGAGGTCATAGAAAAGTTTTAAAAGAGAGGAGATTTAAATTACCGTTATAAATTCATAATATTATGAGTTTACTAAAATATTGTTTACTAACGGGATATTTACCAAGAAATAGTAAAAAAAATACATGGTAAATATCAGGTTAATAAACAATACTTTAGTAATGTTAGTGACCATGACAGTTAAAAATCTTATAGTATTCATTTAACACATAAATCACAACACACACACACACACACACACACACACACACACACACACACACACACACACATACACACACACACACACACACACACCATCACATCACATCACATCGTTCATTTTTTTTAGTATTTTTCTAAACCTTAGTATTATTCTATTAGTAATATGAACATGAAAAGCTTATTTTTAAAGCACACTTATGTAAATAAATATGTATCCGACTGTTACTCACGTTGTCACACTTATGTAAATAGAAACTGAGTTGAAAGACAAAACAGAAATTCATCAACAGAACGTTCTGGCATGCAATATCAGACGAGAAACTTATTTAGTTGTAGACCTTGCACCTTTTGTAGAAGAAAAAATTCAAAAGTTCAATAACGCATCAGACAGGTTACTCAAAATTAACGCCCACATGGCTTTTACAATTATTCGTTTTTGTCTATTTGTCCCTAAATTTACTTATATTTTACGATGTTGTCAACTGTGGAAACACAGTGAGCTCCTTATGGGCTTAGACAGCATTGTAAAAAACACTCTGGTTTCGGTCTTGAATGTTGATATGGATGACAGGACGTGGTCGCAAGCCTCTCTACCTGTGCGCTTAGGAGGTTTAGGGATACGCAAAATTTCGAGTGTTGCATTACCGGCATTTTTGTCCTCTGTACATGGTACACATAAATTAATAGAAAAAATTCTTGCTCCATCTTTAGGTACTTTCGAAGTAGCCCATTTGTCTGAGGCCAAGAATGCCTGGGGGTTGGCTTGTCCAAATTCTGATTTCCCGGTGGTTCTTTCCTCACAGAGGCTGTGGGACCGACCGCTCTGCGAACTAGCACGGAAAAATCTTTTAGATACGTGTCCTAGCGTCGCTGATCGTGCTCGGCTTCTCGCAGTCTCTGTGTGGGAGTCAGGACTTTGGTTACAGGCCATGCCTTCTTTCAACACTGGTAACCTTTTAGATCCGACTACTTTTCGTTTAGCTATCAGCTTACGTTTGGGCGCAAGATGCTGTGTGGCCCATCGCTGCCAGTGCGGTACCGCAGTTGACCAGCTCGGTCATCACGGTCTCTCGTGTTCAAAAAGCGCTGGTCGAATTTCGCGCCACGCTAGTCTTAATGACATCATTCGCCGGGCTTTTACCACCGCCAATGTTGCAGCCATTCTCGAACCGAATGGTCTCATGCGTGACGATGGTAAAAGACCCGACGGAATGACTCTGGTTCCCTGGAAGATGGGGCGGCCTTTAGTGTGGGACGCTACTTGCGTCGATACTATGGCGCCGTCACACCTTCCCGAGACACACGTTAGGGCCGGCGCCGCGGCTAATTCTGCTGAGCAGCTAAAACGGCGCAAATATAGTAATCTCGGTAGCGGTTACATATTTGAGCCGTTTGGTGTTGAGACCCTGGGTCCGTGGGGACCGGGAGCTCATCGCGTTTTCCAAAGTCTATCAGAGCGCCTGGTCGATGCGACGCGTGACCAAAATGCTGGCACTTATTTGGCCCAACGCATCAGCATTGCAATTCAACGTGGCAATGCGGCCAGCATGTTGGGTACGCTACCTACCGGTAGTGGGCTGGAGCACTTGGACTGTCTATAGGCCATCGCGGCTATTATACAGTCCATAAGTGTTCTTTGTAGTAGGTAGTGTAGCTAGTTTAGTTTAGTTTAGCTTAGTTATGCTTAGTTTAGTTTAGTTTAGTTTAGTTTTTATTATTGTAGTAGTTAGCTTGAGTAATAAAGGCAATTTGCCAGTAAAAAAAAAAATTTAGTTGTTGACAAGCATTTGTAAATACATTAGTTACAGGAATCACGGACGGAGTGATAGTTTCTGATTTCAAGATTTGGTGATATTGGCAACAATCTGCTATTACACTGAGCCAAATTCTAACTTTACGTGTTAAAAGTCTATCGGTTCAAGATCTAAAATAGTCGCCAAGAACTTTTTAAAATAGAAATTAAAAAAACTTGGAAAGCTAATGCAATCATCACATCCGGTTCCGGTAGTCACTGACGCAGCCGCATAATTGCCTTTTAAGATTGTTATCTTAAAACAAAAACAATATTAGACCAAAGCTAGACGTATAAAAAACCTACACAGTGGGCACATGCCATGAATGAGTAGATAGCAAAAAAATTAGGTTAGCTAACGAGCTTCTTTTGACCGTACCTTTTTTTATAGCAATTTTTTTACGTGAAACATCAAACATGTCAAGGATATTAATGTTTTTGCGTCAAATTAAATTAAATTAAAGCTGTTTCCACACCCGGGAACACGAGTTAATTCGTCATGAGTGATGTGGACCGAAAGCTTTTTACGATTACAAGCTTTTATGTGAACGCGACCTTAATTTTGGTAGGTAAGTACTCGGGTAATTTATTTTGTACGTGGAACTGTGGTTTTACCAGAATCAGATTTCAGAGAATTTCTTGAAACCGATTTTTGTCTCATTTTAATACCCTGATAACATGCTGATAATATATCGTGAATACCGAGAGACAGAGAGAGAGAGAGAGACCAGCTGCCCTAGCACGGATGGTAGACAAAATTGTCTTTCCCCGTTTTATATCACTTTCTTCATACTTGCTTACTTGTCAAGTGGAGTAAAACAGGGGAAAGACAATTTTGTCTACCGCCGCATCGGCGCTAGGGCAGCTGAGTATTTGGTAATTTAAGAAGGCTGTAAAGCAGAAGTTATTATAGTTCTTAATTATAAAATAATCGCTTTTTGCACGGTTTGGAATGCAGGAGAACGTAAATATAGATAATATAATAATAAATAATAGAAATACCTAGGGCCTTTTTTTTAACATTTTTCGATATTGGCAGAATGTAATAAATAAATTCTTTATTTGACAAAGATACAAACTGTTCGCGCCTCCTTGCTCTATAGAAGAAACTCCTTCCGTCCCATGCGCAAAAAACAAAAGACATACGAAAAAGCCACGTTATCCAACGGAATCTTATAACCTATGTAATATAGAAAACGCCTAAAAACTAAATAAATACTACTATTAAACTATCAAAGAATTCATTATTTGTTCCTGCGTGAACACAAACATTTAAGACATATTATAGCTAAGGCAAAAATATATACACTTGCAATTTGTGTTGGGTAGCTGCTGCCGAACTAGACAAGAACTAGATCGTCTGTGTTTCAGTGTACAGTGCCCTCCCCCGAGAAGTTGTTTAAACAACTAGCCTCATTATTATAGATGTTGGTACAGTTTATTTAATTACGTTATGGTAGAAACAAACAAGAATACAAATA
This sequence comes from Ennomos quercinarius, assembly GCA_910589525.2. Lineage (NCBI taxonomy): Eukaryota > Metazoa > Arthropoda > Insecta > Lepidoptera > Geometridae > Ennomos > Ennomos quercinarius. The sequence goes on from OU342500.1 coordinate 16,339,001, forward strand.
TAATGTGGGTAGGTATACAAAGTAGGCATAAAATAAAACGATATAACACTAATAATACGGTATTAGATGCTAGGATATTATGTAACGGTATCCTTGACGAATAATAGATACAAAGTTTCGCACCGATAATAATTTGAACATTATCGGAAGTAGATTGTATTATATTGGTATGAAAGAGACGAAAAGCTTACGAAACTACTGCAATCTGTCAAAATAAAAGCAAACAGATAGCCAACAGCTTGCAACTCTCACGCGCTTTCTAATTGCATCTCATTGCTTGCGTCAGTTTTAATCTAAGTAGGTGTCTATTATTATTAAATAGGGTCTGCCTATGCATCAAGTTAACACTTAATATCGCTTGGGGTCCGATCGGGCATGGCTAATAACAGATATCGTGTCGATAACTCGAGATACGAAGGTGTTATACTGCCTTGAGCTGCATTTGAAATCGAGATTATAAGATGTAGGAGGGGAGCGGGATGATTTATTAACTAGTCGGAACATAAAACTAAGTGTTTTTTAATTGGACACGGAATCATTTAAATTATGAATACCTAGTAGTTTATAGATGTGACAGTGATAAAATGTAGATAATATATAGACTCGTTTTGATCACATCGTGGTCACGAGGTTACGGAAATTGCATGTAAACCGATTGAATCTGAATTGAGAATTTACTCATTGTGATATTTAGTTTAATTAATGCTTTGCCAATGAAAAAAAAACAATATAAAAATTATGAGAAAAGGTAAAATAACCAAGGCTCTGAGCCTACCATTTTTTTAATGTAGGTATAGGTGAAAAGTTGAAAACACAGTGAAAATGACACGTAAGACTAATATCGAATCACGATTTGGGCAGTAATTTGAGTGTTATTTCTTACACCCGAAATAGTCAACAATTGCTTTTTATAGGTACTATTAGTATTTTGGGAATACTTTTGGTACTATTTACATTGTCCTATAAGAATTGGTGCTATTCTGAAGATATCTCAATATGATTCACTTAAAAGTCTGGACGTAATTATCTGACGTCTAAAATAACAGAGATTGGAACTATATTTTAGAATCATACAAAATTTCTTTTCACTTGCACCACACAACAAAATGCATAATTTGTTCTACCCAGTCACGAATGATGACTTTTAATAGCTCGATGGGATCAGCGGCTTAACCTATCGTTAATGCGGTCGTGGCTGCGAGGTAAGTGGGTTCGATTCCCGACAGCACGCGACGTTTACATTCGAGGATGTAGCCAACCAGGTAGGCATATAATTGACGTGTGTAAAATATAGATTGATTTTTAAAGTCTAAGCCTGGTAGACAGCGGCTGCCGTCGCGTAAGGACACCGCTTTTATGTAACTTTGGTTGGAATATCTTCAACACCCTGAAGACGGCCACTGCTGAACATAGGCCTCCCCTATAGAGCGCCACATTGAACCGTTGCTTGCCTTTCGCTTCCAACGGCTCTCCATGGTTTTACTAGGTTGTCAGTCCACCTAGATGGGGGGCCTAATACGCTGCGTCTTCCAGTTCGTGGTCACCCCTTGAGAACCTTTTTTTGCCATCTGACTGGCCTGTTAGCTCAGTTGGTAGTAGCTCTGCCTTCTGAACTGTAGGTTGTGGGTTCAATTCCCATCCAGGACAAACATGTGTGTGATGAACATCGATGTTTGTTCTGTGTCTGGGTGTTATATCATATTCTGTGTATGTATTTACAAATCTGGTTTCCATAGTACCTACAAGCTATGCTTAGTTTGGGGCTAGATGGCGCTGTGTGAAATGTCCACAAATATTTATTTATATTTATTTATTGTATCGGTTGTCGGGTCTACGAGCAATTCGGATCTTGTCTCGCAAGGAAACCCTAAACATAGGAATAAGTACGCATGTGTTAAACTGTAAAGTTTCCTTCACGCAAGCAGTTTTCTCACAAAACAGAACCATATAAAGCGATATAAATAACCGACCGAGAGATATCTAAATAACTAGATAACTCGTTAAGAACAATGGTGAGGTTTACCATGATCTGTCATGATGGTGGACCGCTGCGATTACAGTTCTGACTTCTAAATGGAGGTTATTAAATGCCTTTGTTTATTTTAACGTAGGTACTTAGCAACGTCTATTAGATATTAAAAATTATTGCGGTTTCACCCGTTATCTTATCACAATTCTCCAGATTTTTGGTTTCGGCGCAATTGGACAGATTATCAACTGGATGGATTTGCAACTGGACGGATTCTCAACTAGACAGCATTTGTACAATCACAGTTATTCAAAAGTAAAATAATTTACACATACACACAACATCGATTTGTTCCCTCCTTCAGTTGTTTATTGACCTTCAATCAGCACAGATGTAACAAACTGTTCAACTAGCCAGCTTTCCATTAAATCCGTAGTGTAGTGTAGTTCCTCTAAGAATTGTTTTTACCAAGCGTGATTGCCGTCTGGCTCGCTTCCGACAAATTGTGCTCATTATGTCGGATCAACATCATTGGACGGACAATCTGTTTTATATCTTGTTACAGGTAATTTGTTAATCAATGGTTTAAAATATAATGCGGCGTTTACAAAGGTGCCGTGTTTGGTCAGCAACGCATCATCAGCGGCCCCGTGTTGCCGATGTCCATACTCCATGGACAACGGATCAAATACTGTTAGGTAGACCGTCTCCACACATCGTTTAAAAAAACTAGCCAAGTGCAAGTGCACGAAGGGTTCCGTATGTATAAAAACGACCGAAAAAATCACGTTTGTTGTATGGGAGCCCCTTAAATATTTACGTTATTCTGTTTTTTAGTGTTTGTGGTTATAGCGACAATAGAAATACATCATCTGTGAAAATTTCAACAGTCTAACTATCATGGTTCATGAGATACAGCCTGGTGACAGACGGACAGACAGACAGACAGATGGACAGCAGAGCCTTAGTAATAGGGTCCGTTTTACCCTTTGGGTACTGAACCCTAAAAATAATGATAGTCAAGCTCATCACACCAAATATCGTACGCTCGTTGCAGACAGCCGATGTTCAACAGGCAACCAATGAACGTTCAGTATTTGGTGTGTTAATTTACAAACAAACGAGAAACCAGGGGCACAATTTATGGAAGTCGGAAAACAATCAATGATATGTGATAACTATTTGAAGTTAATTTTTTTTATTTCCCCTTTTTACCATCATACAACTATAGACGCACGGAAACACGGCATCCGTATATGGTAGAAATTCCTAGAATACGTACAAAGCGTTTTGATTCCTCGTTTATAATTCGGGCAGCAAAGGAATGGAACACTTTACCAGCGTCATTGTTTCCTGACAAATATAAACTGGGAGTTTTTAAGGGTAGAGTGAACCGGTATCTTCTAGGAAAGCATGCTCCATCGTCGACTGCGTCGTCACTTACCCTCAGGTGAGACCGTGGTCAAATGTTAGCCAATCGTTGGTTTTAAAAGAAACAATTACAATACCTACCTATATATTTATTTAGGTATTTATAAGAACAACACAATGCAAAATTGAAGTGTTTGTTTTTCTTTCTTTTATGCAGCAACTCGCAACGGGATGTACTGATTGACAAGATTTCTTGCATAGAGATAGTTTATGGGCCGAAGAGTGACATGAGCTAACTTTTTATCCCGGAAAGTGTCCATCGTGGTCGAAACCGCGGGGCGCAGCTAGTCATAAATAATTCAACTACCGTAACGCATTTGTCAATAAATCAAACAGTCAAGTCAAAGTTTATCAAATGCTTTTTTTGTGTTTACTTATTTAAAAAATTTCTGCATAGGCTGGTTGGAGTGTACCTAGCTTTAGATCTCGTTATAGGTTAGCACTAATAAGCATACTCGTAGATTGCTCCCACAAGGAAATTGGTTTACTATCTACATCTGTTGACTTGCGCACTGTGAAGTACCTACTTGATTATTTCAAAGCTTTTAGTAGTTTCACAATACATTTACAAATATGCCGGTAATTTTTACACTATACAAGCATAAAGTTATTTTTATCCACAGATGTAAATAAATGAAGGAAGCTTCTCTAGTGGTCTGTTTAAAAGAAAACAATTTGTCGTGTGAAAGAAACAGATAGATACGCGTCTTGAACGACAAGCACGACGTAGTTCCAGCTAGGCGATTACGTAACTGCAATTTGCAACCGATAGAACCACAAAGTATGGATTTTGCCATAATTTGACAGATCCAATACATCTACGTCCGGAGTTAGTAATAAGAAAATTTTGAAATTACGACCATTGACTACAAATTACAATATTATATTACTTCGTAAGTACGACTAATATTTCTCCTGTTGCTTTGCAATCAAAGTAATAATTGCCCCAGTTTTTGCAAGATGTATTTAATCCCGGAAAATGAAATGTTTCCGTAAAAAGCCGGTTCATATACGGCTTAGGTACTTCTTGGCTTCTCTAGAGCAATACAATTTTCAGTAATTTTCTTTATGTATTTATTTCATACTGTAATTAGATTTTTCTAACGAAAATTGTATTCGAAGTCGACTAAGTTCGTATAAAGACAGCATAATCAGGTAGTGTTTAGTAACGTCTAACTATTGAAAACAGACATTTTTGGTAACGGACATATTGAGGCTATGGAAAATGGACATTTTGAGAAAGAGACAATTTAGGAAACGGAAGTTTTGGAAGACTGACAATTACGGATGTGGGTATATTGAAAGCGGATATTTTAGGAAGATGACCTTTATATTGTATACCTAAAGGCTCTATACTTTAGACTTTTTATGGCACACTGAGTCTAGAGTGTGTCATAAAAAGCCCATGAGCGTTGCTCATTCACACCATCAAATAAATTCACTCGATTTTAGAAACCTTTCAAGTTCTAACAAACCAAGCAAATAAAAATAATCGTAGGCTTTGAGAGAATACGTGGATCTATACAAAAATACCACTCAAAAGCAAACTACAACCAGCCAACCCACATGTTTACGAAAATAACTTTATGATAGAAATTTTATTTTGGCCCTTTTGAAGAAAGCTGTTTATTATAACTAGGTAAGCAATACGCCCTGGCTTTTCACGGGTGTACAATATGTTAGCAATCTGTATAAATTATAAACCTTTTGGATGTAAGTAGAATTGGTCATTTTGAGAATTGGTCTTACTGAGACAAACAAAGCAGTACCCTATATACCAAATATTACTAAAAACTGTACCAAAATCCGTTAATTATTTGATGAGATTATCACATACAGACAAACCGACGCAGAGACGAAATTTTCTATACACCGTGTTTATAGTAATGGCACTTGTACTATTGTTTATTCTGTGGTAATGATGATAGTGCTATCTCCGTATAAAAGATTTCAACGCAGGATAGAGCAATTGAACCGCGATTGCGAACGCTAAATATATTCAAAATAGTTTCTGCATCCAGTAAATCGATATGTAAATAGGGTTATTACGCAAATGTATAAATAAAAACTGTATCTCGATAGGTTGGCAAATAGTAATAGGCTTTAAAATAAATAATAAGTCCCCTGCGGTGCCGCGGGTGGGGCAAAGGTGAAGCGGCTAGCGGGATCGGAGCATAAATAATTAATGTTTATATAGAGGATGTTTATAGTCAAATGTATATATCATTTTATCGCCAGAAAGTTAAAGGTCATTAGAATGGACGTAATCGTTTAAGATCTACCAGAATTGAGGGTGCGTTAATGGTTTTACTTATATCGGGAAAATCAACATTGACATTAAGGACTTGGCAAAACTTTTGGTGGAGGCGACCAGTGACCAGAAGGCTGGCTCTTATTTTGCACAAAAAATCAGCATTGCCATACCGCGTGGCAATGCAGCCAGCGTTCTGGAAACATTCCCTTCCACCAAGGGTCTTTTTGATAATTTATGAGTGTAAGATTATTTATATAAATTGTATTAAATTTCATTCCACATTGACATTTGAAATTGTAATCAATGCTGATGAAATGAAATGAAATGTTCTGTCAAATTCTTGCTGAAGTGAAATTTTATGAGCGAAAACGAAACAGGGCATTTTAAGCTTTGATTAAAATTAAGTAACGTTTATGCGTAAGGCCCTGTATAACCAGTTTTGTTCATAGTTTTGATGATGTTTTTAGAACTGACGTCATTAAAAAAATAAAAAACTTAGTTAAGCAGTCCGGTATAAAAAAACTTTGCCTAATTTGTTAACATCATATCATAAACTTTATTACTTTAATAAATCTAGATCAAGCATAGCTACAAACAAACCTTGTGTAATTTAACAATTGGTCTATAGATGCTGTAAAAGTCGATAGAGACCAACATCATTAGCCCGTTAGAATAAAAGAGCATTATAATGGTTTGGTAGAGAAAAATTATTATAACAGCTTAACAAAAGAAAATTATATCAGCATCCATGTATTATATCAAAAATCCTGAGACGATGAGGATTTTTTTTATGGGAATGAATGACGTGACGTGCTAGTTGTTCACTTGATGTTAAGTGACACGGCCACCCATAACAGTTGCAGTGTCACTCGTTACTTTAAAATAATAAAGTTTTGCGTGACACTGCACTGCGCACGACATCGTGACCATCACAAATGGATGGATCCTGAGTCAGAAATCACCGTTGTGGAATGACCACACCAAGTAAATTACTAATTGTAATTACTGTTATTCCTGGACTAAAATTGTAACTTTCAACCCGCTTCCACTTATACTTTAACCCAGTCCCGTAGTCTCGGAGACAGTGTGAGTAAAATCATCGATAGTCTTTGTTTTTTATGCCCTCACCTTCCCCATTATTATTATGGCGACGGGCAACACATAAAGTTGAGCTTGTGTGGGTTCCTTTGCATGTGTAATTAATTATTACATACTATAATCGACAGGTGGGGAAATTATCTTAATTTTTATAAGTACCTAGTAATCTTATTTTGTGTATTTTTATAAACACACATTTTTAAATAGATATTCTTTCACTCATAGTCAAATACAGACTGGTCCAATTTTAATACTAGGTACCACAGACCTAGAATTTTTTCGTTAAGCCCTATTCAAACGGGCGCGGGATTCGTACCGGGTTGGGTAGCGGTATCCCGCGCAGGATTCCGCCCGGGTATTTTGTATGAAGTTTCGCTGAAGTTTCGCGCTAGCCGCGGAACTTTAGTAACTACAAAATACCACGCGGGATCCCGCGCGGTATTTTCCGCTAGCCATCGCGAATACCGCGCCGGTTTCTCTTACAAAACTCACCTACCTTTCAGCCAGCCAGCCCCTACCTAACTAGGGCCCTAATTCTGTATGAAAACACAGATTCCACACGATACGAAACCACGTCGTTATCGTGTCTTGTTCAAGTCGTGTCATTAGAAATACCTTCACTTTACACGATAAAGTTAAAACGGGTCTTTTCGCGTAAGGAAATTTATCAAAAAACAATAATAATATGAATTCGAGTCGCGAAACTTTAAAAAGTATTACCTTCACTTTGCGTTAAAGCTATTTTTATTTTGAATAAATTTGACATGATGGTAACGCCTCATGATTTTTGACAGTTCAAATCTCCCCAATTCTACATTAATTTCGCGCGGTTTCGTTTTCATTTCATAGAGTATAGATTTTTGCAGATTTTTTATGTAAGACGAGGAATTCGCGTTACGAACATGGCACCGAAACATTACTGTTTTGCATATCATAGTCATTCTGCAATCAAAGTTTCAATCTAGTCACTATTACAATAACGTCAATCTGTCTACCTAGTCATTTAAAAGAAACATAAGTCATTTTAAATTAAGACGTTTTGCCTATATTATAGTGATTCTGCAACTAAGACGTTTTGGATACACAGACGTTTTACAACTTGTTTGCAGGCTATATGACCCTGTATTTGTATAACGAGCTCGTACATGTATGTAATTAGGTATGTATCAGAAACAGTTAAGCTAAAATTAAATACAAACTTAAAGGGCAAAGTCTCGATGTTTTAAGTTATTTCTAATTCCATCATTATTTTACCATAACACAACAACACGGATTCTATACCATTCAAAACACCATAACCACCATTGGAGTACAACCAATTTACATCCTTATGTTTAAGGAAAAAAGTTCAAAGTAGTATGGAAGTAATATTACCGCATGGTGTTTCGATTAAGATGTAATTAGAGGCACATCAAAGCATGCTAACCGCTATAGTTGTTAGTTAAGTAATTAACCGTAGTTTAGTAATCATGTTGAGTACTTATTAGATGGTAATTGAGTTATTACAAATGGCAACATTATAAAATAACTAAAGGTAAATGCCTAAAGGTGAAACCCCACTAGCACTTTACGACCAACTGTTTTCTGTCATTAAATAATGCAGATCGAGATAATCGGCTTGGTAGAGCGTTGTCTCTGTCACTCACAGGGTGATAATCTGCTACGTAGAAGTCTGACTGATGGATGCCGAAAAAGTGCCATCCTCCCGGTAGCATCAACAACAGTGCTCAGCGGGGTCGATGGCATAGAAAAAGTGCCATCAACTTCCATTGCCATCAGCTTCGCCTGCCTCCCTTTTATTGCCGTCCCATCCATTCATCCTTTTCCCCTATCTTTTCCCTTTAGCTTCCCTCTTCCCATGAACAGGGTTGGCACGTAAAACTAATGAATCCGTGCGAAGCCGGGGCGGGTTAGCTAGTTTATAAATATGGGCCTATATTACTCAAGCTAACTACTACAATAATAAAAACTAACTAAACTAAACTAAGCTAAACTAAACTAAACTAAACTAAACTAAGCTAAACTAAACTAAACTAGCTACACTACCTACTACAAAGAACACTTATGGACTGTATAATAGCCGCGATGGCCTATAGACAGTCCAAGTGCTCCAGCCCACTACCGGTAGGTAGCGTACCCAACATGCTTGCCGCATTGCCACGTTGAATTGCAATGCATTTTGCATTTTGGTCACGCGTCGCATCAACCAGGCGCTCTGATAGACTTTGGAAAACGCGATGAGCTCCCGGTCCCCACGGACCCAGGGTCTCAACACCAAACGGCTCAAATATGTAACCGCTACCGAGATTACTATATTTGCGCCGTTTTAGCTGCTCAGCAGAATTAGCCGCGGCGCTGGCCCTAACGTGTGTCTCGGGAAGGTGTGACGGCGCCATAGTATCGACGCAAGTAGCGTCCCACACTAAAGACCGCCCCATCTTCCAGGGAACCAGAGTCATTCCGTCGGGTCTTTTACCATCGTCACGCATGAGACCATTCGGTTCGAAAATGGCTGCAACATTGGCGGTGGTAAAAGCCCGGCGAATGATGTCATTAAGACTAGCGTGGCGCGAACTTCGACCAGCGCTTTTTGAACACGAGAGACCGTGATGACCGAGCTGGTCAACTGCGGTACCGCACTGGCAGCGATGGGCCACACAGCATCTTGCGCCCAAACGTAAGCTGATAGCTAAACGAAAAGTAGTCGGATCTAAAAGGTTACCAGTGTTGAAAGAAGGCATGGCCTGTAACCAAAGTCCTGACTCCCACACAGAGACTGCGAGAAGCCGAGCACGATCAGCGACGCTGGGCCTATATATTTTAATGTAATAGTTGCCTTAATCAAATAAATTATTATTATTATGACGAAAGAATGTACAAAGACAGGATTTTAGAAAATTTATTCCCTAATGGGTGTTAAAGATTAAAGAGAAAACTGTAGCTAATTTATAAAATTTAATGTAGGTAAAATTCATACTAATTGATAATGAGTTCACTGACACTGTAAGTTATGCAATCGTGATTAATAGACAGCTGCACCTGTGTAATAATTTAATAAAAAATGTAATAATAACTCTTCCTAGTTCTAAAAAGGGTTTAATGTATAAATAATTAATACAAATGCCCTTTTATGTAATGGTATCTATACAAAAGAATACTTCGTAAAGGTCACCGTTTTGTTTCGGTAGGTCCCTTTCAAATAAATAGTTAGATTCACATGACGCGATTAACTTTAAACCTTGAGTTAAATTTTATGATGTAACTAGCTATTCATTATAATTTTATATTTTATACATGTGTAGTTATACAGTACTTATCCAATGTTTTTATGAAAACTACTGTCCCTATGCTTTTGCGTTATTCTTTTCTGTGTTTTTTTTCCAAGGTTGTCTGAAAGAGATCGCTCTGAGCGATAAGAGCGCCCATTTTTTCATTCTAAAGTTTTGTTCTCTTAGTTTTCATGTTTTTGTTAATATGTGGTATTTCAATAAAGAGTCTATCTATCTATCTACACAAGTCAATCATTTTAATGTGCAACGAAACAAATATGTTTATTTTTGTTCTTGGATATTCACTGGTAGAGAGATAAATGTATTTCGTGCTTGTAATTTGTCACACTAGGGGGTAGGTAGCTGACTCGTGCGGTATCTAGGTTAGACCAACGTCTGATGAAATAATTACCTCGGTAACTTCGCATAATTGTAGCTAATCATACCTGGAACAAAATTAAGATATGTTAGTTTGAATAAACAGAGGAAAGTAGTAGCTATAGATAATATGACACATTCGTAATTATATAAAAAGAAAGTTGAACTTCAATCGCCTTAGTTTTAAACTGAAAAATATTATCATACATTCTTTTTCATATATTCTTTTTCCAGTTATTTTGATTCAAAAACCAAACTACTGAATTGAATTTGTTAAAACTATTGAATTTGATAAAAATTTCTATTGGAGCAATCTGAAAGTACACACATTTAGATAAAATCATCATCATGATCATCATCATCATCATCATCATCATCATCATCAGTCTGAAGACGTCCACTGCTGACCATAGGTCTCCCCACAGAGCGCCACTTTGAGCGGCTGCTCCGGTTCGCTGAGTGGGGGGCCAGCCTAAACTCCATCTTCCGGTTCGTGGTCGCCACTTGCGAATCTTTCTTCCCCATCGATAAAATAGAACATTCCAAATCGGTTTATAAATGCCCGAGTTCTGAGGTAACAAACATTAAAAAATTGTATGCATACGACTGAACTGAGAACCTGGCTACTTTTTAAAGTTGGTTGAGAAGGCTTTATTATGGTTCCAATGAGTTGACCCATTAACTGGGAACACATAACCTTATAACTGTTCAACAACCTTTCCACAATGATAGTAAACCTATGATGTAATTTTAAACATTGAACAGTCTTCACAGGTAATCTTGGACGTTTACAGCGGTCATGACAAGTGTCAGCGAGATTACATCCGAGCGTGGGCGGACCAAGACTTGTGTAAAATTAAATGTAAACGGAATGTCCCCAGGTGTGGCAAACTAACGCGCTGTTTGCTTGATATTTTTATACACTACAACTAGGCTGTTCCGCAACTTGATCTGACTACAGGCTGGGTTACACAATCTACATTTAACTGTACTTATTAATTCTATCTACATTTAACTTTTATATACATTAATTTATGTTTTATATAGGTAGCAAACAAGCATACGGCCCTCTTGATGGGTAGAGGTCACCGTAGCCTGCGATTAGCCTCCGTGGTGTTGAACACACCACACAAAGGCTGTCCGCGTGGTGGTTGAGGAGGTCATCTCATAGTCCAGAGGCGGGCTGGTTCAATTCCCGCGACAGGACAAGACGTATTTGTGCACAAAAAAATGCGCAATTACTTATTCGGTGTCTGGGTTTCGTGGAACCCTGGGTCCATAGATAGAGGGAATCCTAGTCAGGGTCTATAGGACCTACGTCTGTGATCGTTGGGCGTTATTATTATCTGTAATACTAGACATGCCACTGAGCTTAATAGTCATCTAGGATGAGCTACTTATTCATTTATCTCTAATCCCGCTTGACTACTTTATATAGCTAGTAGCGATGTTAATGACTCCAGTACCTAATTTGTCTCAAATCAACATACAGTTTCAAAGTCTACTATAAACCTTAATTACTAGCTTTTAAGGTTCAGTTTGTGATCTGCGAGTGATTCAAGGCACGTGAGGGTTTCTGTGATTATGTCTGCGATTGAGAGGGCTCGCACGTGTGCTGCTTATTGAGGTTCTGTCAGGCGGAGTGGTAGAGGCCTAAGTTAGTGTGTCTAGAATTTGTAAGTGCTCCCTTATTTGCGCGATTTTTTGTGTAGGAATGTAACGACCCGCCGCGCCGACCCGCTCATTACTTTCATTTCCGTGTTTCAGGATATGAATTATCTGCGATGGAATTGAGGGGGAGCGCGGCAAATTCAAATTTTCTTGCGTTCTTTTGCCAATAATAGCTTAATTACTAAACGTGACGTTCTTTTGCCAACAATAGCTTAATTGCTAAACGTGATTACATTAAAACTGATTTAACGTAAATACTAACTAAAAACTAAGACGAAATTTGTTTATTGCCATTTGTCGCTAAACCAATGATATCTAGGAGATACTTTTGATCGTAATTTGTTGATACATTTTATTTATTTGCGCAAAATTAGTTTTCATGTAATCACGTTGAGTAATTAAGCTATTATTGGCAAAAGAGCACAAGAAAATTTGAATTTGCGCGCTGGTGAAACGTTCCACCTTAAGTACAGATCTTTAATTTCTAACGTTTATTAGCCATTGGGTGTTAGTTACGCAATACTGTTTCTGAATTGATTTTATCATAGAAACCCTTCGTTGTTACACTTTGATTAAGTTTGTTCACTTAGCTTTTGATTTATTTATTTATTTATTTATTTTATTTGGCACACAAAACAGAATATAACCAAATGAAAGAACAAGCAGAAAGAAAAAAAAATACATACATTTTGAGCTAGATTATTTTCCAAAACATGTGTACACATCATGATTGACGTAACTGTTAGTAGAATATTTAGTATAAATAGTTAAAAAATAGTTAACTAAGTACATTCCTTATGGTATCGATTTAAATCTTGAATGCACAATAATCATTCAAAGTTCCGAAATATAATAGCTGAAACGTCTCTTTTAAATTTTGCTAGATTTTGGTCAAAAATGTCAATTGAGCTATGGTGTTCCTTCAGGATGTCGTTATACTGCCTACACATTCTAACCAAAGGGTTGTAGAATGAAGTATTATTAGTAAACACCTGAAGTGAGAAAATATTTAAATGAGGGTGACGAGCTCTTGGCTTAATATTGAAATTTACTTGCGAAAGCAGAAAAGGCGAGTCAACGATAGAGTGTATAATTTTGAAAAGGCAAATGAAGTCAAAATATGTCCGTCGAGTTTTGAGAGGTAGCAGTTTAAATTTTGATAGTCTTTCAGAATACGATCGAAGTTGGCGATTCAGACCAAGTCTGAATGACCTCTGAATGAAGTATGATTTTATTTGTGATGTGGTGTTTCAATAAAGAGTTAATCTATCTACCCATTGTGTTATATGTAGAGTCCACATTTCAGTCAAAGTGGAATAGAAATAAACTATTTTGTATCTAGAATTAGCGTAGCTTCAGTAGTTTTAGCGTAGCCTTGGCGTAGCTTTAGCATAGCTTTAGCGTAGCTTTATCGGCTTTATCGTAGGTTTGGCGTAGCTGTAGCGTAGCTTTAGTGTAGGTAGCTTTAACGTAGCTACAAAGTAATTGTCGTCGCTAGTCACAACTTGGTAGTAAAAATACAAGATAAAGGTTTCTACCCTTATCTTTGACATAAAAATCAAGATGCAAAAAACATGAAACTTAGGAGCGCGTTGAAATCTTTTTCAAGTGGAGCAAACATGCTACGACCTTGCTACAATTTTTTTTATCAATGTATTTTTATTCTACATAATTTTCTTCAAAGAGCCACAGAAGTACCAACGGTAATTAATATACGTTCATTAAACATTTGCGTTTAATTTTACAATACATCTGTCGGCAAACATAACTGGTTCAAAAGGCGCGCCGCGGGCGTAGCTTTGCTGCGTCATATGCAGAGAAAATCCTTCCCGCTTGTTCTATTATTACAATTAAATATTTAATACAATGAAAGGTTCATTATTGTTATAATTAGTTACAGTCTCATCCAATTCGTGGGTGATAAGGTAAATTGAAAGCATAGCGCATCGAAGAAGAGCTTAATTATTTTTATCTATGTGATTTTAAAACTTTAATAGTACACGAGAATCCGGTGAGTTAGAAGGCGCGGGTTCAAATCTCGCTAGTTGCTAAAATTTTAAGAACTATAATAGCTATCCTTAAAAAACTACAGGACAGCAAATGGCAGTGAGCTATTAGCATTAGCATCCATTACAATGTGGATTGATTGCTTCTCTTAAATACCAAGCGGTAACTAATCAGGGAGAACCCTACGCCATCATCAGCTGATTTCCATGTAAATCGACCTCTACTGAAGTTTATAGCATGAATGCATAATGCTCTCCGCTAATGTGTTAGTTTTATCGCAACCACTTGACAGCCTAGCACGCTTTGCTATTTGCATACCTAATTAGCGCAAGTACTTACCAATTGTAAATGAAGTACATATCATGGGCTTTATGTTTCCTAGTCACTTTGAGATTGGTATTGGTACTGGGCTGGAGCATTTGGACGGTCTATAGGTCATCGCTACGGCTATTGTACCATAAGTACAACCAAATGATATTTGTAGTAGGAAGTGTAGCTTACGAGTATCTACATCTACACCATCTAATAGTGGTGTAAAGAAGAAAGAAAAGAGAAGAAAGATTTGTATTTTTGTATGTTTGTAATGAATAAACTCAAAAACTACTGTGCCGATTTCAAAAATTCTTTCACCATAGGAAAGCTACATTCACCCTGAGTAACATAGGCTACACCACTACACGCGCGAAGCCGGGGCGAGCCGCTAGTCATTTATATAGTAGTTGTTGTTATTGCAGTAGTTAGTTTAGATTAAATCGTTTCTTTTTTGAGTTTGACTATTAAAGTTATTTTAAATTTTTGATCTTTGACGTCCATGTAATGTACCTATGCTCCAAAATTGTAATGGTATATTTATAAACCTTTCTTCGTATACATTTTATTTTATTGACTGTGAAAACTATTACAGTAAGAGACATATATCACATAAGAGATTCTCGTACTTCCTCAGCTTATTTATCTAGTGTGTAGGTCGTACATACGTAGGTATACGTACTGCAGATGTGAAAGTTATATTAGTTTAAGTATTTTAACTTATGCTGCACGAACTGGCAGGGACCAATTGCAATAAAACACAAGTAAAAGCAAGGTTATCTGTGGTAAACACACCATGTCCCGGCGAATGTCGGGTTTATTTACATAATTTGTTGGGTGGTAACGTTACACCGAACTCCACTTTACTGTCCCGTGCGGTGGTGTTACTTCCAAATAAATGGAGGTTTCTACACAGACTATTAAACTCCTTACACATCAGGAAACTAAAGGCCAATTCAGTTAAGTATTTAAACATATCAAAAGTTCCGGTTTAGTGGTAATTTAAAAGTTAGAAATGGTATTCATATCAACATATTTAATTATTTTGCTAAACGCTCTACAAAACAAAAACGCAAAAAACTGTTTCAATTTTGCTTTGTAACTTTTTCATCTTTCATCAAACAAGAAAATTCTTAATTCATAACGTATCAATTTCAACGATTTTTCTAAGATAAGCGTTTGAGTCTTTTTTAAAAGAATTTTATTATAAGGTAGCTCTAGCGCAGAGTTACTAAAGTTTGTGTATTGAAGCCACTATTTCATTCATAAACTCATTCTTAAAATACAATACCCACTGGCTTTAAAACACTAGAATAGGTATTCGAACTAACATGAAAATTATGTTGGAATATTTATTAGCTCCCAAGCTCGACACATGTGTCCCGGGGAAATATCCAACTTGGATTAAGACTTACTAAACTATTTACTAGAGGAAATTGGGTTCTTTGTCTACCTTCCAATCAGGTAGTAAAAGCTAAAAGACAGCTAGACCGAACAATAATTGTCTATACTAATATACTAAATTACCTCTAGTTACGCCTCTGCTCACAACTGGTTAAATTGTAGGACTTACATAAGTTATAATTTTAAGAAGCATCATAAATGGATCTACATCACAGTAGGCTAAACTTTTTATAAAATTTGCCCACTTTGGAGGTTGTAGGTCATGTAGGTATGTGTGAGTGAGACGCAAAAAGATCAAGTATTAGAATGATGCCTTGCAGTAGGTACTCACAGGTTGAGCACTACTACCGTTCTGACCATTTTAGTATTTTCTTTTGCTTGTTTGCTTAGTCTGTTATCGGGTTTTCTTGCGATTGGAAATCTATTTGCCAACTACAATACTTACATCAATGCTCAAGGATTTTGCTATCAGAAGTTGAACGATTTACCAAAGCGGATATGTTAATGCAACAAATTAAGTTAAGAATATGTTGAGCATAATAAAACAATAAAATGATTATGTACCTTAGTCATTTTAATTTAAATACTAAACCAGAACATAGTAAAGTATTATTTATTCTACGACCATAAGTCTTCATAGAGTAGCACTAAAGTCTGGTTTCCCCACATTTGCACTAGATAAGATATTCATCTTGCACAGATTACTGCGGCCTTGCCTATTTTTGCCTATTTTGTAGGATGCGACTTGCGAGATGAATATGAGTGAAGGCCGTGTACACACGAGACGGTTTCAGCCCGATCCGCCCCCTAATTACCTAACTCGCAACAGGTTTGCGACAGGCGTAAATCTCGCGGTGATTGCTGTCATACATCATTAGTGGTGTCGAGAATGTATGCTTCGGTACTGCTGTCGCATCGCTACTGATGTCGCATTACTGTTGCAAATTTTACGTAATTACCCCGCGGGTCTATATCCGGCTGCCAGTCTTGTATGGCTGTCACTAAGAGTGGGTTTTTTGATCCGTAATTAAGGTAGGTTAAAAATTCTAACAAATTAGAATTTGCTAGAATTTTTAATCATTGGTTTCTATCATCTACGGATCAAACCCACCCTTAGCAGATTAACCTCCGGTTTCTAAACCCATGTTTACTTAACGCACCAAATACTATACGCTCATTGGTTGACGACAGCCGATAATCGACAGGCAAACAATGAGCGTTCAGTATATTTAAGTTGACATCAGTTTAACTTTAACAAACGTATGAAAAACCGGGGATAAGTTTAAGCTCTCTATCTCACGCAATTCTACTACTTTTATTATTCCTTGATCTCGTTATTGTTGTTTATTTGAGTTTATTCTTAGGTGGTCTGGAATAGATCTCTTTAAGTAATAAGACCATCCCCTATGACGTCTGTGACACTTAGTTGTAAGATTCCAATTACTGATTGTTCCTGTAAGGTTTCACATGAAGCCGGCGCTGAGGACAGGCAGTGGCCCTCGCTGCACCGGATATAAACCGGACAGTGCTGAAACCGTCTCTTGTAAATGCACCCTAAATCGTGGAAAAGGAAAGTAGAACACTGTGTTGTAATATAATTTCTTACGTAATATACAAGAATGCAAAGGAACGAGAGGCCTTAAACAAGTTACACGACACATGAAGATGAAGATCTTCATGTGTCGTGTAACTTGTTTTATACGTACCAGCTTTTCTTATCATTGGATTATTACTTAGGGTGCTCAAAAATTGTTACAGTTTTTAACCATAGTGCTTATTAGATAACAGTTAGTAACTTTTTTGGTAAAGAGAGATGAAAACCAAAGCCAACCAAACGGTTTTATTTGATAACAAAAGAAAGTGTGTTTGACCGTAGAAAATACTTCCGAGACATAGCCCTGGCATTAATAATATAATGATATATAATATTTATGATGTAAAGTAAACACATGTTTAATGTCAACTCAAACATTATCTTAGGTACTTTATGCAATCTATACGGGTGTAACACTGTCTTAGAACTTATTTTATTTTTCTGTTTTATGAAAATGTAATAAAAATTTATATTGCAACTAGAACTGCAGGCAAGTATATCATGTGTCAATTTCACTTTCGCGTATAAATTCTGTAACTGTACGCTAATGCAGATGCAAATGAGAAATTAATGGAAAATGATACCAATTTATTAGAATTATTAGATTGGTAATATTATATTTAAGGAGAAAGGAGATTGGAAATGGGTTGGAAAGTCGGACGAATGTAACTATGCTGTGAAAATCGTAAAGTCTTGATTAACAATAATTTAAATTACAGTGTTAACGCATAAAACTGCTCATCTCGCTAAATGAACATGGCATGAAAGCCTTTTCTCGTTGCTTTTATGGGTTACGGTTTAAGTACATGGTATATGGGACACGGTAGCTACATCGGCAGCCGTATTAAGTAAAATTAAAACAGCAGTAGCACAGCAACAGCAGTAGCAAAGCGACTGCAGACACTTAGCAATCGGTCGCAGTCGCCCGCCTGTTGTTCGCTTGTCGCTGAATGCACTTTTGTCTTTGATACTAGCGCCACTAACAACAGAACAGCAATAGTGGGAAACAAAATAATGCACTTTTTAGTTCATCGATTGACCGACAGACGGTGATCTAGCGCTTGAAAGCTTTCTGCTCTGTCAAAGTGATGTTTGACAGCATTGATTGCAAAATTTACGCCTGTTGCAAACCTGTTGCGAGTTACGTAATCAGCCAGAGGGTAGTAACACGGTGTTGCTAACGCTACTTCTACTAGAATCCCAGTCCCCCAGGGGATCACAAAGCTTAGAGTCATAATGGATCTAGGCAATGGATCTACAGAGAATAATCCCACAACACGCTACTCCATTCCGATCCCCTATATTGGGGACTCAACTGATACCAACAAACCTAAACCCTATTCCACTAAAATTCCCTGGTAAGTAAATAGTGATTGCTGTTCAGTCCTCTAGCTAGAGGAATCACTATTCCACTATGATTCCCGGGGGATTGTCTTAGGCATTTATATTTATCCATTCATCGTATGGATCTTCTCCCTCTGCAGTTTAAAAGCAACATCAGCATTAGAAGACCGCTTTTACAAAAAATCAAGTCGTAAAAAGTATTAGACAAAACCTACAAGAAACACTATGATCTCTCAGTTTACCAACACTCCGGGGTATACTACTAAACATAGTAGGTACTCCTCTGTATCTCCACACGCCGACTGTTTGTCTACCGCGACTGCGATGTGACGTGCAGTGACGACTGCCGGCTGTCACGCGTGTTGATCTGTAAACACGCTAACTAGGACAGACATACACACTGTACAAGTGATTGCTGTTACAAATATTTGAAGTTGTTTTGCTATATAGACATTTGCAAACATTTGTAGGTAAGTACTTATTTCTCGTTTCTTCTTGGTAGATTTAAGCTAATGCCGTCTTCTTATCGTTTATGACCAATTTCGACTCCTTCATCACCATTATCATCATCATCATCATCATCAATATCCAGTTCTGTCCTGCTCTGCTGGCCATAGGCCTTTCCTAACGCACACGCTACTGCACATACCCTAATCTTATCCCCGAGATACTATCGTTGACCGTATATTGTCGTTTATTATGACTATTAACATAGTGGTCCACCGTTAACCTACAACCCTACAAGCATTTCAGTATTTAAGTATTGTAAGTTTTGAGTCCTTGTAGATTTTCTCTACCAATGTGGATTTATATAGACTTATTGTCCACAAGCTTATGATGACTATTTGAGAATAAACCTTAACTATTTAGCTATTTGTTTAACTATCAATCTCGGTCTCTCTGTATTTATCGTGCCAAATTAAATAAGCGGCGGGTGGGTGGCTTAAATTTCCGTGAAGGGAATCGCAATAAGTTCCAATGGTTTTTTACTAGTCACAGAAGAGCTAATAGTACAAGTGTACATGTACTATTAAATCTTCTGTGTACCAAGTTGGATATTTATGTGTAGCAAAAATGATCATACTTATGTTATAAATAAATGCACCTATAATAATTTTACTTGTAGCTTGTAAGCCAGACTTGTAACTTTCTAAACAACTGCCCCTAGGTGTGTTTACCCAAACAGTGCAATGTAGACTGAACAAACATTAGCCTATGATGCACTAGGATCGAGATGTTTGGCGTCGTTTAGTAATACGCGAAGCTTTTGTTTGATCAGTTAACAGCCAAGACTTAAAACAGAACTTACTGTTTGTCAGTCAACGTTGAGATAAATTAGTAGGCAATCTAGATTTAGCCTGAATGATTCTAATTTCATTTCACTCTCATGACAGCCATTTTAATTTGTGAATTTCCTTTGCTTTCAACCCACTCAAACAATGTAACCCGTGAAATAATTAATACCTATTTGATCTGATTTTTTTCAACTTAGACCTCCTTCCTTGTTTCCTACAAATTACAATCTGCAACATAGACCGCATCATCACTTTCCATCAGGTGAGATGTAGTCAGACGTGGGCCCATTCAAGCATAAAAACAACACTGTATTGAAATTACAATTTTTTTTGTGTATATGATTGACGTGATGAGCTAGTCGTCCACCTGATGTTAAGCGTCACGGCTGCCCATAACAGATTGCAGTATCACTCGAAACTCTAAATTAATATAGTTTAATACTTACAGGTGAAATATTTTTAATTAAGTATAAAATTATTTGAACTTTTATCAAAATTGTTTTATCTGTAAAGGTGTACCTAATTTAATACAAAAATGCTTGTTACTTTTCCAAAATTATTTCAAAGCAAAATAACAAATACCCGAAACTGCCAGCAAAAACGCAAAAATGGTCTTATTCCCAAATAAACAACATGACAGTCGTCAAAACGGTCCGACTGTACATTCAAACATCCACATTACCGTAAAACACACACATTTTGCCCCCAAACATGGCGTATTATCATAAACACCTTGTACAAATAACGTAATTGGCCAAACTGCAGAATGCATAAAATATGCAAATGCATAATGCTGGTGTTACACCCACGGTATTTCGACGGAAGTCCTAACTACCTACCTAATTGCTTTTACCTCTGATACGAATTCAATATCGAAATTATTTTGGACTGAAGCCGTAATGTTATGCATAGTTTTTAGTAGTGAAAAACAATTATATCAGAATTAAAAAAGTTATAATTATATCGGTACGGTAGACCGCGCGGCCTGGGACACTATCTATGTATAATGGGATGGGAGCTGCCCATGGCGAGTTGTCATAATTATTTACACAGGCCGCGTGGACTACCGCCCTATTTATCTAATGCTTATCCTATGTATTAGCACAGATAATATATAATACTATGTATTAGTATTAGTATTAGTATAATGTTATGTCGCATATAGAAAAGGCCGTATAAATATGTTAATTTTGAATTTTCATGTCGAGGCACTAGCTAGCTGTACCTATACATAATATAGAAGAAAGGCCTAGTCCTAGTGTCATCAGCTTATGAGAATTGTATTCACGTAGATGACACAGTCAAAATGAAAAGAAATCCAATTAAATGTAGCCAGTCATAGACGATAATTACTGATAATATTTCTACGTAGCCAGTCGCATCATCAGATTTAGAGAGGTAGTAATTACATATTAGAGAGTAGACTTTATGCAAATACATATTTGCATATTCATTTGCATGCTTAACTTTTTTTCTTTTTTTTCACTGACCATGCATGATTATTATTTGGACATGTTTTAATGTAATCAATAGGAAATAAATAACATTGAAATTCTGCCAATACTAATCGCAGCAGACGTTGAAGCGCTCTAATATAATGAAGTGGCTGTTAAGAGACGAGTCAAGGAAGGGCCTCGTTTGATATCAGACTAGAATGGTACAGCTGGTCTACCTATGTGTTGGTGACTTTGTATTTGATGGCGCGTTATGATGAAGGTATGATAATGAGATTTTGTGACACACAGTAACTTAAATCGCATAACAAGAGCAGCATAAAATGTTAATGTAATATTTTATTATAATGTGTCCTGTATGCGAGCAAATAAATAAACATTCATGTAATCAACCTTCTATGATGCTTGCAAAAGTGTTGTTCAGGTTCTGCATAGTATACTTTCTTATCTTACAGAATTGATAAGATTTAAAAAAAGTTAAAATATTTATATACGTAATTATAATAGACACCATAGAATTATAGACTATGAGACTACATCCTAATCAAAAAATAAATCCAAATCAATCCACGAATGAAATAAAAAAGTTAATCATCAATTTTGACTTCATAATGTTTTGTAGTTCTTACAAGCAGTGTGTCCCCGTCTCGAGATATTAAGGTCGGATTTCACCGTTACAAATAAACGCGATCAATTCAAACTAAACTCAGTTCAAGCTTGTGACTGAGTTTAGATCAACAATTTTCATTTCACCAACATAAACAGAACTCAGTTAGAGCCTAAGCGAGTTCAAACTCTGAACGCCCAATTTTCGGCGTTTAGCTCGCTGAACGAGTTTAGATGGTTTTGACAGGTTTTGACTGATTGCCCCTGTCAAACATCACAAACATGACATTTGCCTTTAATTATAGACAATATTCTCTGGTTTATAAAATGGTACTCTGTGATATTCTTGTTTTGCGGCCTTAAACTTGGTTTCCACAAACGCGATCAAAATGTTTCTGGTGAAATTTGTATGATGTAAATCTAGATCAAAACCAACATTTAAACCCGTTTATCCAGAACTTAGTTCTATTAAACTCGTTTTGTGATACGAACGGTGAAATTGGCCCTAAGTCAACCAAGTGTTTCAAGTACTCCAGTTATTATGACACTTGCACTGAATTCCATGAATAAATTAATAACTACCTACAAAGCACTGACTTAACTGCCGACTTACGAGCAGACCGGTGCTTGAGTGCAATAGACTAGAGACAGGGGCAGTAACTTGTGCTTTACAGCCTGGCTTAAGAGCCAGACGGGTGATTGGGAGAGTGAAATGTCAGTGTTCACCGCAATAAGCAAATCAGTAAGTTGCAAGTTATTCCACTGTTTTTCTGTGCTGGTAGAATGAAGTCATTCGTTGATCGGTGTCCAATCCAAGTCAAAATTTCGTTCTTAAAATAATCAACTTATGAATGGAATGCATAATGTCATTAGGCTTATTATTATTGTTTTATACCCAATTTGTCATCAATTAAATCACACTTAATATTATAAAGGCGAAAGTTTGTGTGTATGTGTGTATGTTTGTTACTCTTTCACGCTCTAACAGCTGGACGGATTTGGATGAAATTTGGTATGGAGGTAGCTTATACCCTGGATTAAAACATATGCTACATTTTATCCCAATAACGGAAACGGTTCCTGTAGGAACGCGGGTGGAACCGCGGGGCGCTGCTAGTATTAGAATATTACAGATCGGTCAATGTTTCCGTAAAGTCCAAAAAATCCTTTTGCCGCGTGGCATTAAGCCCTATACAAACCGGCGCGGTATTCATACCGCGGTGGGTAGCGGTAAATACCATGCGGCACCGCGCGCGGTATTTTGTACTGAAGTTCCGCGGCTAGCGTGAAACTTGAGCGAAAATACATACAAATTACCACTAGCTAGGATACCGCTAGCGCTACCCACCGCGGTACGATTACCGCGCTGGTTTGAATAGGGGTGTTGGAGCCGCGCGCCCCATACCAAACAACCGCTTGGCATTTTTATTTCATTCTCTCTTTCTCTCTCTACCAATTTCCGTATATTTTTTTCTGAGATCTCTCCGTTTGGTAATTCCGCAAACCCCATTTATCCTACTGGTTTTTAATATGTACGTAAAGGTGTTTTAAGCATAATTTTCATTTTAGGATAAGATCAGGTTATACTAATCTAGTGTCGCAAACAGTCGCAAATCTAGCAATGCATTGAAATTAGATAAACCATTCTCGTTCAAATCCGATCAATATTTAGATAAGATAGGTGCATTAGCTTGTGCGATTTGTAAGCAGAGAAGTACTAACTCAAACTAAATAAATATATGTATAAGAACAGTGGACTAATGCAGACTCTAGGTCCTGCAGGTTAGGTACATTAATGTGCTATATAGGTATTTATTGACTATTTCTTTCTAATCATTGGTTTTATTTGCCCGTGAGTACTTAATACGTAATAAATAACATAAATCTTAATTTATACGTAAAATAAAAGTCCTGCTTTTGTTCAAATGCATTCAAGAAATGAAAATTATGTAAGTATTAATATTTTTACAAACAAACAGATAATTCTTCACTTTTATCTAAGTACTAGATGAAAGTGAAACATAGCCTGTATATGTATTTGTTTATTTGAACTAATTTGGGTGAAATTTTACACACAGATTGAGGCCTCTTGTACAAAAGGAATTTGACAACACAATTAATACATATATCAGTTTGCAAGACCTGCAATTTATATGCATATTTGCAAGTTGCAATTATGCGTATAAATTACATAATATTTGCAATTATTATATTTGCATAATATTGTATGTATTGCGGCTTTAGGTTGCTGGCACATCTGCTCCATCCACTGGATGCTGGCATATCTGGTCCATCTACTGGATGGAGCAGAATTGCCAGCCACCCAAAGCCGCACTCCGTTTAACTTTAGATTTCAGAGAGCTGGGCTGGCTTGGGTAGATGCTGAGAATGGTAAATGCACAATCGGTGGTATAGTCAGTGCAGGAGTAAGGCAGTTTAAAATTAGAATAAGACCAGTAAGTATGCAATTTATATGCATATTTGCTACTGCATAGATCACGTGATACTCGGCTCGATTTATTTGCCCCTTTCTTCTGTTATTATTTAATCTGTGCCCTTATTGTATAACAGTCGCGAGTGTTTGCAAACTGCACCTAATCCTGAACGAGTCCAATGCTCTGATTCCCCTAATCCTATTAATAATGTAAGGATTCCTAGGAACGAGTATGTCATCAGCACTACCCCGTTCCACCCTTACATTTTAGAATTATACAGGGTATATTTAAAATAAGCATTCATAATGTAAAATGAGTATTTTATATAGCCATTTTAATTATTTTTTATTTTACAATCAGACAATATTTCAGTAATTGGTATGAAAGCCCACAACTTTACAAGGGCCACTATAGAGTCAACAGACGAAACAAATCCATGATAACGGGCGTTCTACCATACAATACAAGCGCCATAAAGTTGCCATACCATACCGCGCCATGAACTACGAATGTGCTATAAACCACAGACTGTAGGTATTTATTGCTTAACTAGCTTTTGCCCGCGGCTTCGCACGCATGTATTATGTTATTTCTACGTTTAGGTAGTCTAATAATAGCTTAGTTCATGCATTTTCTCTATACCAAATCACAAAATCCACAAAACTTTTTCGAAGCTCAGCACGTATTAGCAGATTAGGTAGCACACGTGTAAAAATGTTGTTTAGGTTGTAGGTAGGTATGGCTTTTCACGTGTCATCAGATCACCTACACATTGATAAAATAGTCAGTTATAAACTGCAAATCATATGTATGTACCTACTTAGCCGTTAGTTTTTTTAAATATACGGTAGATCTAGGCATCTAACGAATAAAAGTTCTATGGTATACCTACATACCAGTGATACGTTCCATCTTTTCCTTGTCATTTTCACTTCAACAGATTGTTCTTGTGTTTTCACCATAAAAACCGTTCAAGTCTTGATAAGAGGTTCCAGTAAATTTTGTTTAGGTAGTAGGTACCTACTTAAGTACTTACCTATTATTTAGGCAGTTTAGAAAAATACAAAACAAACACACATTGGTCAGTTTTTCACATCCGCGCGCTCGTCGTTCCAAGGAGTATCTTTGTTGCATTCACCACATTTTTTTTTTACTTTCATAAGTTTGACTCCATACGAATTGAGTATTTAGCCAGTGTCAAAAATAAGATTATATAATACTTACTTTACAGCTGGAGTATTGCATTAACCTATACGATGCGTACTTAATTAGTTTTGTTAATACTAATTAGAAATCACAAGTATTTACGTACGCCACTGTAAAAAGAGTTGACATTTATATTATGTCCGGTATTTACCACGTTGTCTCATTCCCACTGCACTTTCAACATAGTGGTGGGAGTGAGAAAATAACATGTGTACAAAGCTCTAATCAGATTCACTTTTGCAAAGAATGTTCCATTTTTAGGGTTCCGTGACAGTTTTAAAATAAAGGAACCCTTATAGGTAACTGTACTTACCTAATAATATTAATAATATGACATTGATAATACTGTTTTTTTATTATTTGTTTTTATATTGTATACATTAAATGACTTTTTTTTAAATATTTTATTTGTAACGCCTTAGACTCTTTTTTGTACTGTTATGTTACAAACTGTAAAATAAATTGAATTTGAATTTGAATATGAATTTGAGGTAAGATCACTTTGTTGTCCGTATGTTTGTCTTTCTAAATATCTGTCGAGACCATTACTTATTTTAGGAATAACGGAAAGAATTAAGCTGAAATTGATATATATGATCAATTAATTCAAATACGGCTATCATCATCATCATCATAATCATCATCATTAACAACAACGTCCTGAAGACGTCCACTTTCAAAGACCTTTTTTCTTCTTGCCAAATTCTAATAAACTTTACAACTTGTCAGTAGAGCCAAGCAATTACCACCAAAAAAGAAAAAAGAAGTTTAAATTCTGATTGCATAAATACACCCAAAGATATAATTAACCTTCTTGGAGCAACCGTGTAACCAATAATTTTTACTCTAACCTGTGGTTTGTCCCAAATAGAATATAACTGCTTAGTTTGTTCATTGAAAAGCCCACAGACCTAAAATATTTTAACCATTAAAACTCATTTACTTACGTGAAAGAAGAAGAAGAAATCAAAATCGAACGTTACACGGCTATGTTGCTAATTCGAGGATCTTACCATAAAGTATAATTATACTTACCTATATCTAAGTACCCTTAGAGTATAGACTAAAAGCATAGAGAGAACTTAATTATCTGTCAAGCGTACCACTTTTTTGGACACTTTTTATAAGAAGTGGACACTTTGATGTGAATGAGTCTGACAGTTTTGTATAGAAAAACCTTAGAGTATAGACTAAAAGCAAAGAGGGATCATCAAAACGATAGTATATTTGTACTGCTCACACGTATCGCTACGTCAGTGGCGAAGGAAAGAAACAAACATATAGTAATTAGCTACACTTGCGAAATTTCACCGTACCATTTTTTCGACTGTTTTTTCTGTTTGACTTTTCGCAAGCGTAGCTAATTACTTTATGTTTGTTTCTTTCCTTCGCCACTGACGTAGCGATACGTGTGAGGAGTACAAATATAATATCGTTTTGATGGATATCTCTATGCTTTTAGTCTATACTCTAAGTAAGTACCCTTTTAAAACATTTTTCATAAAATATTTCGTATCATTGGCTAAGTACAAATGTCGTCTAATGCCAAAATAAAAAAAACATCTACTTTCACACTATTAATATTTGTTGGTATGTGTATCTATTTAACTTCTAAAATGCTAAACAAACCTGTAAAAATATAAATAGGAAACCTATAAAATGTTTTGATTCTCTTAGAGTAGCGGTACTAATATTACTCTTTGGTCATATCCATTCTCAGAGTCTTTTTCTTTAATCTTTGCCTCCAGATAAACATGTGGCACAGAGTGTAGTCGATGGTTTTTTTTCTAATCTGTGACAATATGTGGTAACTTACAACCACAGCTTACAACTTACCGTTATGGCGGAAACAGTAGCCAACTTAAAAAAAAAACTTACCTAAAACCTTTACCTAAAAACCTAACTTAGTAACGTACCTTCCCATTCATTCAATAACGCATTTAAAAATATTGATAGACAGAGAAGAGTTAGTTGTATGAAACGTGCGCTACACTTATACGTGTAGCGCACGTTTCATACAACTAACTTTTTTCTCTATGGGAGTCCCATCTCTTCAGCGTAAGCGGTTATTTACTCTATGCTTACTATAAGTAACCAAAAAAAAAACCATCAAGCGGCCATGTTGTTTAAAACTCCGATTCGTTCCGTAATGAAATCTTAATAATTGTCATCAATTTTTTTTAAACGATATTTTAATTTTAATATATCCTATGTTAAGCGCCGGTTATTTCTAAGCATATTAGTAAAAACCGCATGAAAATCCATTCAGTATTTTAGGAGTTCAATCATAACAAACAAACAAACAAACAAACAAACAAATAAACAAACAAACAAACAGACAAAGTGTTTAAAAAGTGGCTTAACGTGATCAGCGGCTAATTTTAAGCCAACCTGTGTAATTTTTTTGTTGATATCTTGCAATTACAGACTTTTTTATCTCTACAGTTTTATTATATGTATAGATGTATAGATAGAAGATTTGCTTAATTCAGCACTGTAACTATGATTTGTTAAAGCCTTAGAGTATAGACTTAAAGCACAGAGAGAACTTCATTATCTGTCAAGCGTACCACTTTTTTGATCATTTTTTATATGAAGTGGACACTTTGATGTGAATGAGTCTGACAGGTTTGTATAGAAAAACAGTTGACTCGAGTCGAAAAAATGGTACGGTGACTTTTCGCAAGGGTATATAGCTAATTACTATAATATGTTGTTTCATTTCTTCGCCACTGACGTAGCGATACGTGTGAGCAGTACAAATATAATGTCGTTTTGATGATCTCTCTATACTTTTAGTCTATACTCTAATATTAAAGCAAATTCACAGATTAGAGAAAAAACAATTCTGAGTAAATTATAGATTTGAAAAAACCAATCCGCCGCGATCTTGCTGCGTGAACTCATCCTGAGGAAGAGCATCGGATATGCTCGAAACCTGGTCGAGAAATTGACACACTATTCGTGAGTAACAGTCGGATACATATTTATTTAAAATGAATCACACTCATGAGAATTTTAATACTAATATAGATTTGAAGTTGAAAAGTTACTCATGAAGTCTTCCTTTTATTCTTACTGGTTAGTTCCTTTTGCGAACATCTTTTACCAAATTTTAAATGAATAAATCAAATCAAATCATTTATGAATATTTTTTAAATTTAATATTAATTATTAGAATTTAGTTTAGAGCAAGACTTTATAAATATCTTGATACCTACTAAAATTTAGCCAACTTTGTTTATTTATTTTATTTACCTAGGTACTAGTAGTTATCTATTTCAGTTTTTAGCGCTATTGCGCTTTTAGACTGGAGGTTACAAAGCGGTCGGTCCCGATTTTTGTCATAAGACAACAGTCCTGTGCCACATTTTTGTGTTGTTTATGTTTTGTGCGCGAAAAGACCCGTTTTAACTTTATAATACGAGTTCACCTCGCTAAAGTTTAAAAATTGTTATCTGAAACCTTCGAATTAGTACCTATATGTAATTGTACACCGAAGCCCATAACTCTAAGCTACTGGTATCCTTCCCATGCAAAGGTTGTCTGGAAGAGATTGCTCTAAGAGATAAGACCGCCTATTGTACTAATAAAAGTTAATTAATATTTTCTTTTTGTAAATTGTTATTTTACGGCGGAAAAAATAAAAATAAAAGAAAGTATAAAGAGTTGGTCTATCTATCTATTGTAGAATAAGTGCTGTTTTTTTTTCTTTCGGTATCGCATACTTGACCTTCCGGTTTTTTATAAAGCAAGTAGTTTATCTTACCTAATAAACAAGAAGCTTACCGTATTCAAATCAATGAGCCCAACCATAAAATATCCATTGCCTCAACATTATCAAAACGTTAAACTGTTATTCTAACGGACAGTCACAATAATAATCGTTATTAATGCTTCTCAAAACAAACGGTTATTAATAATAATTCAACGGGAAATACGCTATAAGTAAATACTAGATAGACTTGTAAAACTAATTTATTACAACCAAAATGGAGTTGCAGCAATAATAAAGCCAAGTGCAGACGTATATCAGAGAAATAAGTTCTTAATTACCAAATAAATAAAGTTCAACGTTAATACTAAGTATTTCGTTATAGGATAGCTATGCTAAAAGAATGTGCATTAAATGCATATCTTTTAGCTTAGCTTATCTTACTTTAGAATAGGTTCGTCCTACTTGATGACTTAGATGAGAGAATAAATATACACTCATTCTTAACATTTTTATTTACCTACCTACCTAATGCTTATATAACGTTACAACGTTAAATAAATTAAATTTCTGGCAAAATAAATTATTTAAGTGTTTTATGGCAGCACGACATTGGAGTAAGATTACGGTCAAGACTTACGTAGTTGTTAAATCTTACAAAATGATTTATGGCTTTCCTAACCAGTTCCTCAGATCTTCACAGTTTTAATTAGACATTCTGTTGTATAATAATAGCTTCAACACCATAATCATCTTATTATTTACATGTCAAATGATCACTATATTACACACGACGATACAACTGTATATTTACATAGCTCTATATTTTGGGTAAATTACGTTCTAAAACAATTAATCTAGTGTACCTAATTAACATTTTAGTTCTCCTAAACAATCATTATTAGATTTTTTTAAACTATTGAACAGGTAGTAGTTAGGCAATCTGCTTTTAGCTCTTATCTTTTATTTAAGGCAATGAGCGCAAAACCGTTTTTTTTTCTTAATTTTATGTAGAAACTTTAAAGCTAAAATAGAATTGATCGTTTTTTTATGTAAACGACGCGATGTGACGAATCATTCGCCTGATGTTAAGCGTCACAGCCGCCTACAAGTCAAAACCTACAGTCGGCCTACTGTCAGAATAAAATGTGATACGACAGTAATTATGGTTTATGTCAAGAGAGGCTGTTTCGAGCGGAGATCTCGGCGTATTTTATAAACCTTTAGGTATTTATTTGGTAATTATTATCCATTCACTCCTTAAACATAATTATTATAGGTATGCATTTAACGGGAAGCTGTAAACTGTAGGTAATAGCTCTGGTAATTGAAGATTTGAGTCTTAATCTACATAAACACTTATAAATTGCAAGCTGTAGGTACGAGCATTATCATCACAAGCACGGATTATAGAACAAAATACTTACATAAAAAGATTCAATGTATTTTTTATGTAATCGAATGACGTGACGAGCTAGTCGTTCGCCTGGTGTTAAGCGTCACGGTCGCCCGTAGCAGATTGCAGTATCACTCGGAACTCTAAATTAAAGTTTCGCGTGACACCGCGCACTGCGCACGTCATTCTGAGACATCCCACAGTCTAAAAAAGGTTTCTAGGCCGAGAGATCAGTTCATAAATCTCATTTGCCCAGTAATTTCACTAGCTAAAAATCCCTGTTTGTTTTATAAACGCATGAAAAGTGTGTAGTTTTCCTATAATAATTATGTGTCAAACTTAGAAATTGCTAGATGGGCGGTAGCAATAATAAATTCTCATCAATATCATCATCATCATCCTGAAGACGTCCACTGCTGAATGTAGGCTTCCCCCAAAGAGCGCCACTCTGAGCGGCTGCTTGCCTTCTGCATCCATCGGCTCCCCCCGGTTCTGACTAGGTCATCGGTCCACTTAGTAGGGGAACGGCATATGCTGCGTCTTCCGGTTCGTGGTCGCCACTCGAGAACCTTTCTTCCCCATCGGTCGTCAGTTCTACGAGCGATGTGGCCTGCCCATTGCCTCTTCAACTTGCTAATTCTCAAAGTTAATATATCGGTGACTTTAGTTCTCTTGCGGAATAAAATTATAGATAAGATTTTATGAACTACCCCTGAAGCCGACAAAATATTTTTTAAACCTCATTTCACTGAAGGGCACAAATTAGCAATTCGAGCGCTGAAAAAAATATTTAAGGTGATACGATTCGCTCCGGAAGTGACGCCATGATTTATTCATCCTGTTCTCTTCCGATTTAATGAGATGTATTCATTGGGTGTATAAAAGGTGTCATTTGGAAGTGCTAAAGGGGAGGGGAGCAGACGTCGCGACGACTCCACGATTTTCATGCTTTTCTCAATAATTAAGAGTAAGTACGTCATTATGCTTTTGAAGTTATAGGGGATTTGACAGTGAGTAAATTTTTGTTATTCTGTGTGAGTTTTTTTAAGGTTTTACCGGCGGGAATTCTGATGCCCACTGCACTAAAGTTTGACAGCTCTTAAGTCTGCACTTATTTCTCTCATCATTATCATCATCAACAGCGTAAAGACATCCACTGCTGAACATAGGTCTCCCCAAGAGAGCGCCACTTTTAGCGGCTGCTCGCCTCCTGCATCCATCGGCTCCCTGCGGTTTTCACCAGATCATTGGTTCACCTAGTGGGGGACCAGCCTACGCTGACACTTTAACTATAGGGTTTTAATGTAAGACGTACCTGATAGGTTGGACAGACAGGAAGAACCCGTTTTTTCACATTAATAATAAATATACTTTAATCTACACACATATTATATATCTCCTTACATATTTATTTATGATTGTAATTTGTTTTGTGCATAAATAAATAAATAAATAAATCTACATATTTTTTTATAATAATGACGTTTATGTATAACATATTAGTAAGTACCCTAATCCCATTAATACCATCAACACTCCGTTAATAAATTGTATAAAAACAAGTGAAACATACAATAACTTAAAATTCCTAATACATCCTGACATGAACGTAAACTTGATCATTTCCTGTTCACTCTGCCAAGATCACGGCGTGTACGGACTTTTGAAACTTTGCGTCTAAAGAAAACATACATAGCCTTTACTTAACTCGCTAAATTAAGTCTTGAAATAAGTAGAATAGAGTCTAGAATTTAATTCCACGTTTAAAGTTGACAAATCATCACCATCTAGTGTGGTGTCACTGATATTATGCACAGACACGCGTGCGGGTTCACGTGTTTATTTTACAACTAACAATCGAAAAACAGTCTTATATTCTACATAAAACGATCCATTTTCCATAATAAATATACTTTATTTACAGCCTAAAACTCAGCTCTTATTTTGATACACATTCCAAAATCAAAACTTATAATGGATAATCTGCTTGGCACTTTATTTTGTAAGTCATAAAGTTGTTATTCCAATGTCAAGGTTCGTTAAGGGGCAGCGTGTTTGCTCGTTTCCGTGGCTTTGTGTGTTGCCGCGCTAATCCGCGAGAGGCGTGCGTGAGCGTGACGCTGACGTGCCCTTAAAAAGCTGACCGGATTAAAAAATTATAATGAGAGGCGACGAGTGATCGATGAAAGTGATTAGTAAATAATGCACGATATTTTTAAAACGAGACCTACAGTTGTTATACATAAACGTAATAAGCAGCATTGCACTACTCTACCAACTTAAAATTTAATAATAGTCTGTAAGGTAATTAAAAAATTTTTATTTAGGTAGGAAGATTTTTATTTATTTAAATTTATAGGCATAGGATTTGACCACTGTCTCACCTGATGGTAAGTGATGACGCGGCCTACAAATACAAATACAAATACAAATCATTTATTAATAACACCAGTGTTACAAGTCGAGGTTGTGTTAAGTAGTGTAACATACACCACTACGGTAATAAATTAATAATATAAAAATATTAAAATTATACAAACTTATTTAGCGTTAAATAAATTAAATTATAAAATTCAATGAATTACATTATATTCCATTTACAATAGCTCTGGCAGTTTATAAAACTCTTGAACATTGTAAAATGTGTTTTCCAAAAGCCAGGTTTTTAAACGAGCCTTAAACGCCCCAGTTGAAGGTGCATCACGCACAGTGTCAGGTAGCCTGTTATAGACAGACGGTCCCATAATGTAGACGGACCTCTCAGACTTGGCAAGTTTATGCGCAGGAGTCACAAGGCGGTTTTTATGCTTGTTACTACGCATCGCTCGAGACGCATTTTCGCCTTTACGCTCAAATGACTGCAGATGTGTGTGTGTAAAAAGGGCTAGCTGGAAAAGCAATTCACATGGCAGCGGCAGGATCCCGAGCTCCTTGAACAGATCCCTGCACGAGACGTCGTCTTTGACGCCCATTATAGCACGCACGGCTCTTTTTTGCAGCACAAACGCCCTCTGAGTGTCCGCGGCACGGCCCCAGAGCTCCACGCCGTAAGTAAGGGCGCTGTGGACGGTTGCGAAATAGCAAGACCGCACGACGCTGCGAGCGGCGGTACTTGCAAGCCTTCGCAACGCGAAGCACGTGCGGCTCAGCTTGCCGCACAGTTCGTCTATGTGGGTCTCCCACACAAGAGCGCTATCTATGTGGAAGCCCAGCAGCTTCGTGTTATAGACATGATTTAGAGTCGCATTTCCGGCAGCTACTTTAAATGATTTAGAAACGCTTCCATTAAGACTGAACACCAAAAAACATGTTTTGTCCCTGTTCAGCGCTAACCCGTTCGACTTAAACCCCCCGTCAAGCTTATGCACCACCGAATTCAGTTTATATTCCAGCTCACGACTAGTAGCCGCAGTGATTACTGCGGCTACATCGTCGGCGTACATAAAAATCTCTGCGTATTCGATGGTGCCGGGCAAATCGTTAAGGAGCAGGCTGAACAAGGTATTTGATAAACAGGAACCTTGTGGAACTCCGATGGTATTTTCCATTTCTGTGGAAGTTACACGGCCCTTATCGCCTACCACTACTTGAGTCCTCTTGGACATAAACGATGTTATAAGGGCTAAAGCTGGGCCACGGATCCCGTAAAACTGCAACTTCTTTGCGATAAGGGCGTGGTCAGCGGTGTCGAACGCGCGGGAGAGGTCGCAGCAAAGCAAAGCGACATGCTGGCCCGCCTCTCGCGCGCTCAGCACTCGCCACACCACCTCGCGCACCAGGTCAGTTGTCGCTCGCCCGGGACGATACGCATATTGTTTATCAGATAAGATATCGCGACTACCAATAAACTTGAGCAGCCTCTTATTAAGTCCAACTTCAAAAATTTTGCTTAAAGCGGGTACGACTGATATTGGGCGGTAGGATTTAATATCGCTCTTCTTGCCCTTGCCTTTGTAGAGAGGGTTAATTTTCACTTTCTTAAGAGCCGTGGGGTAAATACCCTCCCGGACACATTGGCTAAACAGGTAGCTTAGTATAAATGCCAGGGATTTAATGGCTACTTTTACTAAATTGGCTGACAAGCCGTATAGATCAGTGCTATTTTTAGGCGCGATACTTTTCGTTATTACGAAGATATCAAATGGCGTGAAAGGCCCTATTCTGATGGACGTATCGCTGGCTAGAGCTTCGTTGCCGAGCGCGGCCAAGGCGCGGGCGCCATCAGCCGTGGGAGCACCGCACCTACCCGCTGCCGTCACAAACTCAAGATTGAGAGCGTCAACTAAGCTATTTTTTGAGTCGAAAGGCTGGCCGTTTTCATCTCTTAAAAGGTCGGTATAATCAACTCTTTCACGGTTTCCGCGACCCAGCTCCGAATTAATAATACGCCACATACACCTTGACTTATTAGGATTTTCTCTAATTAGATTCGTGTAGTAGTTGTAACGTTTATCTTTTAATAAAACATTATATTTACGTAAATATTCCTCATATTTATTACTTATAGCCTCATCATTCGGACACATTTTTTTAAAATATAAGACATCGGAAACTAAATGTTTAAAATTGTGGATTTCCGTGTCGACCCAATGCTTCCTGTTTAGTATTGGTTGCTTCCTTAATGGAAAACATATGGCATATTTTGTCTTCATTATTGCTACAAGGGCTTGCGCTAGTGAATCGCTACTACCATTGGCTTTTGTTATAACTTCAACCCAGTCAACAGAGTTGAGGGCGTTGATGAAGTTCACTTCATTAGCTATACTAAAACTACGCGCAAGTCTAAAGGAGGGCGCAGCTGTGAAAATTCTCGATAGAGTTAGTCTTTGAGCGATGTGGTCGCTGAGCCTTGTGTCGATTCCAGTGACGGAGGCGCCGACGCTGTCCGCAGGCATATTTGTATAGACATGATCCAGAAGTGTACTGCTACCTCCTTCCACTATTCGCGTTGGGAAATCAACCAGCTGCGTAAAATTATGGCTGGAAAGTACATCTACTAGCTGCTTTTTGCTGCTAGAGTTATCTAAAAAATTAATATTTGTGTCCCCCATGATTACGCAATCTAGACCATCATTTGTTACTTTGTCGAGGAGGCCGTCAAAGAGCTCGAGATAGTCCGAGAGGTTCGTCTGATTAGAGTGATATACACCTACAACAAGAATATTATCGTCAAGAAGATGCACAGCACACACATCAAAAATTTGTTCCTTTGATAGGTCACAGTAATCCTGTCTATTAACTACTTTCATACCTGACCGCACGTAGATGCAGCTTCCACCGTGCGCTATGTGTTCCCTACAACTATATGAAATTAAATCGTAGTTACAGAGCGTAACGGAATCTAATTGATGCTTGCGAAGCCAATGTTCTGTTATTATAAATAAGTCGCAGGACAGTTCCTTTGTCAAAAGAACCTCGATATTTTTTGTCTTGTTAGTTAGACACCGTATGTTCTGGTGGCAAATCGTTAGTGACGGTGATCTATTGTCGGGTCGGTGGTTCCCCGGCGTGCGGGGAGGTAACTGTCCCCGTGGTCCTGGCGGTCCCAGTGCTTCCGGTAGTCCCCGAGGTCCTGGTGGTCCTGGCGCCCCCAGCACGGCTGCGCTGGTGGCGCGGGGGCGCACCTCCCGCGCGCCCGGTGCTCCTACGAAACCACTCGCTAATTTCTGTGCGGGGGGGGCCAATTCTCCGCAGACACGGTGTTCTACGGTGCATGCTTGCCTAGAAGATACCTGTTCACTCTTAACTTGAAGACTCCCTGGTTATAGTCAGCTGGAAACAAAGACGCCGGCAAGGTATTCCACTCATTTGCTGTACGCACTATAAAGTTTGATGCGGAACGCTTAGTGCGGGCTGTAGGAATACTAACGATGTAAGGATGATTTTTGAAAAATGGGATCCATTTTTTGGGATGAATGGAGATATCTCCTGGAGATGGTAATTAGTTCGTGTAATCCATCGCACCATCTCCAAAATGCAGTCTTTAAAATATCAATAAGCTGGCAATTGGTAAATTTAGCCAGACGTTGGACGTACAGTACTATAATCACTAGAAAAATAACGACTAAGAAAATAAATTTACTCAAAACGAAGCGTTTTCATTTAGAAAACTCGTAAATTATCCCAGAGGCAATAAATCTATCTAAAGCATTTATCTACTTCAATCAAAGAGACAAATCTCCAATAAAGCCAATACAGACTTGCATTTTTCAATTAATTCTAAGTATCCAACTTTCTCATATCTTGAAACTGTCCTAGGTAGCCATCCATCTCCGTCATATACCATCATTTGTAGCCATGCCGCCATTTTGCCCCAGGCTGTCCCAGTATCGGTCCCGGGACGCGCACTTTGACTAATGGTTGTCCCGGAGCACTCCAAACGTTGATTTATTAAATAAATTAACTACGCTTGATAAACGAGCTTTTTAACGCAAATTGCAATGCGTATTACAGATCGATACAACTTCGCCTTAAGTGTGAATTGTCTTGCCTCGTGCCACGTGAGAGTAGCGCAAACGGCAGTGCAGATGGGTGACGAAATCTAACACTTGCGATTTCACAAAAATTGCGTTTGTTTGGTGTCCTGTGGCAAAGAAGCCAATAAGGTATTGACAGTTACATAATATTATAAGCACTAATTAAGAGTACACAATGACTGTATGAAACGGCATCAACCGTAATAAGAAATATAACTTCATATATAAGACTAATCTTGCCTTTGATCGGTACCTTTGTTGATATTTACCGAACATTGCGCAACCAAACACAAAACATATTTTCCGCCAATATGGTCATAACCTCAATAAAATCCAACATTTTTTGCGAACCTTTATTGTGGAACCGTCCATGGATTTTTTCTTTTTCATACACTCGCAGTACTGCAAAAGAAATAAATCACCAGGAACTCACCCTAGCGCAAACCGGTAGATTTTAGGGCGCGTATTGGTAATAAAAACGGGGGCGGCCTCTACCCTCAGAGAATGAAATGGATACAATAAATAAATGCCGTAATTAACTCTATTCATACAACAAATTATCCGTCGTATTTACGCTCGGTTCCCCAAAATGTGGAAAATGGAACAATAGGGCAATACTGCGAAATGAATGAACGCGTGCGAATTCAGAATTCGAATGCATTTGACAGTTGGGGGCAGCCATTTTGTTTCTTTATTGTTGCAAATAGAGGTCGACACAGTATGCTATTACAGGCCGGATGTATAACATCTGTGGAAATTAAGTTTGGTATTGCAAATTATTTTATTGATACCATCTGTAAAATGACTAGTTATTTGGAAAACGTGCTATTAGACTGATATAGGTACTGCCATATATTATAGCAAAGTACAAAACTAAAATTAGCAAAATATCTTTACTAGGTGGCGGGACTTTTCTGCAAAGTTCGTCTAAGGTAGGTACCACCGCTTTGCCAGTTATTCTGCCGCCAAGCAGTAGTGTGCAAGCACTACTGTGTTCCGGTTTGAAGGGTATTGTAGCTAGTGAAATTACTGGGCATTTGAGACTTCACGAACTGATCTCACAGTCTAGAAATCTTTTATAGACTGTGTGAGGTCTCAAGATGACGTGCGCAATGCGCAGTGTCACGTGAAACTTTAATTTAGATTTCCGTGTGGCACTGCAATCAGTAATAGGCGGCCGTGACGCTTAACACCAGGCGAACGACTAACTCATCACGTCATTCGCTTACATAAAAAAAAACAGGAGATGAACCTCGAAGTTATGTTGAAAGTCACTAAGCCTTTTTATACACTGCTGAACAAAGTCCTCCTATAAGCGGCTACATGCCTCTTGCATCCATCGGCTCCCCACGGTGTGACGGCCGTCGGTCCATATGAAATATTGCTGAAGGTATTGCCATACCTGGATTGGAAACTGGCTATCAAGTGAGGCTGTCATAGAACACACCGATAAGTGCTTATCGACAGCTTCTTATATCATAACAGGAGGTTGGTAGCTCAAACAAACACTAAAAATGTAACCACTAAAGCTATGATTTCATCTTGATATCTTCCTTCACCATAAGCTCAAGCTTATTGCAGGATTTGAACACACGACTACGGGTCCAAGAATATTTTTAGGGTGCAAACAAGCATACAGCCCACCTGATGGAAAGTGGTGACCGTAACATATGGACATCTGTAACACGAAGGTGTCACTAATGCGTTGTTTACGCTGTAAGGGCTCCTTTAACCCTCCTTTTAAAATTAAAAGGAGAGTTAAGGGAGTCCTACTCACTCAAAATGAAATATACCTTAGGTAATCCGAAAACGGTTTAGGGCGTCCGCAAATAGGCAGTTCTCCAAACTAAAGTTGCTTACGCTCTGTAGGGTTTCTTTAAAAAGGGTTTTGTGAACTTGGCACCCGACTTTGGAAAAACTATTTCAATTTGTGTTTTAACTACTATCCACTACCTACCGAAATCTGTCGTAAAACAGAAAATGAAATGTTTTTTCGAAGCCGAGGGACATATTTTTTTATATTTTTTAATTATTTTTTTAATTACTACAAACGAAAATAGTTTTACTACTATCCACTACCTACTACCTACCAAAAGCTTTCGTAAAACACAAATTGAAACAGTTTTTCCAAAGTCGGGTGCCAAGTTCACAAAGTCTTTAAAAAGGAGGGTACTCCTGTTGTATGTTGATGAATGCAAATAATTTGAAAGAATAGCACTTTAAATAAAGTAGATAGTCCCAAAACGGTCTCAGGTCGTCCGCAAATAGGCAGTTCTCAAAACTAAAGTTAATTGTTGGCGGAACGCCAGTTCGGAATGCATTGGAGTGCTCCAATTAGAATAGTAAGCGAATTGGGACCATTGTGGTTTAAATGATCATAGAATTCAGTAGGTAATTTGTTCGTTTGTAATGCAAA
This sequence comes from Ennomos quercinarius, assembly GCA_910589525.2. NCBI lineage: Eukaryota > Metazoa > Arthropoda > Insecta > Lepidoptera > Geometridae > Ennomos > Ennomos quercinarius. The sequence goes on from OU342500.1 coordinate 16,378,728, forward strand.
TTGTTGCATGGGTATCTTACATACAAAATAATAAAATAAATAAAAATAAATATTTGTGGACATTTCACACAACGCCATCTAGCCCCAAACAAAGCAATGCTTGTACTATGGAAACCAAATGACTGATAAAATACATATACAGATACTTTTTGTTTGTAAATACATGCATAGAATGCAATATAAAACCCAGACACAGAACAATCACTATGTACATCACACAAATGTTTGTCCCGGGTGGGAATCGAACCCACAACCTACAGTTCAGAAGGCAGGGCTACTACCAACTGAGCTATGAGGCCAGTCAAACAAAATGAAACAAGAATAAAAACAAACAATATTTAGATTACCTGTATTAGGACAATTTCAACCAACTGTTACTGATGAACTTCTGTGAGCTCCACCTGAGTTTTTACTTTTAGGTACATATTTTACTGTTTTTTATAAATTACCTAGATTTGCAACCACCCGATGGGAAAATAGTCTAAGGTAAATAGCAATGCAAATTGTCTGTGCTGTACTTAGCTTGTGACTTAAGTAACTCTACTTAGGGTGGGTTTTTTGGTAACCAATGGTTAAAAACTAACAAATTATAACCAATGGTATTTGACAGACTTTTTAACCATTGGTTATCTTAACTACGGATCAAAAAGACCCACCCTTAGCCCGAGAGGCATCCCGGAGCTTCCCCACAACTTTTAAAAAGTTAGTTCTTACTATTAGCGAGACTACGCGCAGTAATACACAAACGTAACGTACCAGGTGGTGCAACATACTCCACACGTCTAAGGCCCCCAATACACGTTCAATTTTATTGATCAATCTTTGTGAGTGATCAATTTTATTGATCGTGTAGGGTTAGTATTGGTCAATGTTTTTCGGTTTACAGTATGGAGAAAACATTGACGGAAGTGGTCTCGTCAATTTTATTGATTAATAAAATTGAACGTGTATGGGGTCCTTACAAAAAAGCACAATCAAAGGATGGCCCCATCATTATAGTCGCATCGAGTCTTCTCTACTCTTCCGTGCTTCTATAATTATTTTATCTATTTTTCTATAAAAACCAGCCTCAACAGTTCAGTCACTGGACCAATTACATAATAGACACTGGCACCAACAACTGGAATACCAGTTCTCATTCAAGTCGGCGTTAAAAAGTGTTCAGATTACAAAACGGTTCATAAATCTTACCATAACCGCGGAGCTTGGCGCGCGGTGTTAATAGGGTTGGCACGCGGGAAGTTTACCAATTTTTTTTCTACCTTTTTTGTATTTTTAGTATCAAAGTGTCATCTGACGGGGAAGTGGAATTATACCATCGTTTATAGATTACTATAGTCTCTGGTAAAATGTTCACTTATCATCATCATCAGTCATCACCATCAGTGACGAGTTACTAACGCGTAGCTTCCTGCGCTTTTTCAACTTTCAACCATCAATAAGTACGTAATTTAGTCATGAGACTCGTCACGGTAGCTTTAGTAAAGCATGCCGCGGTTTTAGGGACGGATGGATGCGGGTTTAAATCCCAAAACGTGATTCACACTTTTCCTAATCTGTTGAATACGTAGTACTATCATATATTCTGTGCAATCAATTAGCTAATTCTCGAACAGACAACTAACTGGATGTACGAGTACAAACTTGAACTTAATTTAACCAAAACTAAAATTATTACGTTTCATCCGTATCAGAAGCCACCACTTCAATTCGACTACATCTTCCACGGCACAAAAATAGAAAATGTAAATGAATTCACTTTGTTAGGTATTGTTATTGACACGCATATAAACTGGCAATCTCACGTTAGGAAAACCAAATCTAAACTTTCATCTCTTACGTACGCACTCCGGGAAGTCAAAAAGACAACTGATTTAAAAACTGCAATCACGACATACTATGCGAATGCACATTCAAGTTTAAGCTACGGGATAATTTTATGGGGAAATAGCAGCGCTGCATCCGATCTTTTCATAGTTCAAAAAAAATTAATTCGTATACTAGCTAATATAGAACAAATTGACAGTTGTAAACCTTATTTTAAAAAGTACAAAATTTTAACTCTGCCATCTGTATACATTTTGGAAGTATGCAAATTCGTAAGAAACTTTTTATTTACAAAACCTACAAACTTAAGCGAAACATTTCAAGAAAAAAACCGTCTAGTGCTACAAATACCAAAGTCCCGATTAAAAATGCACTCTTCTAGTACATTACCTATGGCTATAAGAATTTATAATGGGCTATCAGATGATTTAAAGAACATAGAAAATTATAATAGGTTTATTCGTACTTTGAAACAGTTCCTCACTCAAAAGGCCTATTATAATGTAAATGAGTATTTAAACGAAAATAAAATATTATGTACAAATGAAAATTTAAGATAATGAATAGTATGTAGGTACCAACATTTGACATTAAAAATTTATATCATATTAGGTATTTAGAATCGATAAGAATGACATTGAATGATAATTAATCAGTTTTATATATATATATATATATTTATGTACTCCATTGACATTAAATTAATTAATAAATACAATTAAAACATTGCGAGTAAAATTTTACCATAGTCAAACTAATATGTTATTATTCTCTTTGTAAGTACATATTGACTCTTTTGTGAAGTCGTCCTTCTCTCTCCAAATTTGCTGCGCCCGACGGGGTCCATAATGAGCCTACTTAAATAATTTTATACTTATTCCACCTATGTACACTATGGAAGCAATAAAATATCTGAATCTGAATCTGAATCTGAATCTGAATCTATAACATAGATTACCTAATTGGTTCTCTATATACCTACTCCCTTACTAATAAACATTGTGTAGCTAATGAATAGTTATTCGGTGTTCTGTTTCTCTCTGTCCAGTTAGAAAAGGGCAAAGATAAAAGAAGAGAAAACACTAAGTAGCTATTCCACTGTTATGCAGCGTTTATTAATAAGGGGGTAGTATTTATTTAGGCAACGTAGCGCTGCGGCTGCACTCATTTTTTTGTGTCTAGATCTACTGTTATGTACTAAACTTCATTTCGTTCTACCGGTTCAGTCTTTATAGAGCTAAGTATTTATCATTTCAAATGCACACAAGCGTTCACATTAGTATTTATGACTTGTATTAATATTGCCATGTGCCAGCGATTCGCCAAATCAGTGCTTGAAAACGCACTAAAACTTCTCTTAAACTTTCATAAGTTGACAGCCCTAGCTCATGGCGTTAGCTAAAGTTGGTTATTAATATAACGACGGGTTTATGAGCGATATTCGACTGGAAAGTATCGTTATTTTAAACAAACGCGACAGAACGATCATAACGCTAGCTATACACTGTGGCTGGCAACACTGCAGCTTCCTGTTTAGGAGAAATTAAAAGTAAAAATAAAAAGTTTAAAAAGGTTTCGAAGTCTAAAGAGTTCTCGACAGCTGCTTTCATTTTTCAGTGGTTTAGTTTAATTAAAGATATTTTATAATGATTTCTGCTGATGGATTTATTAACGCTTATATACGCAAGGGAATGAATATAATAGACGAAGTTATAATTTCATATTTTTATGAACTATTACGGGAATAGGAGACAAATCCAAAGTTTTGTTAGAATACAATTTTTTTTTGATGAGGCGCGTCATGTTTGGTTTATTCGTAATAATTATATCCGCTTTTCCGCGGAAACTCTTAATTTCTCGGGACAATAACCTACTTTATGTTGTTGTCAGTAGAGTGTCAATTTGTGCGAAAAACTTCATTCGAATCAGTTCTGCCGTTTTGGTGTAAAACACACAAACAAACAGCCAACGTTTCACTTTATTTGATGTGGGACGCCACTTGTGTTGGTTGATACACTGGCACCGTCCCATCTTCCGGACACGTCACACCAGGCGGGAGGCGCTACTGCGGCTGCGGAATCCGCCAAGCAGCGCAAGTATTCTAGCCTTGACAGAGGTTTCATATTTGTGCCGTTTGGCGTAGAGACGCTGGGGCCATGGGGACCGGGTGCATTTATAATGATTTAGCGGGGCGATTGGTTGAATCGGCACGTGACCAAAATGCTGGCATCAACTTTGGTCAAAGGATCAGCCTCGCTATACAGCGGGGCAACGCTGCATGCCAGCGTTATGGGCACGTTGCCAGATTCCACGGATTGCTTGAACTATCTATAGACCTTTGCCAGTCTATAGATAGTTCAAGATTCCTTTAGATTGTTATTTTAAGTTTTAAAGTTTTTAGGTATGGTTTAGTTTTTAGGTCTAGTTTAGTTTAGTTTATTATATTTATTTAAGTTTTTATGTCATTAAATCCTATTCACTTTATTATATTAGTAGGTAGTAGATATAGTAGTGTTTCATAATACGGGAAATCAAATACAAAGATTTTTCTAGATAATAAAATTAAATATAAATTATGAACTTGTTTGAAATATGAAATTTCACGTCGCATATACCTAATAAGGTTGTATTTAATTGAAACTATGCGTGTAAAACTACCATCAATAACATAAGTATCTTCCATGTCTTTTCCACTTAGCTACAAAACAAGCCGTTTGTTAAAACAATATCATAATAATTCTACCAAAATCTGCTCAAACTTGACTAAAGACGGTCATCAGCGTCAGGAGTTTCTACCACCAACCAAACCTGATCTATCAAGCTTTACTATATACATCCAAGTTGTCCACAATCCTTCTTTAACTGACAGAAGGCAAAGGTCAACATAAACTGGCTGACGATAATTGAGGAATCGCGTGCGAGAATGCATGAAGAAAAGGTAGACATGGTCGGTAATTGTTACTCGAGCACTTTGTAGCAATAAGAAAGTTTGAAATTTCTTTTAGTATTGAGGGTAGAAGCAGAAATTTTCACTACGACAAAGTTCCAAAGTCTGGTTGAAACAGGTATCTAAGTGCTAGAAAGGCGTAATTTAATATTTGTTTTGGATACTTTCAATGTAAGTGGTGGAAGCTACTTTGTGAGAGAAAAGCATGTTGTTTAAGTTATTCGTTACTTGCCCTATCAATACAGTTTAATTTCCACGTAGGTTATGCAAAAGTATTCAAAATTTTCAGCTAATATTTTTGATCTAAAGTCATCCATATAGCTCTTATAATTAGAAGTTGAAATTTTGCAGGCCACATCGCAGAATCGCCTATTGGGAAGAAAGGTTCTCCAATGGCAACCACAAACCAGAATATGCAGCGTAGGCCCCCACTATATGGACCGACGCGCGACGGTCTGGTGAGCCGATGGATGCAAGAGGTAAGCAGCCACTCAAAGTGGCGCTCTATGGTCTATGATCAGCAGATGATGATGATGATGATGTGGTTTTTTTTATTTCTGTTATAAGGCGTTATGTTATGTCTATGAAGTCTTCATAATACATACCTAATTATAAAATGTGTTATGTGCTGCGACTAACTGACAATACGATTTTTAGTTATTTTTCTTATATTTTGGTTCCACACATTGTGTATGCAGCCAGTGTCACGTAGTGTAATTTTCAATTTTTCATCGTGTTATTTCACGTACATGGTATGTTTCACGTAAAGTCAATTCTTAGCCACAGTCTGGGTAGAATGAAAGGATTCAATAACATTTTAACTTTTTTATGCATAGGTACCCCTTATTTTACTAGGTGGTAGGACTTTTCTGCAAAGTTCGTCTAGGTAGGTACCACCGCTTTGCCAGTTATTCTGCCGCCAAGCAGTAGTGTGCAAGCACTACTGTGTTCCGGTTTGAAGGGCATTGTAGCTAGTGAAATTACTGGGCAAATGAGACTTTACAAACTGATCTCACAGTCTAGAAATTTTTTTTTGGGCTGAGTGATGTCTCAGGATAACGTGCGCACTGCGCGGTGTCCCGCGATACTTTAATTTATAGTTCCGAGTGACACTGCAATCTGTTATGGGCGGCCGTGTCGCTTAACATCAGGTGAACGACTAGCTCGTCACGTCATTCGTTTACATAAAAAAAAATTACACAATATAAACCTAATTTAATTTTGAAGTGTATCATAAAAATAGCACGTAAAACAATGTCATTGTAAATTGTGTATTTTAAAATAAAACCAGTAGAAGTAAATAAATATACGTATAGTGAAAATGACCCCCCACCCCGCACGCAGTCAAAAAACCGCCATTGTGTGCGGTTAACCGTTAACCCAACAACTGACTGGGTGGGCGGTCAAATCCTGACATAAACACAATAAACATCAATTGCTTGACACATTTACATCAAACAATAGCATAACAACTAATTACCATACATCTAAACTGTTCAGTCAGGCCACTTTCTACTTTACCGCTTTGAAAATAAGAGCCAATCATTCTACAGCAACCACCTCTCTCGCAAAAGTTTGACACAAAAAGAAGACGATCCCTTTTGTATGATATGTTATTTGTAAACAAATGAATGAATTATTACTTCCTAGCACAAGGATGTCTCGGTTCATTCCACAGATTACAGAACAATAATGTTCAGTCCCAATAGATTAATACTTAAATGGGCTTTTATTATAAGGTGTTAATTATAAGGTGTGGGTGTGTTATAGTCCTGAGTATTTTAATACTAAGTTGAGCAGCTTCTATAAAGTTTGAAACTATATTATCAAAATATGTCAAATTTAAGTTGAGAACCTTTTTAGTGGAAAGTGTGCTTATTTCTAATAAGTGACGTTTGTAAAGAGAACGATATTTTTTGAACGGGCTGAAACCATTGGTCTACACTACAGTATAGCTCTACCAATTTTTCCAGCGTTTTCGTTGGGATTCAGGATATCTAAAGGTTTTTATTTTAAGCTATCTGAAATACCGCCATTAGTTATAATAGCCATTTAACTTATAAGATGAGACAAATTGTAACTAAAAACAAGGATTAAGTGAAGTAAATCAATAGGAACCCATTGTAAAGTTAATAATAACTGTTATTTCACTTCGCTATAACGTTGCCCGCAAGGAAACATAAAACGCTTTTTTTAAGAAATCCAAACTTATTCATTGCACCTGTATCACCCTAGTATTATTTAATCGACACCGCTCTAGTTCATTGTTCTAGACTTGGTGTGTTGCCAGCCAGTTACTACACTTGCGTTTTATTTCAGACATTCTGCGACTCGTTAGTCGAGTCAATGACTCGTTTGGCTAAACTAGACGGTTTTTTTAGTTTGGTGACGTGGCTTGTTGTCGCTGTTACGTGTGTTTTATAATAACATTTGAGTTGAGAGTATTTATAATGGCCAATGCTGATAGTGAAGGTCCCCTTGTCATAGATTCAGTTCTGAATTTGAATTTTAATTTAGGCTCTTTGTACATGTTTTTCCAGATACTTGTGTGTTTTTTTTTTCTTATATTTTGGCTCCACACATAGTGTATTTAGCCAGTGTCAAGTATTGTAATTATTCATCGTGTTATGGAATATTTCACGTGTAAAGTCAAGTCTTCAAGTCTTAGTCACAGTCCAGTCTAAGTCAGGTAATCATAGTCCAGTCTAAGTCATACCCTAGTAAAGTGGTGGCGACTTTACTAGAAGCTTCTATGGAATTTTGGAAGCACCACGAAAAACCACGTTTCACTACATTATATCACTTGCCCACACTCATGCTCGTAATTCAGCACTTAATGCGTAAAACACCACCAATTTTAACCATTAACACTGGAAAAAGCACAAGTTTAGAAAAATAATACAATGAAACGACGTGAACTTTTTCGAGTTCCCGCCAAAAACCTACTTGAGTGTTGTTAGTCTATGTTTATTTTAGAGTGTATAGTCTGTGTGTTCTCTGGTGTCATATATTCTCTTTGGTTCGGATATCGATGATTTGTTAACAAAAGTAGCAAATGTAAAACTTAGAAATAAAGAAAATAATAATATCTTCTAATTTAAAGTAGTTTCCGTACAGTACCTACAGGTTACAATTTTGTTCTGCCACTAACGGCTGACCACGTGGTGTGTGTTTTTGTATTCTTTATAGGCAAAGCATTTGACCACTGTCTTACCTGATGGAAAGTGCTGACGCAGTCTACGATGGTGCATGCTTGCCTAGAAGATACCGGTTCACTCTCGACTTGAAGACTCCCAGATCATAGTTAGCTGGAAACAAGGACGCCGGCAAGGTGTTCCGTTCCATTGACTGTTCGCACTGTAAAGTGTATAGCAAAACGCTTAGTGCGGGCTGATGGAATTTCAACCATATATAGGTGCCGTGTTTTTGAAGGCCTTGATGTCCGGTGAAAGAAGGGAGACCTATAAGACCTTAGATCATCTCGGAATCTCGGGTTGATAATAATTTAAACGTGACACTAAAAATTCTCTAAGCGTGGCCCCAATGGTAAACTGATTTTAGTTTCGCTTGTAAAACCAGTATAATGCCCGTCTGCACTAAAGTTTGACAGCTCGTAAGTTCACACTTATCCCTCTATGACGTATAGTCATTTGGGACGTCCTAGAACTGTCCAACTTTAGTGTATTTCGACTCTCCATAACATTATTTTAGAATCAAAACACAAGTTTAGTCATAGATCGATAAACAAGTAGAGTCGTTGACCGTTTGATCGAGCCGTCTGATCCAAAATCAATTTTCCGCCAAGAATCTAACTTTGATTTGGTTGGCTTTGCTTACACTTTAATTTCAAGGTTTACGAAGCACAAGATTGACTAAAAACTTGGCAATGCCGCTAAGTACAACACCACGAGTGTTACAGGTACTTGTCAAGGAGAGACGTTTGCTTTTGAATTCTAGTTTTCTAGTTTAAACTACACTCCAACTAGGAACACCCTAACCTCCCCTAAGCGTCAGGTGTCCTATAACCTTTGGTGATATTACTGTCTGATGTCGCTTAAATATTTTAAAGGATTCCCATCTTTGGCGAAAAAACGATTCGATTCGAGGCCTTCAAGGCTTTACTCGTAGTTTTCAATTTACATTATGGTTATTACAAAATAGCTACTATTCGTTCTGTTATAAAAGAGATTTTACCGAAAAGCACCTCTTTATCGTAAAGCTCTTACACTAAAACAAAAACAAATATCGCTTTCGTTAAAAATTGTTGTCTTTTGCCATTATAGATAAAGTAACCCAAATCTACAAAAGCTCTCAGCAGTGATACAGAAAAGAGATTAGCATAAAAAAGGCCAAGTGGAGCGAGTAACTGGCTCCAGTAACCGACCACATAGCTGAAAGTTGCCAGCGCGCCAAATTGACTAGATAACTAACACTGAACAGTAAATGTGGCGTGTGCCGTGGAGTGCCGTGTGGAGGATGGAGTGCCGTGTGGTCCCGGTTACGAATAGGACCACCCCATCTCTTCCCGTGGGTGCCGTAGAAGGCGGCTAAGGGAATATCCAGGGAATGGGTCGCAGCGTTCCCCTCGGTCTTGGTGGCAATCAATCTTCACCTACTGCGATCACCAAGCCGCCTGCCAAGCGTGGTGATTATGGCAAACCCCCCCCCCCCCCCCCTAATGACAAGCACAAATAAAAACGGCCCCCAGTCCCCGGCAGCTCTGCTATCCCGTGGCTACGGTAGCGGCCACGGTAACGGCAGGGCAAGGGGTGCGAAGAATCCCCGGCAGACGCCCGGCTACCAACCCCAACGACGACCCCTGGCCCTGGCAACACATAACGTGCGCACACTGAAGGCTGACGAAAGGATGGTCGAGCTAGAGGCGGAGATGGGTAAGTTACGCTGGGATGTAATGGGATTGTCTGAAGTCCGAAGACAGGGACAGGACACGATAATCCTAAATTCCGGTAACTTATTCTTCTACCGGGAGGGAGACCAACTCTCCCAAGGAGGTGTCGGGTTTCTCGTCCGCAAGTCTCTCGTCAACAACGTGGTCAAAGTCGACAGTGTGTCGGCCAGGGTAGCGTACCTGGTACTCCGAATAACCAAACGGTATTCGTTGAAGGTTATACAGGTATACGCGCCGACGTCGGCACACTCAGACGATGAAGTAGAAGCAATGTATGAGGACATATCCGAAGCCATGCATACTTCCGAAACATGCTTCACCGTTGTGATGGGAGACTTCAATGCGAAGTTGGGCACAAGGAATAGCGATGAGCTGAGAGTGGGGCCATTTGGATACGGGCAGCGGAACCCTCGAGGACAGAGGCTGGCTGACTTCATGGAGAAGGAGGAACTCTTTATGATGAACTCCTTCTACGAGAAGCGGCCATCCAGGAAGTGGACGTGGATAAGTCCCGACGGTTCCACTAAAAATGAGATAGACTTCATCATGACGACCAAGAAGCACATATTCGATGATGTCTCTGTGATCAGCAAGGTGAAAACCGGTAGCGATCACCGTATTGTTAGAGGCACATTGAATATCAATGTTAAGCTCGAAAGGTCACGTCTGGTGAAGTCTACGCTCCGTCCAAATCCTGTCCAAATCCAAAACCCCGAAGGCTTTCAGCTGGAACTCCAAAATCGCTTCCAGTGCCTAGCCGACTGTAACACAGTGGACGAGCTAAACGACGGGTTGGTGGAAACTGTCCAAGCTGTTGGATCGAAATTCTTTAAGACCCAACGCCGAAAGAAGACTCAAAAGCTCTCAGAAAAAACTCTTGAGCTAATGGCCGACCGGAGCGAAATGAAGCTGCAGTCTTCAGTTGATATGTCAGCCTACGGTGAACTCAATAGACGAATCTGGAGTTCCTTGCGACACGACTTGCGTGCTCTTAGTACTTCACGTATTGAGGCCGCAATTGAGCGGAACCAAGGCTCTAAAGTGTTCGCAAAGGATTCGTCTATTGGGCAACACCAAATGACAAAACTGAAGACCGAAAATGGTAGCATCATTTCATCCAAGCCTGAGATTCTGAGAGAGATCGAGAACTTCTATGGACAGTTATACACCTCGACACGTAAGCCCGCTACTAACACAGCTCAGGACATCAGAGCCAAGTTAGTCCGACACTATACCGAAGATATCCCGGACGTCAGCCTGTACGAGATTAGAATGGCCCTCAAACAGCTTAAAAACAACAAGGCACCAGGTGAAGATGGAATTACGACTGAACTTCTGAGAGCGGGTGGTAGACCGGTACTTTTAGTCCTCCAGAAGTTATTTAATTCTGTCATCCTTGAAGGTACAACGCCAGAGGCATGGCACAAGAGCGTGGTGGTGCTCTTCTTCAAAAAAGGCGATAACACCTTATTGAAGAACTATAGGCCCATCTCGCTCTTGAGTCATGTGTATAAGCTGTTTTCGAGAGTCATTACGAATCGTCTCGCACGCAGGTTTGATGAATTCCAGCCTCCCGAACAAGCCGGTTTCCGAAAAGGCTTTAGCACCATAGACCACATCCATACGCTGCGCCAGATTATACAGAAGACCGAAGAGTATAATCGGCCGTTATGCCTAGCGTTTGTGGACTATGAGAAAGCCTTCGATTCAATCGAGACTTGGGCGGTGCTGCAGTCCTTGCAGCGATGCCAAATTGACTATAGGTATATCGAAGTTTTGAAGTGTTTGTACAGTAAGGCCACTATGTCAGTCCGACTACAGGACCAGAATACGGAACAAATTCCATTGCAAAGAGGCGTGAGACAGGGAGACGTTATTTCTCCGAAACTGTTCACAAACGCATTGGAGGATGTTTTCAAGCTCTTGGAGTGGAAAAGATCTGGCATCAACATAAATGGCGAGTACATCACTAACCTTCGTTTTGCCGATGATATAGTCATAATGGCGGAATCGCTCGAGGACCTTAGCACCATGCTCAACGACCTCAGTAGAGTCTCCCAGCAGGTTGGTCTTAAGATGAATATGGACAAGACAAAGATCATGTCTAATGCTCATGTTCCACCTATACCGGTAATTGTTGGGAACGATACTCTCGAAGTTGTCGACAAGTATGTCTACCTAGGACAGATTGTCCAATTAGGTAGGTCCAACTTCGACAAAGAGGTGGCGCGAAGAATCCAACTCGGCTGGGCAGCGTTCGGGAAGCTTCGTCCTATCTTTTCGTCCAAAATACCGCAGAGCCTGAAAACGAAAGTTTTCAATCAGTGTGTGTTGCCAGTGATGACTTATGGAACTGAGACATGGTCTCTTACTGTTGGCCTCATTAGTAAGCTCAAAGTCGCGCAGCGAGCTATGGAGCGAGCTATGCTCGGTGTTTCCCTGCGAGATAAGCTCCGGAACGAGGAGATCCGCAGGAGAACTAAAGTGACCGATATAGCTCTTAGAGTTAGTAAGTTGAAGTGGCAATGGGCAGGCCACATCGCTCGTAGAACTGACAACCGATGGGGAAGAAAGGTTCTCGAGTGGCGACCACGAACCGGAAGACGCAGCGTGGGCCGGCCCCCCACTCGGTGGACCGACGACCTGGTGAAAGCCGCGGGGAGCCGATGGATGCAGGAGGCGAGCAGCCGCTCAAGGTGGCGTGCTCTGGGGGAGGCCTATGTTCAGCAGTGGACGTCTTCAGGCTGTTAATGATGATGATGATGATGAACAGTAAATATTGTGCTCTTATCTTGATGTTCATATTATGAAGTAGGTTCAGCTAATTTCGAACAATCAAGTTCCTGATGGGAGTTTTCAAGGCAAGAGTGAATGGTATCTTATTGGCAAGCATGCCCCATGTTATATAGACCACGTCATCGCTTATCATCAGCAGGCGTGATGGATGCAGTGGGCAAATGCTTTACCTATATCACCAATACATAGGTATAAAAACATCTTTACCTTTTCACCATAATCGTTTGATTTCGGTCCCCATTAAAGTCTAATCGATTTTTGTTACGTTTTTTTATTTTAAGAGGTAATAAACTATAAACTCATGCAATAAAGCTAATAAATTATTCCTCGTTTATTTACTACATTTGACGTCATTACGGTTGATAGGCATAACATTTGACCACTGTTTCACCTGATGGAAAGTGATGACGCAGTCTAAGATGATGCATGCTTGCCTAGAAGATATCTGTTCACTCTTGACTTGAAGACACCTTTACACACACACTTTACTTTAATAGAATAGAATAGAATAGAATAGAAGAATGCTTTATTGTACACCAAAACATACACAAAGATATATGACAATATGAATTATTTGACAAAAGGTAGTACAATGGGCGGTCTTATCGCTTAAAGCGATCTCTTCCAGACAACCTTTGGATGGACAGAAACAGATTATGAATTAGGGAGGTTGGCGATGTAATATATACTGTTTAGTGTTCAATTATAATAAAATAGTATTATCGTTATGCTATTTACTATAACGACGCTATATATTATAACAACAAAAAAAAATAACGCAAGGACCAACACTACTTTATATTTGCTTTTCTTTTCTTTTCTAACCTAAAGCTTATTTGATAAGTCGTTCTTTTTCGAGATGTTTCGTTCAAAAATGTCAAAATTTCTAAGGAATTGTTCTGAATTTATGATAGGATTTGATTGACGTCGTTTCGGAAATTGACGTCATAAAGAGAGATTAGGGAACCATTACGAGGAGGTTCGGGAATAGGCAAATCGGTGTTTAGGAGTCTCCGGGGATTTGGGGAGATGGGCGAAATGGATACAATGTGAGATTTAGGAAAGGCTCGTTATTTTAATACTTTTGGAAGTCTTTGAGATATTATTTTGCTATAGTCTTCCAGTGCCGTAAATTGTGTGGAAGGTTTTGTGTCACAGAGTTCGCCCTATTTATATATAGATCTTGTGTTTTTAAATACACATCATGGTGGTCACTAGGTGGTAGGACTTTTCTGCAAAGTTCGTCTAGGTAGGTACCATCGCTTTGCCAGTTATTCTGCCGCCAAGCAGTAGTGTGCAAGCACTACTGTGTTCCGGTTTGAAGGGCATTGTAGCTAGTGAAATTACTGGGCAAATGAGACTTTACGAACTTATCTCACAGTCTAGAAACTTTTTTAGACTGTGATGTCTCAGGATGACGTGCGCAGTGCGCAGTGTCACGCGAAACTTTAATTTAGAGTTCCGAGTGACACTGCAATCTGTTATGGGCGGCCATATCACTTAACACTAGGCGAACGCCTAGCTCGTCACGTCATTCATTTACATAAAAAAATGTACATACTTACATACAAATAATTTTTATATTTTCGCTTACTGCTTTGTTATTATTTTTAATATCGTGAAGTGTATCTGTTACTTAACTTATCGTGTTCCTGGTATTTTGTCAAGAACGTAAAACAAGTATTTCCTCAAGTGGCGAACTTAGTCTTTAGCCTGGTGTTTAGCGTGACGGCTGGGGCTGCCCATAACAGTTGAAGTTGCAAATCATCAACTAATTATTTGCGCTAAGTTGTGGTTGTATCACAGAGTTAGAATGTTTTCGTTACTCTCAACACCATCTAACTACCTCAGTATTTGTATAATTCATTCAGGAGCGTAATAAAAATGTTCGCCGAAGCTCAATGAACGAAGGCTTCACCACCATGTGACTGTCTAGGCAATCCAGCTTCTCGATAACACGGATATAGTGAGAAGGCTAAAAAGGATAAAACCTTTTGAGTTAGTTTAGAGATAGTAACGTAGACCCATAGTGTAGTGAGTGTTACTCAAAAAGATACGTGAACAAGGTGTCTGCCTCTTAATAGAGACATTAAGAAAAGTGTTAATGGCTACATTCTTAGGATTACTCTACCTTAGCAGTTTAAGGCTTTAAATTACTTATTACCCGTAGTAATGGCGAGATCGTAATATTAGTGAAGTACTACTTATGCGCGGTCCTTCAATACATTAAAAAAAATCAACAACAAAAATTAAGTCTCAAACATAAGAAATAGACTTTACTTACAGGCCAGCGGAAGCATCATTTCTTTCTTAAAACAATAACCAGAAAAATACTTAAAAGCTATTAAACTATAGGCCCTTCCATCATGTCTATTCAAAACATACCTGTTCTCTATAAACGATGAAACAATGGCTGTAAGCTTATTTTGTATTACCTCCTACAGCTAGCTATAAAACAACCGGACAGTCCCGCTAATGCATTGTATTATCAATCACTACTCACATCCAAATATAAACAAAGTAACAGAACTTAATAGTAACATTATTTCGGCCTTTCACGCACACATCAAACTGCCCTAGGTACTGTGTTATACTGTATTATAGATTAGTACTATCTTTTTTTCATAAATACTTCCTTATTAAATAAATTAAAACGCCCTGCTTCGTTTTATCTCGAGACAATATATGCTTATTCATTTTGATTTTTATGTAAGCAACTTTCATCAGTACGTCTAGGCTATTATCTGTTCTGCGACATAACGTGTATATGGTATGCGTGACTCCATGCAACGCTATAAGTATATACAAATGGCTTTGTTGTTGAGGACAGACATACAGAAAAGTTATCCAGTAGGTATGTGAGTCGTCTTGTGTTAAGTATGTACTTAATATAAGATTTTAAACTTCCATGGTCACAAACATTACTAAAATATGGTTTATTAACGGGATATTTACCATGTAGTTTATTTATTTCGAGTTGCCGATACTTTAAATAAATTACATGGTAAATATCCCGTTAATAAACAATACATACTTCGCATCGGGGGGGAGCGTGATCAAATGATAAATTAAATAAATCTGTTGTAATCGCTAATATCGACTATTTGCGTGAAGTCACGTCACAGCTTTCACAAAATACCGGCACTACATAAACAAAAACAATAAAATAAATCTAAACAACGACAAAACAACGCTCTTAACACTAAAATCGTGTAATAAAACAAAATTATCTGAAATCGAGATCGCGACGATTCGTTTACGAACGTCTTGTTTCTCTTAATACAACACGATCGGTGAGATTGATGGCTTCACACTGATTTAATCATTGGACGAGTGAGTTACTGGAATAACTGTGCTGTGCACTGGATCGAGGTTAAACGAAACATTTATCGTGAAAAGGCGGAATATTAACATTGTTATTTAATGATTAAAATAATTAAGTAATTATTTGTTTGTCTTACTTTACTTCATTTCTTTTACGTCAAGAAAAAAACTCGCGTATAAAATCGTGATGTAGGATCGACAAATAAAAGTAGGTAAAAGGAGTGGGAGCAAGTGGTACATAGTCATACTGTGACAAAAGCAATGCTTAAAGAATATCCTTATACCTTAGTATCCTGATGACCTTGATGTTTAAAAAAATACTATAATCTTGGCAATAAAAAAATCGTTATTTTAATGAAATCCGTTCATACATTCCGATACATTAAACTTATCGGATATTTTTTCACTAACATTACCATGTTCAAAATGACTGTTTTGGCAGGTATAATAAAATTATATGACATATTTTCACGTTAATATCAAAATCTATACCTATAAAAATAGTTTAAATTAAAATCGGGTGCATAGAGCGTCACAAATTGAATATATTGAGCCAGACTGGCCCACCTGTATCGGCGTTTATGATCCATGCAGGTCAGCTGACCCTATAGTAACTTCAGGGGACATTCCAAACAAACATGGAACAAATACCATGGTTTATGGCTCAATTTCCCATAGCTTGGTATTCTCAGAAACCGGTCGGAAGAACACGGAGTATTCAGCTTGCAGGTCGTTTGATTGGGACTTGAGACCCATTTGAGCAGTTATAGATGAGCATGAAATATTCGGGTATCTTGGAATAGAATTAATAAAGCATACCTACTTAAGAAAAAAGATATTTCTACTAAGTACTTCAAAATATGAATGTAAAACAAAATTTAAAAACAATCTCATTGACAGCCCGTTGCACAAAACTCTTCATTATCACTTCATTAGGTAATGGCGGCATTAGTGCTAATGAAGTCCTTAAACTAATGACGTTTCACAAAAGTTCTGTGACCAATATTAGGTTTTCTTAAAGCTCCATTAGATAATGACGACATTAAATAATGAACGAATGAAATGAGTGAACATTTTGTGATTTAGTATTGCGCTTTTACCAGTTTACCATTGATTTTGCATATAAACATAACGCACATTATGCCATTATCGTCATTTCCCGTGTCAAATTGAATAAAGTAAAAATCTATACATATAATAAAACTGTAATTGGGCTAAATCTGTACATTGAATATTATTTGAAAATATTGATTGCATTACACTTCTTTGTCGATATAATAGTGGAACCAGTTTTTTTGTCTGTTCATCTGTTTGCCTGTCCCTTTGAACACGCATCACGCTGGAACTACTTTGGTATGGTTAGAATAACATACAAGAAACATTTCGTTTTCTAAAACGGCAAAGTGCGGGTTGCACGAAGCAATAAGTATGTAATTTTATGCAAGTATTTTTTGGCTGTACGTATATTTATATATCCATTGCCGTCCTATCCATTCATCTTTTACCCCTTTCTTTTTCCCTTTCACTTCCCTCTTATCCATAAATAGGGTTAGGACGTAAAACTAATTAACCCGTGCGAAGCCGGGGTGGGTCAACTAGTTTAAAATAAACTCGAAGTCCTGCTCTCGTCTTGTTTATTATGGAGTGTTTAAAGTTGATTAAGTTTTATTTAATATCCCTACATTATAATAATATACAGGGTAGAAGTATTGAAGTTTTACTCAAAGGAACATACTGTATTTTTTTAAAAATTAAAGAAGAGCATGCCGGGAAACATCTTTGATATCAAACAATGATAAAAGTCTTGATAGAGACATATTTTAATCGCAGAAATGTACTCAAAAGATTTTGAAAATAATTAAATGCAGTTTTAATGGAGGCTTTTCGGCCCATTAAAAATTTCAACCTTTAAACTGTCAACTAATGCCTCATTAGTGTTAATGGCGCTTTGTGCAACGTAAAAAACCATTTAATGGATAATCTGACGTTTCATTAGATAAACTTAAAGGAGCATTAAAATCGGATAAAATTTTGTTTTGTGCAACAGTTTAATGACAGATTAGGGTTTAATGTCGACTTTAAAAGTTAATGTTCGTTTCTGCAACTGGGTGTGAGTAAAGTTAAGATTCTTTATTTTTTTTGAAGACTAGAATAAGCTGATGGTGATGGCGATAATAATAAAATGAAAATTAAATTAGTTTTTGAATATTTTTCTCAAAAGCACAAAATGACTCGGCTATAGAACTCCAAAATACAAAGACAAAACCGATATCTTGATATTTAAAAAACATTTACAGTGCCTACTTAAATCATTAATCTTAATTTTACATTAGAATATGGGAAAAAATATACGCCCGATAAATACGAGTAAATCTTGCTGCGCTTTTTTTACGATTGGGTCTCTATTCCGATCATAAATTGATGTCAAACTGGGTCTGGGCTTGAAAATGTGTTTTATTTTGCGGGTTTTTAGGGTTCCGTACCCAAAGGGTAAAACGGACCCTATTACTAAGGCTCCGCTGTCCGTATGTCTGTCTGTCTGTCCGTCTGTCACCAGGCTCTCTAAACCGTGATAGTTAGACAGTTGAAATTTTCACAGATGATGTATTTCTGTTGCCACTTTACTATAGCAAGCATGTACTAAAAAAAAGAATAAAATTAGTTATTTGTTATACTAGGCTGCAAAGTTGGTTTTTGGCGCGAGTACTTGAATTGAAACCTGAGCAAGCGAAGGATTCTAGGATTGAACCACGAGCGTAGCGAGTGGTTCAAATGAAGAATCCTGAGCGTAGCGAAGGCTCCAAAGGTACGAGACGCGGAAAAACTTTGCTGCCGAGTGCAACACACAACTTTTCACCTCACTACAGCGAGGAAAATGTAAGAATATCAGCTAAAAGGCTAAGAAAAGTTTAGTTTTTAGCTTATTCATTTAGTTATGGGTGGCGGTAACGCTTGACATCAGGTAAACGACTAGCTCGTCACGTGATTCATGGAGAATTAAAGAAAAAGTGTTTTTTATCCATTTTCCATGCAGTCGCCGTGCTGGATAGCGTATTGGTTTTATACTCTTTGGTGCTGGACAGTTCGATTATTCTAAAAATGAGGTTGGTGAACGAGAAAAGATGGTATCTTTTAGGAGGTAGTCTGTGGTATTAATGAGTTTTCAGTAGATTGGCGATATCAAGAAGGTTAAATTCGGGCAGATCTGTGATTAACTTTAGAAGTAGTACATAATTTAAGATTTATTATAAATGTATATATTTATATAAGTATCTATTTATTTTACGTGTTTTTTATATAATTGTATTTTTATTTTCTTTGTATGTTAATCACGTTTGCTTTCTTTCTTAATGCTATAATGAGTAGGTTTATAATTATCACTGTTTACTATCAGGCAGAGTGCATGTTTGATTGGGTTATAGAATTGTTCATATGTCATTTCTAAATCATGTTGTTGTGTTTAGTATTTTCTGTGATCTGTTATGTGCACCTATAAAATAAAATAAAATAAATAAATAAATAATTCTTGACGAGAAAATTGTTGAATAGAAACGTTCGAATTTTAAAAACACTTTCCACGCTAGCGAGCAAAATGCGTTTTTGCGCCCAGATTTTGAATGACAAATAGAACTTTTCCGAGCTAGTGAGGTGAAAAAATATTTAAGGGGGCTCCCATACAACAAACGTGTGTTTTTTTACTCGTTTTTATAGATAATGGTACGGAACCCCTTGTGCGCGAGTCCAACTCGCACTTGGCCTGTTTTATTTTTATTGAGGCTTACACCGAGCCGGAGTTCAGGTGTAGTCTAAACTAAAACCCCCAAATTTTTATGAAATTCATACCCACACAATATTTTCATGTACTTTACTGCCTTACACGAAATTTAGTTTTGATTTCTAAATCTCATTTCAATAATAAAATTCATATATAAATTTACAACTACTACCTTACGCTAGTTTTATTAAAGTTAACGCAACGCAAATAAACTAATAAAAAGTAGGATAGATTTACAACCATTCGTTACCTCATGTCATTGGCAATTAGAAGCACATCTATAAATTTAACTTTAATGTTTACGTGTTAAACGGCAAAGTGATAAAATGTAATATAAAAATAATAAAATTAACCATTCACTCGTATGCAGCGGCACAAATGGCGCAATTAATATATTTACGTAATTTTATTGTTTCATTTTTTAATTGGTAGCTTTCTTTCAATTGGCGGTAAAACTAAGTAAGTAAAACGGTAAGTATTCAATATTGCTACATTTATTTTAAACTCGTAATTGAATGTAGGTACCTATAGTGAATGCAAGTTTAAAGCCGGTGTCAGGGGTCTTCTGACGCTGGTTGCTACCGTTTTCTATTACCACGTATAATATAACAGCAATATATTATCAGCATAGTCGTCTCGACTACGATACAAATCGAACATTTTCTTTTCATATCACGATTCTTTATTTATCGCAATTCTCGTGTATATTTTAATATGTAGAACCAAGCCAATTTCACCAACGATTAAGGTTTAATAAACCAATTTTACCGAGCATACGTTTGCTTTTAACTAGAATAAAGTAAAGAAAATGTCTGAAAACGAATACTAACGACAACATAAAAAAACATAACGGGTGTTGCCATAATTTAGCCCTATGATATATTTACATACAAAATGTCACACAGCCTTATTTGTAGGCGTCATCGACCGTAGTAATATTCTTAATATTATACAATGTGCCAATCCTCGACGTAATATACCTACAACAGTTTTATGGAATTACAATTTTTGCCTATTACTACGATAAAATTTGTTACTTTGTTTAATAAATCAGAGACAGAAAGAGGTATAATTATATTCTCCTTTCTATCTGAAACACCTCGATAGCTTTTTTAACAAAATGTTTTTTTTTATTGGTTGATAGGCTTACGCTTGACCACTATCTCACCTGATGTTAGTGCCGATGCGGTTAAGGATGTAACGCGCTTGCCTAGAAGATACCTGTTCACTCTACATTTGAATACTCTAAGATTGTAGTTTTCGGGAAATACAGACGCCTAAGCCGTCCGAACCGCTCGCGCCGTTTGTCCGGCGGAGTGGAAGCGTTCCACTCTTTCGCTGTTCGCATGATAAACGGGGAAGCAAATCGCTTTGTTTGCACATGCGGGATGTTAACCACCATGATGATCACTTTCACTGTCATTATCATCATCATTATTATCATTACCATCGTCACCATCACCATCACCGTCACCGTATCATTGTCCACTGTTAAGCAATGTAAACGGCGAGGTAATTACGTAAAATTTGCAACAGCAATGCGACAGCAGTAGCAAAGCAACAGCAGTAGCGTAGCATACATGCTCGACACCACTAATGATGTATAACAGCAATCACAGCGAGATTTACGCCTGTCGCAAACCTGTTGCGAGTTAGGTAATAAGAGGGCCGGTCTCCCGATGATTGTCCAAAAAAAGTTAATTTTTAATCGAATTTCGCGCCACGCTAGTCTTAATGACATCATTCGCCGGGCTTTTACCACCGCCAATGTTGCAGCCATTCTCGAACCGAATGGTCTCATGCGTGACGATGGTAAAAGACCCGACGGAATGACTCTGGTTCCCTGGAAGATGGGGCGGCCTTTAGTGTGGGACGCTACTTGCGTCGATACTATGGCGCCGTCACACCTTCCCGAGACACACGTTAGGGCCGGCGCCGCGGCTAATTCTGCTGAGCAGCTAAAACGGCGCAAATATAGTAATCTCGGTAGCGGTTACATATTTGAGCCGTTTGGTGTTGAGACCCTGGGTCCGTGGGGACCGGGAGCTCATCGCGTTTTCCAAAGTCTATCAGAGCGCCTGGTCGATGCGACGCGTGACCAAAATGCTGGCACTTATTTGGTCCAACGCATCAGCATTGCAATTCAACGTGGCAATGCGGCCAGCATGTTGGGTACGCTACCTACCGGTAGTGGGCTGGAGCACTTGGACTGTCTATAGGCCATCGCGGCTATTATACAGTCCATAAGTGTTCTTTGTAGTAGGTAGTGTAGCTAGTTTAGTTTAGTTTAGCTTAGTTTGGTTTAGTTTTTATTATTGTAGTAGTTAGCTTGAGTAACAAATGCAATTTGCCCGTAAAAAAAAAAATTAAATCTAATGGCAACTAATGTCGAAATGGGTGCACTTCTCTCAAAGCATCTACTTTCCGAAGTCACAGACAACCCACATAAATATCACGCGCATATTCCCAAAAAAATCTGCTAAGCGATGTAAGCCGGTCTGCCGATGATTGTCCAAAAAAGTTAATTCTAAATCATGGCAATTAATGTCTAAATGGTGCACTCACGGTGCACTTCTCTCAAAGCACCTAGTTTCCAATGTCATAGACAACCCACAAAAATATCACGCGCATATTCCCAAAAAAATCAGAGGTCTAGCAAAGATGCCAGCGTGAGGCGTTAACGCCTCTCGCTAACTCCAAAATGTATGGGAATAACATTAGCTATGACATTAGCTGCGGAAAAGTTTTCCGCAGGCAATGTCATTCCCATACATTTTGGAGTTAGCGTGAGGCGTTAACGCTTCATGCTGGCATCTTTGCTAGACCCCCTGGGGGCTTACTGTGAGCTCTTAGCGCGATTCAAAACAGAGCCTATAGCGCTTTGTTTTTTCGTATGAGGAGTTTGACAAGCGATCCAATATAGGCTCTGTTTTGAATCGCGCTAAGAGCTCAAAGTACGCCCCCAGGTAACAAAACTGAATGTCGCTTAAGAATTGCTCAAAGCCAACGCACCATGATTAGCAAAACCAATAAACCCAAATAGAGTTCTAACGATGCAAATAAGAAACATAAAAACTAAATAAGTCTTAATAGTAGAGTCTAGAGAATTACACAAAAAATCCTTGAGACGTCTTTAAAGGTAACGTTTGTAAATTTATGATAATGTAGAGATAGCTACAAATCATAGAGTAAGGACGTGGGCGAGGCTTATTATGGGAGAGTAAACTAACTATTACTGCAACTGTGACTCTGCACAGTAACTTGAACTTTATATGTTACTGCATTCAAACTGAAACATTATCTGTGTTTACTCTTTTAATATAGATCATAACAAGGCTCTCAAAAAACAGGGCTGTAGCTCTACATTAACTGGGACTCTACATACTAAATTGGCCCTAATGTGTATGCTATTGCATACAAACTAGGACATTACCTTCTTCTAACTTAAACCATAACTATGATACTATCAATAAACTAATCTGTGGTGTGGTATGTGGCGGTAAGTATAAAAAAAAAGTCTGGACATTACACACAGCGCCATCTAGCAACAAACCATAAACTAAGCATAGCTTGTACTATGGGAATCAGATAACTGATACATTACTTAGATACTTTTTTGTGTAAATGCATACATAGAATACAATATAACACCCAGACACAGAACTAACATCTATGTTTATCACACAAATGTTTGTCCCAGGTAGGAGTTGAACCCACAGCCTACCAGTTCAGAAGGTGGAGCTACTACCACCTAAGCTATCAGGTCAGTCGAAAGAAAAAACAGCTCCACATGGCAGGTATCTCTGACCCGTCTCTTGTCTGTCTTACTTTAACTCCGACTCCTTTTAGTTGCTGGACATTTGCCTAACCTACTAATTTTTTACAACGTAGTCCATCTTTCCATACTATGACTAACACATAAACTGTGACTACAAGAGACTCGCATACTATAACTTAATCTGCGGCTCTTATCTCTATCACAAGTAGAGTATTGGATAACGGATAGATAATTTACTTTACGAGGGTTGAGGCGCCCTTGTTAAATTATGGAAATCAGAATTACCATAAGAAAAAAGAAGTAAGATTTATGGAGATTTATTGTGATATGGTTCCTAAACTATATAGCCTTAGAGCTGGATATAAAAAATATCATATCATACTATAATAATAAAACAAAATAAAACTATCTGAGCGAAAAATTTTGTAGCCGAATTTAGTCGAAAAACATTGAAATAGAGTATACATACCTACCATCATCATCATCAGCCTGAAAACGTCTACAGCTGAACATAGGCCTCTTCCAGAGAGCGCCACTTTGAGCGGCTGCTCGCCTTCTGCATCTATCGGCTCCCCGCGGCTTTCACCAGATCGTTGGTCTACCGAGTGAGGGGCCAGCCTACGCCACTCGAGAACCTTTCTTCCCCATACGTTGTCAGTTCTACGAGCGATGTGGCCTGCCCACTGCCACTTCAACTTGCTAATTCTAAGAGCTATACATACCCATTTTATAGAAATTATAAAGACATACAGATAGATTAACCATTTATTGCTTTAGCACTTTTTAGACTTCACGACCTTAACTTATATTTAATTAAAAATGATTATTATTCTCAAAATAATATTTACATAACCTTATTCCTATTTATTTTTCGATTTAAGTTAAGTATAATAATTATGTATTTTTGGCCTTTGTACAATTGACTTAGGGTGGGTTTTTGATCCGTGGTCAAGGTAACCAATGGTTAAAAACTCCGACCTTGACTATTGGTTAGAATTTGATAGAGATTTTAACCATTGGTTATATTAACTACGGATCAAAAAACCCAGGTTAAGTCTTTTAAAATAACCTGTCAGATAGTAGCCAATCAATTTGAAAAAACCTATCTGATCATGAAGTAGAACAATGGACTTGGACTGTCCGCGGTCATCATCATCATCATCTCTTTAAACGGTAGTGATGTTATTTTACAATGCAAAAATTTGGAGTTTTCCTTTTAAGTCGTATGTGTATTGGGTGTACTAAGGGTTTTTGAAAATTTAACCCCTAAGGAAATCAAAAGATTGTATAAAAACACGTGTGAAACCACGGACTGGCTCTAGTCCTAAAATAATTCCGCGCTACCATGTTTACTATGCCATTATCACTACATAGGATACTTTAGTCCTAGATTCATCCAATCAGCTAAAAGCTTCGCATTACTTCGCGGAATCTATAGCTCAAGCATATCTAGCTAATGAAACTAGATGTTTTGCTGTACATCTTTCAGCTCTAATTAACGCCGCGGACGTAACAAGGGGGGGGGGGGGGGGATGCAAATATATCGGAAATTCAAATCCAGTTTTTTAGGACGTGTACCACTCGTATGAACCAACTATTTTCTGTTTCAAATAGATGGTAAAATGGACTGGCTATGCCAGTAATAGAATAATGATGAGTAACATTACCACGGTGCAAAATCACTACATTACATCACATGTTCTTTTTCAAGGCAGTCTTCTAAAACCTTCTACCTTAAGCTTACCTCAGCAAACGTCATTGGAGATGCTCTGCAAAGATATTTATCATTCCTAAAATTTTAAGCAACCGGCGGGTTTTGAATTCTATCAGTACAACTAGTTTGATTAGATTAGACTTTCTTCCAACTGAGCTATTGTTACATTCGTTAATGGCCGCAAAAATCTTTAGCACTATACTTTTCTGCCTTCTAATAAGCAAGCGACATCTATGGAGACTCTCTGCATAAATGGAGATGATCTCTTTGCTAAATAAATGGATCCTCGTGGTACTTTTGAATAGTCTTGCATGTCTATTTTTCCTTACTTCGTCCTTACAGACCTATGTATATTTAGAATCCATCTAATCAATGGACACCACCCGGCCATAAAAAGACACCAACGCACTAGCCCGCGTGTAGATAACACGTCTCGAATCTTTATTTATTTTACTCTTTATCTTCCATTGAAATATCTTACGTTTAAGGGAAAAATTTACTAGTTAAATATTCTAAGGTTTTGTTTAAAGAGTGCGGGGGTTAAAAACCTCAAATTGGGTTTATTTTAATGTATTGAAAGTGAAGAATGGCTAGAACTTTTGACCTTTGCTTGGTATAATCAACTCTCAACAAAAGAAACAACCAAAACTAATGGCTTGGTTAACTGCATATAGAACACGTATGTTTTTTTCATAACGTTATGTAGACATTAGTAGGTCTGTATCGACATCGTAGGTAGCTCATCTATGCTTTGGGAGAGGCCGTCTAACCTATATGCATCGCTGGAAACTGTGAAGGACAGTATGAATAAAGTTGCACGTCTAGCTATTGAAGTATTAGATTGCCAATTTAGGTGAGTTGTCGTTAACAGTCGCTCTGAAATGGATCTAAAATGTATCCTGATTTAGGGGATATCTACGATGATATTTTGATAGTTCCTTAGTTTTTTAAACTAACGTAATTTGAACACGCTTTGACTAAAGGGTCTAACCACGTCTGGTGGAACTTCTATACCCATGTCTTTCAAGTTGGAAAGCGCGGGATCATGCTGAATGTTAAAATTTTGTCATTCTATCTTTTAAAAGTCACATTCTAGTGTAAACATAATAGGCCATTGATGGCAGGGATTTTAGAAATGACTCCGCTACAGTATTTTATGTCACGGAAGTGATAAAAAATTGTTGTAAAGGACCATGTCCCAATCAAATTTACTACTGTCAGTCCCTTTTTTGTTACCTTTTTTAAATCTTCCGAACTATGACGCAAGGGAACTATTACTACCAGTGGATCCACATCCTCGTTAGTCAATTATATGGCTTAATTATACCATATGATGTCTTCGGAGTTTAGTTTAGGGTCTAATAACCCTTTAGAAATCAGAAGTAGGTACTTCAGCATCATTATCTAAACTACGTGTACCGACGCACCGTCCCCTTCCTCAGTTATTACAGCAATCGTACCCGCTACTTAACATAATTGATTTATATCCAACACAGCTATCACTTAATTACTTTTTATGGGAGAGATAAATTTTTATGGAACATTATACACACAATATCAATTTACTTGTACCCTGTCCGTTGATGATTGATTCACTTTACATTTTATGAAAAATGTCCCCGAGTTTTCGTAGCTCTTTGTGTTAAATAATGGCTTTTACTTAATTGCCATTTAAATTAGGCGTTGCATAATAATTATAATTACCGGTGTAAGTTCTCGCACCATTGCTAAGTAATTGTGTTAGTTCCGAATTCCGATAAGCCGGTAGTAGGGTCGGCATCAGCATCAATATTCATTATCATCATTCTCTTTAGATTGTCGTCCATTCTCAAACTGGCTTTGTGTCATGATTTATAACAGCTATCTTAGTTTTTATCGTCTTTTATTCAATACTCAGGATGTTCACCTTCTTGAGTAATCATCATTAATCATTGGAGCTTTAGAAGCGAGCCGCAACGGAGTTATTGCACATGAAACGTCGAAATTAAGCAGACTTACCTTTGCATTCGTTGGCTTCCTTGGCCGTGGCGCGTCCCCAGGGTCGGTCAAAGTGGAACGGCTTGCAGCGCTCGCAGTCTCGTCCCGCAGTGTTGTGCTTGCAGTCGCAGGTAAGCTGAGGGACTCCGCCCCCGGTAGTTGATACTTCACCCTCCTTCATGGGGATGCAGCGCGACGCGTGACCGTTGCACTTGCACCGCCCGCCCACAGCGAAGTCAGACACTGCGTAGTGCTGGCTGCCAGGAGCCGCCTGCTTCTTACTGTCAACCTCATCTCCTTCATTAACCATGTGAAGGCGGTTGAAGACTACTCGAATATCGGTGGCGGTAACCCAGTCCTGCAGCACAGGGGACTGGTCGAAATTAGCCGCACTCGGGCGACCCTCCAGCGTGCTGAACGCAAGTCTCGCTCCACCGTTGTTCTCTCCAGCTAATCTATGACTGTCGGAGCATCTAGCCTCCTGTTCGTTGGCCGCCGTGACGGTAGCCTTGTTCGGCCGCCCGTACACGCGCCTGCACTGGCTGGAGTAGAACTGGAATGGCTGCCAGGTGACTCCGTAGTCTGCACTCTTATAAATCGCGACAGAATCTGGTCTGGCCGCTTTGGGGCAGAACTGCAGGCTTACATAGGTCAGCTCGTACTTTTTGCCTAGGGACAGGGTCAGGGAGACGTTGTCGGGAGGGGAGTCGTAGGATGCAGGCGGTAACGGTGCGGATCTCCAGCAGGTGACGTCGCTGGGGTTGTTCAGGTCGGTGAGGTGGTTGGGAGGATGGCGGCGGTCGGCTCGGGCGGCATCGCAGACGCGGCAGGCGCTGTCAGGGTTCTGGTCGGCCGGGGGGTCACATAGGCGCTCGGGGCCGCGGCGACCGCACACGGAGGAGGCAGCCACGGGCGCTCCGAAGGCAGCGTTCACAAAGTCTGGGATGCAGCGGCGCGGGCGGCCTTCCTCCACGCACGGGTCGGAGGCGGCAAGCGCGAGCGCGGCGCCGGCGAGCAGGGCCAGGGCGCGGGTCACCATGCTCACGAGCTCACGACACTGCACTGCACTCGCGTAAAGTTTCAGGCGCGGCTGAGGCGGGTCGACACGTTCGCGCCGCTCCGATCCCGCCGGAGGACTGGCGGGGAGCTTCGCAAGCTCTCAAGCCGCGCCGCTGACGCCCGCACACTCCACGCACTCGCTACACTCGCCGGCTGAATTCGTAGCCAGTGAAAGTTTTTTCGCGGCGACTGGACGCACTAATGTGAAATGACACTTATATTTTTACAGGCGATTTGTCATTTTCGTTTTTATGCGCTCTGACATTGTGGTCCGTGGCGGAACATAAATTTAATTTAATTAAATAACAGTCGCTTCAGGATTCTCTTACTTTACAAAAGCTCAACCCAGTCCTCATCTATTTTAATTTTATTTCAAACAATTCTATTTGAAAATCTCGATCGTTCTCAAAGACCGACCAACAATATTTACCTGCCATTATTTATTCAATTATTCCCAGCCACAATACGATAATAAAGTGTTCACAATGGGCCAGACGCCTCACACTTGGCATGCAGTATGCAACCAGGGGCACAGAATAGTTACCAGTGTGAAGGTACCTGGGGTAATTCATACACCTCACCCTGCGACCCTCGCGAGCTTCTACCCCTCGGAGAGGGCTTTATTGTTACCCCATAACGGGATAACTCTACCTTGGTGTAAGTGAACGTGTTATACAAATATTAGATATCTTGAAAATAAAGTTTGAGTATGAATTTTGATAGCACAGAAGCGAGGTTCGCCAAAATAAGCAGGGTTAGACTGGGCAAAAGTTGGTGTATGAAAATAGAAAGATTATGACGATTGTCAGAGAGGTACTAAGGGTGGGTTATTTGATCCGTAGTTAAAGTTAAAAATGCTAACAAAATTTGACCATTGGTTAGAATTTGTTGGCAATTTTAACCATTAGCAAAAACCCACCTTTAGAAGACAAGTCAAATGTGTTCGAGACTACGAGACAAAGACCTTATTTTTACGTTGTTCCCATTGACAAAGACATACACTTCCATTTATTGAAGTAATGATAGGTGGATGATATTGATATCATTACCGTCTGCCACCGCCACAGATTAGAGGAAAACAATAGGTAGTTGTGCCAACCGCGCGAGGGACGCTCGTGGGGCAGACGGTAATAATATCTGGTAATGAACTTCTGAAAGCGTTATTGTAACAAAAGAGTATTATAGATACCTATACCTACCAAAACATGATAAACTGTTTTGTCGGTGTAATTGGTTGTATAATTTTAATTAGCGTTTTAAGACTCGCGTCGTGTTTGCATAATTAATTAATTAATGATGTATGATTTAGTTCTTTGCTGCTCTCCGTAACCTGTATCCAACATTTGACTCTTAGAATATCGCTGGTAGAGTAACTTTATCTTCAATATAATTTTATGTTTTTGGTCTGGCGACCTACAAGGGCCATAAATAGACACAAATTACAATAATTGCATCCCAAACGGCTATGCCACTAGCAGCCGACCCAATGATACCGCGTTTTATAGGAAATTAGGGATATTAACCAGGTGGAAAACTATACAAAAGTTGTTAGGTATCTATCAAAATATTGAGTCATCATCAACAGCCTGATGTCGTCCACTGCTGAACAATTGAACATAGGCCTCCCCCAGAGCGCGTCACCTTAAGCTGCTCGCCTCCTGCATCCATCGGCTCCCCGCGGCTTTCACCAGGTCTTCGGTCCACCGAGTGGGGGACCGGCCTACGCTGTGTCTTTCGGTTCGTGGTCGCCACTCGAGAACCTTTCTTCCCCATCGGTTGTCAGTTCTACAAGCTTTAAATAATAAATATACAGAGTTTATAATTATATTTGTTGATAGAAAACCACCTGAGATACTTATTTGTTATTTCAAGACAAACTAGGTATAATAAGTACTTGAATTTAAAATGTAGCTTATATTTGGGTGTAGTTAAGGTAGTTTTTCAGTATTCAGCCATCAAAAAAGGCTGCAGTAACAAGCACGCAATACCTAATAGGTAAGTTAATAGCTAAAATAATTATAAACTACTGCTAGTCTGTTTCATCAGTTAGCTTTAAAAGTAGTTTCAAGTCCAACTAACTAGTAAGTAAATATTTGAACTGTCTGATGCAGACGCAAGCTTACCGAACTCCTCCAGTCGATGTTCATGACAGTTAGCAGGAATTCATAAGTGAGGTATTAGGACGGTTTTGGCTTGATAGTGTCTGGAGTTTGACAAAACTTTGGATGTGTAAGCAAAAATTTGGTGTCACTATCGTGCATCGTCGGCATCACCATACTATTACGTTAGAGCTTTTGGGTTACTTTGCCCGTAGGTACCAGTGTAAAGGCCAGTAGAGACCAACAGCAAAAAAGCTTTGCTCTTTCAAAAATGTACCTATGCAGCACACGCAGCTAAGAACGCTACTGCCCATTCCCTGGATTTTCCCTTAGACTGTTCTTACGGTACCCGCGGGAAGAAATGGGGTGGTAGGTACTTCTTCAACAGTGACTACACGGCAAACGGTATCATGCTGAGTTGGGCTTTATTAGTACCTAACTTCCTTGCTGAACGGGGATGTAGTTATTCTCATCAATGCGACATTCCTTATGCACATCAATACGAAATGCAATAAAAGATGTCGCGTATCGCAGCGACAATTGCCCGCCGTCGCTAGCCAAGTCTTGCCTGAACTCTGTTATTACGCAAATGAGCGACAATGACTAGGCCATCAAGAGTTCCTAGTATTGGGCTGAGACATGCTAATGTCTTGTTTCTAGGAAGGATGCAGGGCTTTACAATAATGTGATACTTAAAAAAAATACGCGTGGCATTGATAACATTCTCTTTTCCTAACTCTTTTTCTTTTTTACATTGTCTTTGACTGCCATCGGTCACCCAACAATATCTATATTTTCTACTGTCGGAGATTCGGTAGTTGACGTGTTAAAAGTAGGTAGAGTATAAAATTGTATTTTTTAACGTGTCTTATTAAAATGAAGTGAATTAAGGATACTTATTTATTTGGATAAATTATACAATTAATTGAATGTCGATAAGCACACGTAATAGAGCTTTTTATTTAGCCGATTTCAAAAAAGGATTCTCTATTCTCTTATATTTTTTAGCCAATCAAGTCGTCATTTTTTTACGTACGAATAGAATAGAATAAATATCCTTTTCACCTCACTAGCTCTGAAAGGTTCTCTTTGTCGTTCAAAATCTGGGCGCAAAAACGCATTTTAACATATTTCCTCGTACGAGGAAAAAAGAAAAAAAAAAACGCATTTTAATCGCTAGCGTGGAAAGTGTTTTTAAAATTCGAACGTTTCTATTCAATAAGTTTCTCGTCAAGAATTGAGGATTTAATCACAGATCTGCCTGAATTTAACCTTCTTGATATTGCCAGTCCACTGAAAACCACAGAGTAATCAATTGTTTTTTTCTTTAATCTGTGGAAAACTCATTAATACCACAGACTACCTCCTAAAACATACCATCTTTTTCTCGTTCACCAACCTCATTTTTAGAATAATCGCACTGTCCAGCACCAAAGAGTATATATAACCAATACGCTATCCAGCACGGCGACTGCATGGAAAATGGATGAAAAACACTTTTTCTTTAATTTTCCATGAATCACGTGACGAGCTAGTCGTTTACCAGATTTTAAACGTTACCGCCACCCATAGCTAAATTAATAAGCTAAAAATTAATCTTTTCTTAGCCTTTTAGCTGTTTTTCTTGCATTTTCCTCGCTGTAGTGAGGTGAAAAGTTGTGTGTTGCACTCGGCAGCAAAGTTTTTCTACGTCTCGTACCTTTGAAACCTTAGCTACGCTCAGGATTCTTCATTTGAATCAATCCTAGAATCCTTCGCTTGCTCAGGTTTCAATTCAAGTACTCGCGCCAAAAACCAACTTTGCAGCATTGTATAACAAATAACTATTTCCTTCTCTAATAATTCTATTATAACAGCGAATCTGTACGAAAAATACCAACATAAAATACACTAAAATAAAACATTACAAAATTATTATTGCAAAAGAACAATATTACAGAATACTTTTAATCTAAGAAAGACCCAACACAAAACTGGCTACACTTACTACAGTTAGGTTCTTTTTAGGAAAAAATGTAGTGTAGTTTTGTAAGGACGTCTGATACATTTCTGAGAAATAAATATTAACTCTAATTTTGCACATTTCACGTTTATTACACATAAATAGCTCCGTAATATAACCCGTAAACAAATAAAATTGCCAGCAGCAACACCTTGACTATAATCAAGTTTTTCAGTGCTGTAATGTAAGCATACTGCGTTTTGTAGCCATCTCTATAGTTTCCACCCTACCGTCTGACTAAGCGGTAAGCGGTCCCATCCGGCAGGTCGGCAACCCATCCTATGCTATAATTACCGCTGACTTCGTCAAAAGGCTTAATCTTACCTAGGGCTACGTTCACAAACTGAAAGGAAAAGGCAGATGGTACAACATCTATGGCACCCAGCCAGTCTTCAGTACAACCATTACCTTCGACTCCTAATCACCGAGTTTTAGTATAGGTAATATTCCAGTAGGTACAAAATATTACTAAAATTAAAATCTAACATGACTCTCAGTATGGACTCTCAGTATCTATAATATATCCATCTTTTTCAGAAGATTAGATACTTTACAGGATCTGCATTTTCTTTAATCTGGTAGGTGGAAGATAACATCATAATTAAGGTATAAGTGAAATATTTGACTCGAAGACAAACTTGCTTATAACGCCTTTGGACATAAAAATCTCGTAAACATAATTATAGGTATACTTAATATTTTTCCTGTTAAAAAAAATCATCGCCACTTCAATAAATTCCGATTTGAAAATGTGATAATTTTTGGCTAATAATTAGAATGAGCATCCCACCTTGTTGTAGTGTTGTTTGGGAATCTTCGTCAATTTAAACGGTTCACGTGTAAAGCTTACTTCGGAATGGTATGTCTTCGCTTTTTGGTATTACTTTGTGCTTGACTTTCTAGTATGTGCCGTATCTTCATCTTCAGTCTGAGCTTTAGGGTGAGTCCACACGTATCAGCGAGCTCTGTTAATTGAGTTACCGTGTCCCCTGTCCCTTAAAGGGGACTTTATTGGACTCTTTTTGATGAAACATTTTCGGCATTCCTGACGCTATTGGAATACTTGTTTGGATTGGTAGAGGCGATAGTATAATAAAATGTTCAGTTGAGTTGTCATCTTAATTAAGGGTGTTTTAGTACAATAAATTATCAAAGGATATAACATTATGCAGTAGTAGATGAATATTTCATACATTTAAAGGTGCCAAGTAAAGCTGTTTTTAAATAAATAAGCAACACCAAACTATCATACTTAATACATAGATCCTGGAGCCCAAACAGCATTCTCTGTATCTAGGAACTACCGCGAGGACCATGGTCCCATAACGCCCGAAACAGAACAAGTATATTTATGCTCTGTTACTTTGCCCAATTACTTGTCCTAGCGCGTAATTGAACCCGCAGCATCAAGCCCCTTAGCCCCTTTTTTTGATAAACTTTGCATGACGTCGAATCTATGCCAATTTCACACCTAAGTATTTGTATAGAAAATTTAACGAATTTGACGTCGATGTATTGAAATTGTTGATCAGCATAGCCCACTAAGCTGAGTCTATCAGACCACACCACAGAGGCTTTCTAAAGCTGTTCTGAGAAGTGCTTACAAGATTGGTATGAGAGTCAAGACAATCTACGGATGTTCAGACAACCTACCGCTTGCAAGACGCCACCAGCTGACTAGGAGTAATGTTTATTTCTTGCTCAATAAAACATAATTATTGACAAAGATACAGCCCAAAAGGCATCAACCCAAGATGTCTCCAGCCTCTTGGTTTCTTTACAACTTGGTATAGCTGCAAGCCTACAGCAAACAGCTAGGTAATATAGCTCCTGCTATCTACCTACCTACAGCTAAATAGGTAGACAGGACCTTATTCAATTCTAATACGGCCTTCGTCTAACACATCTAAATGCAAAAATATTCGTCTGGGTTCACAGAACGGACGCATTTGACCAAAACAAAATACAAGATGTGGTGTGTGGCCGAGCCAACAGCGCCGCGCCATGTTCCGGCATGCTGGCTTTATAGGTTAGAAGCCAATTACTGGATTTGATTACGACAACCAGAAGGTTTGAAATCATAGATTATAAATGTAGTGAAAAAGAATTTGGTAACTGCATTGACATAGTGTTAAACAGAGAGAATCTTCCTTCACCATTCGAGAACCATATCATGAGGTCCCAAGCCCCAGGACAATTTTGTTCTTTTTATTTTCTGTTGAAACCTGAATATAAAATGCAAACAAAGAAGTTCTAGGTACTCTAATAATCGGCATTATCTGTTTTTGTTTTACTAGGTACTTCAGTTCCATTTAATTCTGTAAATTTCATGTGAAGTAAAGTCATGCAAGAGTTCCTATGTTTTGTGATTAACTCTTCGTAGAACTTCCAACAAGTATCTACAGAGCTTCTGAGGGAACACAAGATGGACAGCAGCATTCTCCCCGGTACATTAAAACCTTCTGCGGTCACCAAGCCGTCTGTCAAGCGTGGTGATTATGGCATATCGCAACCTATGATAAGCGTCCAAAGTGTCGTTTTATGGGGGAGGCCTGTGTTCAGCAGTGGACGTCTTCCGGCTGCTGAAGTGAATACAAAACTTGTCAATTGTAGAATACGTATTTTTCAAAAAGATTACACTAAAGAGATCACATGGTGACGCCTTTTTGCTAACTGGAGCTCCCGTACTAAACTCCAGCGCATGTTCTCCAGAACTTGGGCATGTTATCCTGAACCAAGATGGCATGCGCGCTTGTAACATGTAGCCACATGGCAAGGCAAGGCAGTGGGTGCCTTGGACTGCCTTGTGCTTGTCTATGGCGTATACTACACCTTACTGAAACACAAAATTGTATTTGCGTGCGAGTTCTTGTATTTGAAAGGAAAACAAATTAAAGGTCCTCATTTTCTTGTAATAGGATAGGCTCTGTTTGGCTTTATGCTATATTCTTGCTTGCTAGGGCATAAGAACAATTTTGCCATACTTTATTGCATTTTTTAGGCTACCTATACCTATAGATAATATTACAAAAAATGTCTTTGGGAATCATATAAGTCGACAAAGAGCGCAGTTCCAAATGATACAGTCATGTACCTACAAACTTCTAATTTGCAAGACCCCTTATAATATTTTCTGCAGACGTTAACACAGCATAAGAAAATTAATTAAGCTATTCAAACGAACATAACTTGTATTTGTATTGACTGTAAGGGCCGCTTGCGTAAGAATCCTTCTTTAATTTTGTTTAGCTAAATGCATTGTCACGTGGTTAATCTAGGCCTAGGGGGGGTGAGGAGGAATAAATAAAGTACTCACTGTTGGATGCTAGTTGGTAAATTTTATTTTCTAATACATCGAAGTGCTCCTTAATTCTAGGTGTTAAATATAGGTACCCTATCTACCTAGGCTCCACAATACACCAACGTCACCGTTGCCTAAGGACCAGCTCAGTCGTAATCTCAGGTGTGGATCAGTGAGATTCAATAGTACGGATTTCTCTAACGGATTTTATATGAAAAGAAAAGAAATATGGGCGCCACCCAACCAGAAGGGTTGGGAAAAATAATACGAGTTACTTGGTGTTCCTCGAAGCCGGTGGGAGAACACAGGGCGTCGTGCCACGATGGCACGATGCTCGCAGGGGAACGGGCTCAAACGCTGCGCTGAGCCGTTCCGGGGACGGACGGGCGAGTCCAACCCCACAAACAACGTCCGGGCTTGGCCTCGGCGCAAAATCAACGGGGATGGCCCCGGCAAAAAAAATCTTCCACCCCAACAATCAAACCCTTTTCAGGGTGTTAAAAACATCAACCGTGGAACACCAGGCAAACGCCGACAAACGGATGAGCGTCGGTGACCACGAGGCATCGACCATGCGGTCGGCAAATGGTCGTCAACCAAAGCTGCTTTAGCTGGAGGCGGCTGATATGCGGCGGAACTCCGCTTTTAAGAAAACAGACGACGGTCGTAAGAGAAAAGAAGATGCCAACCTCCAGCATCCTGTTTTATAGTTGCGATTTCAGTGGTGCCAGGAGGCAAAAACGGGCTCTCCCCAGGACTGCAACGCGATCGACCGGGGTAATTGTGGCATCTATTCCTCGGGATCTCAGGGCACTCCACAGCCCAGGGCAGGTTCCGAGAAGGATGGGAAATGGTTTCCCTCTTCCGTTCCAGCCAGCGTCATTACGGGATAGATCGAGTTGGAACGTAGGCCTACAGCCTTCGTTCGTCCACAAACTTCCGCAAGATCCCAGGTTTCCTGTAGGCCGATCGCCTGCACGAACATGGCACAACGTAGAAGACGAGGAATAACACTTTTGCCAACAATAACACCACATAAATATGGGATTTTCCCCTTGACCTTAGGGGCCAAACGCGGCATGTCAACACCGACGTCTACCAAAGAGTATGCAATGTCGCGCTACCGACCACAGAATACACAGAAAATCGTCAAACAACTAGAGATGTGCAGTTATCGACTCGACCAAAGGAATCATGTCCGATATTAGCTCTAAAGAGGAATCCAGAATCTAAATTAGCGAGAAAAGAAAGGAAATTAATGAAAACTAAACTTTTGGAATATTATTATATGGTCATACACAAAAGAAAACTAAGGCGGCCCATACACGATCCATTTTCTTGATCAATCTTTGCGATTGATCAGTAATATTGAACGAGTGGGGTTAGTATTGCGCAATGTTTTTCGGTTCTCTGTGTGGAGAAAACATTGACGGAAGTTGACTCGTCAATTTCTTATGCTCAATAAAATTGAACGTGTATGGCCGGCCTAAAAGAACCGGAGGCACAGATAACAACAAAAACCAAAGAATGTGCCACGCGATGCACAGACTAAAAAAGGGTTGACGCAGGCACCTGAAACACAGATAAAAGAAAATCCGCCGACTAATCGAGGATGGAACACCAAAGTGAAAAGCAATCCGAGACACAGATCAAAAAAAAACTAAGCCCACTCTCAGTGAGGCGCGAGGCGACGCGACGCGACGCGTGTCGCAACACTAGTACCATAGCTGAATAGACTAGGCACTCAAAAAAAAAATAACCTTCTGACACCTGTCAATGTGTCAGTCAGTAACAGCTGTCAGTGTTACTTAACTAAAATTAAAAAAAAAGAGAAGACTGGATACAGCTCGTTACACTCCCCCCCTCTTCAGAGCGAAAACTGGATAAGAGCGAACAGGTTGAGCAAAACGGTGCCCTCACCGCTGCTCTGATCACCCCTCTCTAAACAATGACGTTATGAGGTGGTCAATCCATCCTGAAAATGAAACAAATAAAAAAAAATACCTAACTCTACTAGCATCCAAAGCAAAAAAAAAGTCCTCAGTCACATCTGTTAACTAAAGGGGAACGAACAAAATAAATCTCCTTGACTCAACAAAACAAAAAAAAATTGTAAGTCAGACTTACAGACAACTCAAAAAAAAAATGTAAGTCCGGCTTAACTGACAAACTCAACTAAAATAAATTGAAAACACTAAGTCCCGTTCGGTTGTTACCTTAAAAAGTTAAAAAAACTAAGTCCCGCTTGTTAGAGAACGTGGTTGGTACACCCTGTATTTATAATTCACAAAAACCTGCACCTAATAATAAAATAATTATACCTTCTACACA
Source organism: Ennomos quercinarius (assembly GCA_910589525.2). Classification (NCBI taxonomy): domain Eukaryota; kingdom Metazoa; phylum Arthropoda; class Insecta; order Lepidoptera; family Geometridae; genus Ennomos; species Ennomos quercinarius. The sequence goes on from OU342500.1 coordinate 16,416,567, forward strand.
ACTCTACAAAAAACTCTATCTTCCATAAGCAGAGAAAATAGCTCTACCAAAATATCTCTATCTTCCATAAGCAGAGAAAATAGCTCTACCAAAAACAGCAGTCGTCAAAAAAAACTGACTCTACAAGTCTGCTTCCGAATCTCTATACCTATATCCAGGAAAAACTCGGTGTCCCGAACAAAACAAAAAAAAATCACCTGACCAACAACAAAATCAACAAAAGTATTTTCTTTTGTTCCTATGCACGGAACAAAACAAATCAACAAATTAATCTGGTACGGTTCCTAGGAACACCGGACCAACATCAGTTACTGGTTCGAGTCCCGTTCAGGACCAAACCCCAAAATATTCTTCCAAACACCAATGTATAATTTTCATGCTCAGAAAAACTTACACAACATGATATTATACTAATATAATATGACATTATATTATATGTGATAACAGGTCAACGACCTATCACTAAACTCAATACCGACGGTCAATGACTTAATATTCTTTATAATAAATAAGGCATCGATCTATTGGTGTAATTACCGCCATCTAGCGGCTCACGACAAATTAGCCGATATAAAAGCGCCATCTAACGACTACGCATGGAGTCGGACTGGCACACCAGTCTGCTCCTTATCGCAACAACTCACACGACATCTTGTTGCCAACATGCCCTCATAGGTGGCGCTAACAACAATTATTGATTAGACTCACCTCTGTGGCGCTAAAAAAAATCTTATAACTTCATTTTTGAAAACAAAGTTTTATTAAACTGAAGTACCAAGAAAACAAACCTTTAGGGGTACCAACCAAGTACTTAATTAAATACCGGAGCGGCAAAACTGCAAAAATCAATTAACAAACAAAAAAAAATGTCACGAGAAAGGGAAGGGTTTACAGATAACGGCTTACTCAATATTTAGGAAAAAGGGTTGTCATGTCGCTCACTCCATACTAAAATTAAAATAACAGGGAGTGGGCCACAATTTTGACCAAGCAAAATAACAAATTAAATAAATCAATTTTTGTAAGGTCTTAGGAAACAATTATCTGGAATCAATCGAGAATACATTAAAATTTTGTCTGTCTGTTGGTCGTGAGGGAATTTTTGGGAAAGTTAGTGGGGTTAGTATGGAATTTTCTACAGGGTGTTAGTACGGTTAGGGGATCAAGCAAACTATTAGCGTTTTAGTAGGAAGGGAGGCAAGTTGGGTTGGAAGGGAGCCTACAAGGAATACCTATTCTTTTGGGGAACGTTATAATTAACCTAACAGGGAGCATTAGTGGGTTATGCTAAAGCGGACATTTAGCTTTTAGTAGGAAAGGAGCGAAGCGGAACCTAAGGGTGTTTTAGTTTAATGTATGAACCTGGGAGAATAAGACTGGGTTAGTAATAAGAAAAAAATCAACATAGACCTTACAAAAAACTAAGTTTTTCTTTTTTTTTTTTTTTAACAAAAATTGAAATTTTAGTTAAGTTTTTTTTTTTAAGAACAATACTTTCTAATAAGGTGTGCAAAATGGCAAAAAAAAACCAAGGATACAAGTTTTATCAAAAAGAACAAACGTTATCTGTAAACAAGAAGAAAAGGTATTGCAGAGTGCGCTGTGGAGCTAATGGATGAGGTGTCCCAAGAAATTGTTTCGGTTGAATAAAGTGGAACACAGGGTTAAGCTACTCTACTTGGTAGCCACCATATCAATGCTTCAGCAATAACATAATTCTCCCACCCACAAACACTTTTATGATGACGCCGTCATTGTTAAACAAAAAAAATTGAAAAAAGCCTTGTTCCACCCGGACATTCAAACCGAAACAAGCCCCTGGTCAAAACATCAAAACAAAATACCAAATAAAACCAACAACACCCTAGCAATATGATAACAGGGATAGACACAGATTACAGCGAAGAGTTAGAAGAAGAAAATGGAAGAAAAGAATATTCCTTGGCGTCGCCAACCCCCAGTGACCAGGGTTGACACGGATAGGCCCGGCCTGCGGCAGATGCGCAGCCTTGATGTCGACAGGTGGAGTCCCGATCCAACCTAGCGCCTCCTCCAACTAAAACTAACCTAACACCTCCTTTCAAAAAAAATAAAGGTGGACCTGTGTAAAACAAAAAAACAACACAAGGACAAAACAAAAAAACGCCATCCAGATCTTCTCAGGTTCCCCTAATCTTTTCTAGGTAGGCAGCTATGAGCCCACCTACTACTTCCGCATCAGCAAAATCACCAACAGTACCTAATTTAAAAGTTTAACATTGAACCTCACTTTTTTTTGAAAGTCGGTTAAAAACGAAAAAATGGTGTAAAAGGACGTGGTCTTCATCACTGAAGCATTAACTCCTGCTCGCTGCTGGAAACTACTCTAAAAAAGAAAAATCGAACCCACAAAGACCCCGATGACCACCAAAACACCTGCTGGCGGCGCATTTTTGGACCTGTTCCAGAGCCCTCAGCGACCTGCAACAAAATTCACCAGACAGAGGGTGAACTAAACTCTTCTGACAACATAAAAAACCAAAGGTTTATCTCTCCTGACCAAAGAGATAAACAAAATCAAGTTTACAAAACAAGAAAAAATCACCTCCGCAGAACTTCAGTACGGCGGCACTTGTTAGGACGTTTTAGGACAAGTTCCAAGGTCCTCAGCGACCTGAAACTAAATTCACCTGGTCCCTAGTGAACTCACCTCCTAACAACACCAGAAAATCCAAGGCCTATCCCTCTTGACCAGAGAGATAGACAAAATTAAGTTTCCAAAGAGAAAATAAAATTTTCCTCCGTGGAATTCCAAATGAAGTGACTTTGTAAAAGAATATTTACGCAGCCTTTGCTCCCACGCGGAAAGACCGTGACGTCTCCGAGTAACAAAAAAGACTGATCCCAGCGACAACCGGAAACAGCTCCTGCAAGGGCAGACAGATCCCCGAGTGACAGCAACAAAAGGGTTCCCATGCAGGCCATGGCGTCTCCGAGTATCAAAGAAAAAAAACCTCCTGATGCCTGCGACAACCAGCAACAGAAGTTCCTGAAAGGGCAGACAAACCTACATGGGCAAAAGCAAAACAAAAAAATAACTGGCAACGAAGTCCATGCTCCGGTGACAGCTATAAAAAGTGGTTATGCAGACCATGATGTCTCCGAGTAACAAAAGAAAACCTCACTGATACCTGCAACAAACGGTAACAGGGAGTCCTCTGCTAGGGCAGACGGATCTACATAAACAAATGCAAGTCAAAATAAAATACTGGCAACGTAGAACATGACGTCTCCAGAAGGTAACAGGACAAATCACTACTCCCTGTAAACAAAAGTTAGTAGTGGATCCTGCTAAGAAGGACAAATCTACGGTTGACAGTAAAAAGAAAATCAAAGTATGAAGCCGTTGGTTCCATAATAAATGGTCAGAATTTAAAAAAAAAATCAAAGTAGGTATGATACGCGTTCCTACCTATGTTGTCAGTAAAAGAATCAAAGTATGAAATGGGTTACCTATTCCATATAAAAAATCCGTGTTGGTTAAAAAAAACCCTAAATAATTATGCAAAGCTGGACCTTTTACAATAATTAATTAACGTTGTGGCAAGAGAATAATATAAATATGTGGCATAAAAATCATATCCGCACACAATAAAAGTTACAATTAAAAAATCATATCTGCGCACAATAAAAAATTCAATTCAATTCAGTAAAAATAAAAATACCAACACAGTCAATAAACACAAAGCAAAGATATTTCCTTGTTGACCTTGTTAAAAAAACTTCAATAAAAAGTCCAAAGTCAATAATTGTAAAAAAAGCACAAAGAAATATCTCTGTAAAACACAAATATCACAGATAAAGTTACAAAGTTTGAGAAATATTTCCAGAAGTTAAAAAAATGAATTTAAAGGTTGCAAAAAAAAATAAGGCAAGGAAAATTAATAAAGCAAACCGAAAATGGTTTGTAAAAAGGGAAATATTTCTCAAAAACAATAAATAAAATCCTAAGAAATCCGCACTTTACTTCCTCGCTAGCCGGGGAAATAATGATCTCACTTTTCGAAGCCCTACGTTGCGGTGCCAAATTGTCACGTGGTTAATCTAGGCCTAGGGGGGGTGAGGAGGAATAAATAAAGTACTCACTGTTGGATGCTAGTTGGTAAATTTTATTTTCTAATACATCGAAGTGCTCCTTAATTCTAGGTGTTAAATATAGGTACCCTATCTACCTAGGCTCCACAATACACCAACGTCACCGTTGCCTAAGGACCAGCTCAGTCGTAATCTCAGGTGTGGATCAGTGAGATTCAATAGTACGGATTTCTCTAACGGATTTTATATGAAAAGAAAAGAAATATGGGCGCCACCCAACCAGAAGGGTTGGGAAAAATAATACGAGTTACTTGGTGTTCCTCGAAGCCGGTGGGAGAACACAGGGCGTCGTGCCACGATGGCACGATGCTCGCAGGGGAACGGGCTCAAACGCTGCGCTGAGCCGTTCCGGGGACGGACGGGCGAGTCCAACCCCACAAACAACGTCCGGGCTTGGCCTCGGCGCAAAATCAACGGGGATGGCCCCGGCAAAAAAAATCTTCCACCCCAACAATCAAACCCTTTTCAGGGTGTTAAAAACATCAACCGTGGAACACCAGGCAAACGCCGACAAACGGATGAGCGTCGGTGACCACGAGGCATCGACCATGCGGTCGGCAAATGGTCGTCAACCAAAGCTGCTTTAGCTGGAGGCGGCTGATATGCGGCGGAACTCCGCTTTTAAGAAAACAGACGACGGTCGTAAGAGAAAAGAAGATGCCAACCTCCAGCATCCTGTTTTATAGTTGCGATTTCAGTGGTGCCAGGAGGCAAAAACGGGCTCTCCCCAGGACTGCAACGCGATCGACCGGGGTAATTGTGGCATCTATTCCTCGGGATCTCAGGGCACTCCACAGCCCAGGGCAGGTTCCGAGAAGGATGGGAAATGGTTTCCCTCTTCCGTTCCAGCCAGCGTCATTACGGGATAGATCGAGTTGGAACGTAGGCCTACAGCCTTCGTTCGTCCACAAACTTCCGCAAGATCCCAGGTTTCCTGTAGGCCGATCGCCTGCACGAACATGGCACAACGTAGAAGACGAGGAATAACACTTTTGCCAACAATAACACCACATAAATATGGGATTTTCCCCTTGACCTTAGGGGCCAAACGCGGCATGTCAACACCGACGTCTACCAAAGAGTATGCAATGTCGCGCTACCGACCACAGAATACACAGAAAATCGTCAAACAACTAGAGATGTGCAGTTATCGACTCGACCAAAGGAATCATGTCCGATATTAGCTCTAAAGAGGAATCCAGAATCTAAATTAGCGAGAAAAGAAAGGAAATTAATGAAAACTAAACTTTTGGAATATTATTATATGGTCATACACAAAAGAAAACTAAGGCGGCCCATACACGATCCATTTTCTTGATCAATCTTTGCGATTGATCAGTAATATTGAACGAGTGGGGTTAGTATTGCGCAATGTTTTTCGGTTCTCTGTGTGGAGAAAACATTGACGGAAGTTGACTCGTCAATTTCTTATGCTCAATAAAATTGAACGTGTATGGCCGGCCTAAAAGAACCGGAGGCACAGATAACAACAAAAACCAAAGAATGTGCCACGCGATGCACAGACTAAAAAAGGGTTGACGCAGGCACCTGAAACACAGATAAAAGAAAATCCGCCGACTAATCGAGGATGGAACACCAAAGTGAAAAGCAATCCGAGACACAGATCAAAAAAAAACTAAGCCCACTCTCAGTGAGGCGCGAGGCGACGCGACGCGACGCGTGTCGCAACACTAGTACCATAGCTGAATAGACTAGGCACTCAAAAAAAAAATAACCTTCTGACACCTGTCAATGTGTCAGTCAGTAACAGCTGTCAGTGTTACTTAACTAAAATTAAAAAAAAGAGAAGACTGGATACAGCTCGTTACAGCATTTAACTGCTAAAATACGTTTAAGACAAAACGCGTTTAAGATTGACTTGCTTAACATGCTCACCGACTCTGTTTAACTAAATACATTTAAAAATGTCCTACGTTCCGTTTTACGCACATTGCGAAACTTGTTCATCAAGCCGCCGTCAAGCCCGTACAATTCTCTTGAACGTATTGATAAAATTTTGCGTGAATAGGAATTTGGATGTCAGTGGCATTAGACGTCAAATCTGCTCAGCTGGAATTCCAAAATGGCGCTAAACATATTTAAATAGCGCTAAACGCCCGTTTTTGGGTATTTAAATTTGACAGATCTTTAATTATGTTTAGTCTCAAATTTTATATTGTGCGAGAGAGTAATTGCGTTTAAACCTCTAAATGCATTTAGGTGGGTTACTAATTGCGTTTAAGAACGCTTACGCAAGCGGCCCTAAATCACATAACTTCTATGACATTTTCTAATTACAAAAATAACTTTGCCGAGCTTTGCCTGTGCACGGCATGTGAAATGACATAACTGACAGACTAGTAACTAGTAAGTATTAGTAGTCTGACTTAGTTTGAGTAAAGCTCAGAGATATCGCGCGTGATGTTATCTAGACGGTGGGAAACAAAAAGTGGTGGTCGAGTGTACTGGCGACTAATCGGTGCTATTACGGCCCAGTATGGACGTGTGCAGAGTAGGCCGTGGGCAGAGAGTCGCACGGCTTTATTGATAGCAGATTGTATGTAAATTGTTGTTGTAATGTAAATTAAACTTGTTTAGAGAAAGGATACTAATAAAATACAGCTGATTGAGTATTGAGTATTTCATACGAAATCTTTGCGACTTTAAATAGAGTTGGGTAACTTAGTTTTTTTTAATGTAAGCGAATGACGTGACGAGCTAGTCGTTCGCCTGATCTTAAGCGATATGGCCGCCCATAACAGATTGCAGTATCATTCGGAACTCAAAATTAACATTTCGCGTGACACTGCGCACTGCGCACGTCATCCTGAGACATCACAGAGTCTAAAAAAGTTTTCTAGACAGTAAGATCAGTTCTTAGTCTCATTTGCCCAGTATTTTCATTGATTGTTGTTTTTTAGAAATTGCTATAATTTCCTCACATAACTTACCTCGTCAAAAACTGTGGCTCTGCGTCTAGCTCTAGTAATCGTTTTCAAGACATGTCGGACGCATACTATTACAAATTGTGTGCGTTGAACTTAATTTAACCTCTGAGAATCTTGTAGCTCACCTTCTCTTTTTTATTTATGTACATCAATGACTAAGGGTTTCATATTGAGACAGATTGTTTTAGCAGCATTTCCAATGTCATGCATGCCTTTCATAAAAGAAAAACAAAAAGTCTCTAGCCTCGGCTACTCTGTGAAACCGCAGTACATTTATGGTGCGTATGGCCACCGCCGGCCACAAAAACTAGCCGCAGCGCCCGTTTAGTGGACAATTACTTATCGACGCCCTTCTTAGTATCACAGGCTTATTCTGTGTGTCAAATGACGCTGAATCGATGCCGGATTAAGCCTCAACTTTTTCTCGGTTTAACTGAGTTAGTACAGGTAATAAATAATACAGGCTACTGGTCAATTTGCTGCTGATGCTGAATTGATTTGCTGATTAAAATTATCGAATATGATGTGATCATTTGAATAAGTAATTTCAGTTTCAACATAAGTTTTAGTTTTCAAAACTCCCATCAATCCACCTGGTACACCTATCCCTACCATGGATAATATCCCTACTGGTACGCTACTTAGATAGGTCTGTGGTACTTACATTAGGTACATATAGGTACAACTGTCTAATATGTTTTATATACATGCCCATCTCTAGCTGTTATAGAGTATGTGTAATAGATTAATCAAATTCAGCTATGTACTAAAGATCTAAGGTATTTGGTCACACTTTGTAACGGTGCTGAAACCAATGAAGTGGTTATATTATAAATCACCAGAATACCACACCTACCTTCAAGTATGTAAAGGTATTCCTAAAGGTAGGCCTTATCGCTTTTGTTAAATATCCCGAAAACCTGTGGGATGGCATGCGGAAATGACGTCATCCGGTCTCACTAGAAATGCCCGCTTATTTGGGGTTTTTTACCCGTCTTCTTTACAATCATTATGTCAGTTACGAGTCCTTATAACAAGTGGAAGAATGTCGTAGTAATTCCCATGGTAGTAATTACGGGAGGAATTCAATTGTAAAGTCATTATATCGACATGTCACTCGTCAGAACCACTTAGCCTTATTGGATTTCTATTGAGTCCATGAACTTGTGGCATGAAGTATTATTTTTATTTGTTTGGGAAGACCAACAACTTTATCTAATAATTTTGTGAAAATCAAATTGAAACCCCTTGAAACAAGGACTAAAAAGGTGCTTCAAGCATCAACCCAAATTAAACATCTAGATACATACTTACTCCTAATCAACTACCTACTACTGCACGGATGTAAGCCACAAATATTTTGAAGTAGTAAGCTAAGTGGTCACTTAAAATTATGCTTAACCCATTCAGTGCCGGGGCCCTCCAGATGGGTTCACCTAACCGCATTCGCGGGCCCAAGGACCTGGAGAGTATTAAAAATATGGTTTTCATCGTAAATACACTGTAATAAATGTAATGTACAAAAGTTCCGCAAAAAAAAAAGTTTTCTCGGAACTTTTGCCAAAGTATCATCTTTATAATAACACATATTTACGACGTATTTGCGTGAGAAGCGTCTTTTATATTACCAGCACATACTATATTCCGCGAACTCTGGCGCATCTGTAATGGCGAGGACCCAACGCGCTCGGGTCTGTATGGCGGCATGGGGTATGAGCTCTATGAACGGGGGGAGGACGCGAATGCGTTAATGTGATAATAATTAAACTTATTTTAACCTCGATGTTGAAAGAGCAATCCATTAGTGTACTAAGACGCAGGAACAAAGTGCAGCAGGCGGTCCTATATCGTTTGTTCCCAGTATATTTGTTTGGTCGTGGTCTACGCGCACCTGCTTGGCGTCAGGCCAGATCAGCAACGGCGCTAATGGCACACCATTACACTGATATACGATGAGGATCTGGTGGTTGATATACAAATATGTATTTAACGGCTGACATTTGAGAATTCATGTAGAAAAAGAAAATTAGACATCATGAAGCCAAGACATTTATCGATTAGCTTGCTTAGCTTGGCTTATGACACGTGCCTAGTACTTATGAGGATAGTAAAAAATGAAACGTAAAAAAGAAAGTATGATCGATCGGGACTCGTCGTGTGGTTTAGCAAAACTTGACCGAACGGGCCTGTGACCGAATGGTACTTGGTAATCTTAATTTGGTTTTATCGGTGTGTGTTACATTTGTAAAAAGTAGTCAGTACAGTATCTTGTAAATAATGAGATACATAAAATCGTCCATCATGGCCACGCATGGCCACGAATCTGCAGTGAACAATTATTTCCCTATCTTTGTTATTGTTCCGTGTCTCTGTCCTCATTTGACTATAAGTCCAGGCTTTATAATCTTTGCTCTGCCCCCACACCTGCTTGGCGTGCCGCCAGCGCCACTATACCGTTTATATGGAACATTTCACTTCATAATGTTGTCTTTAATGCCGTGATGCACTGCATCATTTGTTAGTCATTGATTGACCTGATAACTCAGTTGGCAGTGGCTCTGCCTTCTGAACTGTAGGTTGTGGGTTCAATTCCTACCCAGGACAAACGTTTGTGTAACGAACATAGTGTTTGTTCTGTGTCTGGGCATTATATTGTATTCTATGTATGTATTTACAAACTATATAATTATTGTACCAGTTACTGGTTCCCATAGTACAAGCTTTGCTTAGTTTGGGGCTAGATGGCGCTGTGTGAAATGTCCACTAGTATCAATTATTTATTTATTTATTGACAACTATAGGCACGACAATCTAAGAGATCGTAATACGTTCCCACTGCAGGACTGCTGGTACACGGGTTTTATTTTACATGAAGAAAGTGTAGGTCTGTAGCTGCCACGCTGGACAAGTGCGGGTTGGTGGATGACTCATTCGTTCTCGATTCTCGATTTCTCGATCTCGTTTCTCGTTTCTGTTGTGATTCCTGTTTCCTGTTTCCTCGCGATGTTTTCCTTCACCGTTGTAAAAGTGAGTGCAAATTCGGCACATCACTTGGAAAGTCATTGGTGCAGGGCTGACCGGGATTTGAACCTGGATGCGTCGGTTATAAAGTCACATGGGCTACCGCTGAGCCGCGCTCATTAGACTAGGTAAATAATATACCTACTTTGTTATCATCCTGTTAAATTTTACTAGGTACTAGGACTTTTCTACAAAGTACGTCTAGGTAGGTACTACCGCTTTGCAAGTTATTCTGCCGCCAAGCAGTAGTGTGCAAGCACTACTGTGTTCCGGTTTGAAGGGCATTGTAACTAGTGCAATTACTGGTCAAATGAGACTTTATGATCTGAACACAAAGAAGATTACTAGACTGTATGAAGTCTCAGGATGACGTGCGCAGTGCAGTGTCACGGGAAACTATATTAATTAAGAGTTCCGAGTGATACTGCAATGTTTTATGGGCAGCCGTGACGCTAAACATCAGACGAATTACTAGCTAAAAAAACCACCTACCCTTATCCCAATTGGTGAGCTTAGGCCGAGTTTCCACCTGCAAGAAAACTTCTCCAAGAAATGTCCGACCGTATCAGACTGTACTTACTTGGTACTCGGTGCGCGGGCTGTTTTCCGCAACTAGGCCGCACAGCGGCCCTTTTTGCGTGATGAGGTGGCGCACTCAATCCAGCCACCCAATGTCCTCCAGGAAGGCAAACAGTCCTCCGATGTCGGCGCAGGCCTCCTGGGTAGTTCTGGGCGCTCCGAGGAACGCCGCTCGCTGCAAGACCACGCTACTACATTCCATCAGCAGATGCGCGGCAGTTTCCTCTGCCCCCAGGCATCCTCTGCACAGTGGGCTGTCTGTGACACCTATTGTAAACAGGTGTTTATTAAGGGAGCAGTGACCGGTGACAATTCCGACAACACGTCGTAATTTGACCCGTTTAAGGTTCAGGAGTTTTCTGGAGTATCTCCAGTTCAAAACCGGAAACGCCTCCTTCGACTGCCTGCAGTCCTTAATACTTGCCCAGCTGTCTTGATGTAGTTCCCGTGTCTTAGAGCGTATCCAGGATCTGATTTGGCTGAAAGGTATAGGGATCATCGGCTCCGGTCCTACAGGGCGCATTCCCGAGCCTCTCCTTGCCAGTTCATCAGCCGCATCATTACCTCTGGAGCCACTATGTCCCTTGACTGTCAGACTGTAGCTGCAGGTGGAAATTTTGCCTTAGTGCAAGCATGTCTTCTCGATCATTACATGCTGCTGTTAGATAACTGTTCTTACGATGCCACCTGCTTGACGTCATCCCTCTTAAAAAACATCTGAAAAGACTACTGCCACCAGACGTTTATTTCCGGAGATGAGGTATTCATAGGTACACCAATCCATATGGATTGTCCTTACTCAGGTCCGGACAGCTTTGACATCCACAGTTAGAGTGAGATGAATCAGTCAGCTTATAAGCCGGAAAACCACAAAGAAAATAATACTTCATCTGCTATATACTTTACGATCATCTCAACTTCCATAATTCACTAGAAAAGTTCACAACAAATCTCCAAATATCTAAAGTAACAACATACATTGTATCACAATCAAGGAAATGAATCTCGAGAGGTCATCGAGTCAAGCACTTCATTCAACGACGATCAGTGATTTGACACCTTCCTTCATCAGATACACTTAGCTATTTTCTACCTTATCCCAAGGTGTTAAGGCTTAAAGATCCTGGAGTTTGAAGATGGTGAATTGTGTAGGAAAGCCTTGCGAATGATGGTTCGACACTCAAGTCTCATGGCTCGATGGGATCTCGTTAACTTGTAGGTTTTGAATGGGAGGTGATAATAAATCGATATGTCTATTACAATCAATTCCAAAGAGCGTCCTATAAGCAGTATTGTAACTGAAAATAATGGTATTTTTAGTGCAACGTCACAAGACATGGTGGGTACGTACAACACGAATAGAAAATTTAGGAATTAATAATACCTAACCCCAACAACACTCAGAAAAATAACCAAATATTTTTCACCTCAAACTCTGTAGAAACTCTAACTCGTGGCAGTAGAAAAGTGTGATTTGCTAAAATGTATGAAATTTCTTTCATTTCCAAATAAAAAGTTACGAAGTGGTATCCACAGGACCTATAAAAACTTAGGACGTAAAGTGGCAACATTGGCTTCGTCCGATATCCTATCACCCACCCGCATTCCACCTGCATCGGCATGTCATCACATGCCAGACATACCAGTCACTCAATAAACCGCGTCTCCTGAATTCCTGCAGCTGTTTTTCAACGTGTCTCCACTCCGCGCGAAATGGACAGGAAAGGCGGGATTAAGTCGCCGGCACGCGGCCGTTCTGTCACCTCTGGCTTAAATATAGACGTGACTGCACGTGACTAAATGGGCCATTGGCGACGCCGATAAATCATGTCCATTTCTAATTCGGAACTATTTTAGGGCTGGAGGTGGGACGGGAAACAGATCAGCTTGTTTTTTGTACAGGCGCTAATAGTCGACGTGATGGCGGTTTGTCTTTATGTTTGAAACAAACTGAAGAAAGAATGGCTCTACATCATCCGAATACAAAATGGTTTTTGGTAATACTGAAATTACTGAAAATATGCATTTTTACGTAAGGTAAGATATAGGTAGATAAAAATAGATAACTGTATTGGTATTTAGCCGTAACTCTCCTAATTCAAGACAAAGGCAAGGCTTAAAAACAGAGTTAGTATATGCGCAATAATGGTAATGTCATTTAAATAATTAAGTAGGTAGGTAGTTAATTGTTACTACAAGTGAATCTCACGCGTAATTCACGCAATGAGATTATGAGATGGCAGTAAACGGCGATTACCACAATTGTTAATTTGCCATTAATCACAGTTTATAGTAGGCGCCATCTTAGCGACATCAAAATATTCTAGATATATGGTTGGTGCAGACAACACCGATAATTTAATAGGACTCGTCACCTACCTTTTAATACCTTTTAGGCTTTTACCGATATTTCATGTAAGTATAGGTGCATATGTTTCTCTAGTGTAGAAATACTGTTTATACTAGTAATGCCGCCAAACTAAAAGAAAGAGAGTTTTGGCGGGAACGCAGAAAAGTTCACGTCGTTGCATTGTATTATATTTCAAAACTTGTGCTTTTTCCAGTGTTAATGTTTAAAATTGGTGACGTGAGTGTGGACAAGTGATATAATGTGGTGAAACGTGGTTTATTCGTGTTGCTTCCAAAATTCCATAGAAGCTTCTAGTAAAGTTGCCACTACTTTGACTTAAACTGTACTATGACTACCTGACTTAGACTGGACTGTGACTAAGACTTGACTTTATGTGAAATATTCTATAACACGATGAAAAATTTCAATACTTGAACACTGGCTAAATACACTATGTATGGATATAAGAAAAAAAAAACTAAAAGAAAGTAAACTGCAGACATATAGCACTGATGCCTCAGAATCGCCATCATGAATAATGCATGCGAGAGGACGCAGGCTCCTCGTGGCACTATGGTGACGATCGTGACCAAGGGCTGCTCCTTTCGGGTGCATACTTCATAATGACATTATTGTAAGAATAACTCCCTGGGAAGATATATTTAGTCCTTGAAAATCCTTTCAATATTTTTGTGAGCACACTACATCCCTCCATTTAGGCCTTCCTTACTTCTCATGTAAGCCTAAGTGTCAGAACGGCTTCTGTCATGGCCTGGAAACAGGTGAATATAAGTGAATATGTAAGAATGTTTTAACAAACATTCCCTTATCTTTCAAGTGCCTGCTTTTTAGTAAACTCTAATGATTTCATTTCCCCTGATTTGTATCAATAATGTGTATTTCAATGTGAAATAAATCAAGCTCTTTACAATAAAGAAATTCCTGTAAATATTATAGAGTGCGCGCTCCACGGCAAGGTTGTCGGGAGAACTTGGTCGTGGGCACTGCGTGCTTTTAGATGCAAAACTTATTGTAGTTTCACGTCACTTCCGCGCTCTTCTTGGTCAAGCTAGTGTTCAAGAATTTTCGATCACTTTGCGCGCAATATTTTTGCGCTATTGACTAAGTTTGTGACGAAAATCGCATGCGAATTACAGATAGTTTTGCAGAGATTCTAATTTTGCGTGATCAACACCACTCTTATCTACCCCTCACCACGTTCACTTTACACAACTACTAAACAAAGCGCTGTGTGAAATAAATAAATAAATATATGTCGCAATTTCACACAGTGCCATCTAGCCCCAAACTAATCAAAGCTTGTACTATGAGAACCAGATAAGTGATAGAATACATAGATACTTTTTGTTTGTAAATACATACATAGAATACAGTATAACACTCAGACACAAAACAAACACCTATGTTCATCACACAAATGTTTGTCCTGGGTGGGAATCGAACCCACAACCTGCAGTTCAGAAGGCAGGGCTACTACCAACTGAGCCATTAGGCCAGTCGCCACATGAAATGTCCACACAAAAGAAAAAAAAATTCTCACCACATTGTTTCCAATAAATAGTCGAGCCTAATAACCGAAACCTATAACCTACGCAGGTTGTATCATTTCCATTTCCACCCTTTGTTTTAAAATCAAATACCTCAACATGCGAGAATTTCCAATTGCAGGAGAGTGAGGGGTCACCGCCCCTGTTAATTAAATGTTTTGAATACGTGCAGATATTGAGGGGCGAGGGTTAATCCGCTATTAGTTGAACGTATGACTGACGTGTGATATCGCAGGTTTACTTTTAGAAAATGTCCTGTGATAATACGAAGTATTCATACGGTAAGAATTCACATATAGCGTATAAACTATCTGCATTCCTCGTCAAAATCGGTTTAGTAGTCACCAAGATAGAAGGTACCTAGCAAACATTCAGACACACAAACTTTCCCATTTATAATTATTATTATGTTGGGGGCCTATGGATACTTCTTACATGAGTACACACGGTACATGAGTTACATGAGTACACACGGTACATGAGTTACATGAGTATCCACGCCCCAAACTAGACAATATCTTGTAATATAAGTTTTTCACGTTTTATAATATTATGAACATGAAATTTAATTATCTAAGAAGTCTAAAAAATTAAAAAACAAAGCCAAAAAGGAATACATAATGTCAAAATCACAAAATCAAAGAAAAGGTAGATTTTAGTAATAGCCTAAGAGGGTCTGAAGGGCAGAGTAGGTATTAGCTTACTACATTATATTAGTTCTTCAAGAAATCGCCAGTTTCAAGACACACTTTGTTGATATAGTGAACTTAACCACCTTTTATCAACTAGAACCACGTAAGTCCTCGTAGCTCGTAGGTAGAGGAGTAAGCAGTGCGCCGGAAGTGCAAGATGCGCAATTTCCGGCCGTCGCTCGCAGCGCCCTCCGAGTTAAACTATTAATGCAGGCGGAAAATTATTGCCAGCCTGTTGTACGCTTTGTTTTGACAACTTACATGATTATTAATGTATTATTATATTAATGTACGAATCCTTATTCTTTTGCTATAATATACCTACCTACATATAAAAGTGGTGAAACTTCTTGTTGGTTTGTAGGTAACTTTATTTAATGTCGAAACAATCGAAACCATTTGGATAAAGAAGACTGGGGGCTCTCGACTCAACCTTCAAAAAAAATAAACAAGTGTGCTTGATGAATGCAATATGGATTTTACGTATAGGTACAATTTTTTTACCAGTTTTACTAAATCACACTATCACACTATCACACTAATATTATAAAGCTGAAAGTTTGTATGTGTGTTTGTGTGTATGTGTGTATGTTTGTTACTCCTTCACGCTCAAACCGCTGGACGGATTTGGATAAAACCTGGAATACAGATAGCTTATATACTGGATTAACACATAGGCTACTTATTATCAGCGAGTGAAACCGCGGGGCGCAGCTAGTATCTTGTATATGTTTAGGAGTAAGGAATCAAAAGCTCTCTGTAACTATTTATTTTCAGTACACAGTCTTATGTTCAACTCAAATTCTTCTTGTTATGGCTTCTGCGGGGTTGCCGCAATTTCGCCAATGTCGCGTGGATCAGTCTTATGTTCATGAATGAGTTGTCTATGAATCTATTCCATTATAATTATCTGTCAAAGTCAATACTATTTTTATGGCTTATTTCTATCTGTCTCCTCGTGCTGTCCCCTCTAGGGGACAGACAAGAAAAAAATATCCTGTTTGTCCCCGAATTTAAAATCGGAGATGATTCAGGAACAGTCGGAAAATATTTATTCTTGTTTGTCCCCGAATTTGAATTCGGTGACAATTATGGGACAGCACGAAGGAACAGACAGGAACAACCCATTTTTATTCCTCCGTATTTCGTATTCCAACCGAAACTGAATTGAGTTAGCTAAGTTGTAATATTAGTTGTAGTTGTACTGACGAATCTAAACTGTGGCCACAATAAATAATAGTACTACCTACTATGGCCGTTTCGTACTAGAGTTATGATAGCTACCTATAGGCTATAGGTATATGTACTAACAAACTAACATAACCACAATTATACATTTTTCCCAACTTCTGCAATGCAATTTGCTTTTTTGATGCTTTATGGATGTATTAAGTTAACTGTAGCAAAAATACCTACAGTGTACTTCGTCGAATAGCCTGAGTCTCAAAATCCATGGAAGTCACCATCCTTCTTTTGTGCACAGGATGCATACAACATTATAATTTACCTCGAAAAATTAAGATTTCTCACACATAAAATTGCAGATAGAACTGCACGTCTATAAGTGAAATAAATATACGCTTTTTTCTTGCGATAGAAACAAACTATAAGGGAGTTAAGTTAGGGCTCAATATAATTTCAAATTCTTACGAATCTAATAATATATAGTGTATTCAATTCAATAACTCAATCATATCCCCCTCCCTGATCGCTCAGGTATCTCGGAGTACCCGCCGAGTGCATTAGCGGTACGTGACCGAACTGCGACATGGAAGGTACAATACCTAGGCTTTCTGGAGTCTAGACTTTAAGTGGAGGATGCTGAACTACCTGTATTAAATGAAGACAAAACACCGATGTCACTAGATGGAAGATTCCGGATTTGTTTGAATTTGTGAGTTTAGGAAAAAGGAAAGACTTATGGATAAATTTTTAGAAATCTGCATTTTACTCGACATATTGGCTTCTAGCGAGTCCAACCGACAACCGACTAACCTCGCCGCTATCGATAAATTTAAAGAAGCCGTGGTCGCGCGAGTCTGTTGCAAATTTATAGAGGCAACCGCGGGATTTATACGGATATCTTCATGGCTCTATATCTTTGGATATTGTGCTTGTTAGGATAAATATGTATATTTTTAAGGATGACATATAGAAGATAAGTATTTATACCTACGTAAAAGCCGTCGGTTCTATTATAGTTAATTATTTCATGTTCTAAACGTAAGCATTCATCCCAAAATGATCATTGATTTTAAAATTGAAGCGTATAGGTTGTGTAGTTGAATTCTTTATAAATCTTTATAATAATAACGATCAAAAACATTTAAGACTAGCTGCTGCCCGCGGCGTTGCCACGCGTGGACTACATTACCTATAGTAATAGTTATAGGTACTTAGCCCCGATGCAAACCGGCCACCGTCCACAACCACCGATGGCTGCCACGCACCACCGCAACTTACATTCGGTAAAAATATGCCTTAAGCCTAGGTTAGGTTTGTCCAGACATACGGTAACTTTATGGTACTTTCGCAGCAGTAACGTTTACGCGCGACAGCCTCCGGTATTTGGAAGCTGCCACATCTTATGCTGTGCAGTCTCATGCTTCTGAATAGGTTACGTATGTCAGTGTAGTCTTTGTTCTGCATAGAATATTTCCTACCTGCATTACATAGGAATGAAAAAATGGCTTTATTTTTAAATCCACAAGCCAGAACCTTTTAATTCGAAAGATTTAATAAAAATTTAAATTATGTAAGCTTTAATATATTATCTTTTGGTACGTATCTATTTACTCTTAAAACGCCATACAAGTCATACAACCTCTAAAGGCATAAATAGAAAAACTATAAAATAGATAGGTAGCAAAGAAGGTTAAGTTCTCAATTACTTATTGTTGTACCTACCTACCTCTTAGAGTAGCGGTTATAATTATTACTCTTTGGTTATATCCTACACAGAGATTTTTTCTTTGCCTCCAGATAAACAGTTAGGCACCAGATAGGTGACATAAAGTTACCGTCAGTGGCCAAAAATAACTTCACCATCGAGAGTTTTGGCGGGAACGTGAAAAAGTTCACGTCGTTGTATTGTATTATTTCACAAAACTTATGCTTTTTCTGGTGTTAATGTTTAAAATTAGTGGCATTTTACGCATTAAGTGCTGAATTATGAGTATAAGTGTGGGCAAGTGATATAATGTAGTGAAACGTGGTTTTTCATGTTGCTTCCAAAATTCCATAGAAGCCTCTAGTAAAGTTGCCACTACTTTACTAGGACATGACTTAGACTGGATTATGACTACCTGACTTAGACTGGACTATGACTACCCTGACTAAGACTTGACTTTACATGAAATATTTCATAATACGACGAAAAACTACAATACTTGACACTGGCTAAATACACTATGTGTGGAGCCAAACTATAAGAAAAAAAAAAAAAAACTTCACCATCTCACCATGAAGCGGCCATGTTGTTTATAATTCAGTTTCGTTTCGTAATGAAAAATTAATAATTATGACCAAAAAATTAATTAAATTTCAATTTTAATGTATCCTATTTTAAGCGCCGGTTATTTCTAAGCATATTAGTGAAACTTGCATGAAAATCAGTTCAGTATTTACGGAGTTCAGTCATAACAAACAAACAACGACACATCACTGTCCCTAGATGGCGCTGATACAAATAAAATTTCATAATGTATGGAAAAAGGGCAAAAAGCCGCGGGCCTGCATCGCGCAAGCGATATTTTCTGAACAATAGAACCTATGGGATAAATTACATTGGTTATAATTATGTGTGTATTCCAAAGCATACCAGAATTTCACATTTATTATATGTAGGGACAACCAATTGTACAAATAATAATCAGATTATTGGGTAGCTATAAAATAGAACATAGGTTTTGCGAGTAATCTAGTGTTCTGAGAGACTTATTTCAGATTTATAAACTTACACAAACTACACACCACCAAATACTTATTTTCTATTATTTCCCAGCATGAAACTAGTCAAGACTAGCTAGTCAGTAAACACATACCTTAGTCGGTACTACAAAAGAAGTGGTAGTGCACTCTCAGAAGCACAACGGTGATTGTCGTCACCGCTGCAGACTGCAGCGACTGCACTCAAGGGTAGACATTGTCTCCTCTAAAGGCTGGTGCCACACTTGGAGAAATGTACATCTCAAGTACCTAGAAATGCTTTAATGACTTTATTCCCCATAACATTAGAGAAAAAAACTTAATTTTTAGCCCCTGACCAAACGAGCAAAAGATGGCAGGCATCAGATACACACACATCCTCTCTCTTTTTTTAGTGCTATAATATGTAGCAAACAAGCATAGTACGGCTACCACCCTCCTGATGGGAAGAAGTCACCGTAGCATAAGGACATAGCGTACGCCGGTGACCTCTTGTCCCAAGACACGTCTTGACCGACCCGGATGATTCTATAGCAGCCATAGGTTTCTGCTGCGCTAGGATCACCGGACCAGTCTAGCCCTTCTGGCTCAGGTACCGATTTTGGCACCGATATAGGCCGTGACACAATCGGACACCGACCCCGCCGGCGAGGTCAACGTACCCCCGTATGTTAGCTAGAACGGTCGAGACTTTCCATAGGGTCCACTCCTCCAGTGGACGAAGCCTTCTCGATCCTCTTACCCCGGCAACGGCCCACGCCGAGGCTGGCACCCCAGGGGTGCCCTTGAGCTAGTTGCCTCCCACTTTTGACGGCTGGGCGCGTTAAGCGCCTACCTTCCCATCCGGCTGTACAGTTCGGTAGAGACCAACAGCATATAAGCCCGTTCAAAAAAATCTACATCTATACATCTGTAACACTCAACTAGACGTGCCACTGATGCGTCGCTCACTGCAATAATACTCTTTTGACTCTCTTTTTAAAATTCTGCTGTTGTTTGGTTAGTTAAAAAAGAAATTATATATTAACTTAGGTTTAGTTACGCTAAAATTTTCAGTATAAATAGTATTCTGTATCAGCAGCTTTGTCTGAAGTCATATCTACAATAATTAGCCAGCTAAAAGCGCGGTAGACGTTAGGTAGAGCTCTCAGACTAAAAGGACATAGATGGTGCGTTCAAAACTACAAAGTGAAGTCAAAGACAGCAATGAAAACATATTTTAACGTCTACTGCGTTCTCGAGCAACGATTGCGGGCCATGCGAGCGTGCGTCGCTCGATTCTTACTATACCGTATAAAACCTAACCTAATAACAAACCTAATAACCTAACCTAACGTATTAGACACTCCTAGATGACTGCTCAGGAGTAGGAGTAATAAAGTCGTCGTGAAGTATCATAAAAGGTTGTAAAAAAGGGGTTGAATCCACTCAATTGCCTTCATTTCTATTATAAGTAGGTATACTGAGAAATACTTGGTTTGAAATAAAAAAAAGAATTTTCTGAGTCGGTTAATAAATAAATAAATAATAAATAGTGGAGTAATGAGGTAACAAACATTTAAAAAACTGGAAAAACCAAGCGGTGTGGTATATTTTTCACTTCGGCCGTCTACGAAATTACAGTATTGCTGTTATTTATTCCTTGGTATTTGCGATTCCGTATTCCTTTTTCAACTTCACTTTCTAGCTTTGATGGCACTGTCTAGCTATATTATTTCTTTCTAAGGTATAAGGTATAGAGTTTACTATCTTGTAATAACAGATAAGTTACAATATAACTTTTTCATTCTACTGAAAGGCTTTCAATCAGTTTTAACTTGATTTAATTACAGAGAAGCAACTTTAGAAGACTTTTGAGTTTCATTTGTTTTGATTAATTAGTTTAAAAATCTCTGGGAATTCGCTGTGCTGAAATTTATACATTTTGTACTTTTTTAAGTACATTAATGACGTGACGAGCTAGACCACCCAGAGCTGCAGTGCGTCTCGGAACTCTAAATTACAAAGTTTTTTACATAGAAATACCGACGAGTTAGTAGAGCTAATGGCAAAGTTATTTTAACTCTTCGAGCATAATTAAGTAAGTACTTACCTACAGCTTTTTAACGGAAACCGCTGAACTGATAAGTACTGAAAATTCTTCCACTGTGACAGAATATTTTCTATTTAATTGTTATACGCTATATTGTGATACTTATGTTACGCCCGTGGCTATGCTCTCGTTCTTTGGTATGATGCCGACTAAGGGTCAGACAGAGCAGCAAAATGCTGGAGCACTTTTTAAATGCCATTGGAATATCAACCTTATTTAATTTAGACAAAGTGGCTTTTATACAGTCCATAAGTGTTCTTTGTAGTAGGTAGTGTAGCTAGTTTAGTTTAATTTTTAGTATTGTAGTAGTTAGCTTCAGTAATAAAGGCACCTTAAAAGACAAAGCTGAAAATAGTAGGTATGCAACATTAAAATCTTACCTATTTTAACCACAGATTACTGAATATGTTACTTCGTAAGCCGGAACCCGAAACACGGTTTCCAACTAGTTTGGGGACTGGAGGCTTCATCTAAATAATTTTTGGTACCTAAAATTATGTTAATAAAATATTTGTGATTGATTGATTTGATTGAATGTATGCTAATGAATTCAATTGCACCCTGTATACTTACATACTTTACATATTGAGCACCGCGTGGTCGATATAGGCCATTTACTATATTTATACACATTTAAATTCGTGGAAGTCTACATACCGGTCGCTCAATTAAATTAATATTAATTGTCATTATTAATGTGTCACTTATTGTTGGTCACTTATCTTGTTACTATTACTTTGTCACTATTCATTTAGGTATTTATGGTATTTATATATAATATATAGCCGTGTGGTCCCGGTTATCAGCCGTGTGGTCCCGGTTATCAGCCGTGTGGTCCCGGTTATCAGCCGTGTGGTCCCGGTTATGAATAGGACCACCCCATCTCTTCCCGTGGGTGCCGTAGAAGGCGGCTAAGGGAATATCCAGGGAATGGGTCGCAGCGTTCCCCTCGGTCTTGGTGGCAATCAATCTTCACCTACTGCGATCACCAAGCCGCCTGCCAAGCGTGGTGATTATGGCAAACCCCCCCCCCCCCTAATGACAAGCACAAATAAAAACGGCCCCCAGTCCCCGGCAGCTCTGCTATCCCGTGGCTACGGTAGCGGCCACGGTAACGGCAGGGCAAGGGGTGCGAAGAATCCCCGGCAGACGCCCGGCTACCAACCCCAACGACGACCCCTGGCCCTGGCAACACATAACGTGCGCACACTGAAGGCTGACGAAAGGATGGTCGAGCTAGAGGCGGAGATGGGTAAGTTACGCTGGGATGTAATGGGATTGTCTGAAGTCCGAAGACAGGGACAGGACACGATAATCCTAAATTCCGGTAACTTATTCTTCTACCGGGAGGGAGACCAACTCTCCCAAGGAGGTGTCGGGTTTCTCGTCCGCAAGTCTCTCGTCAACAACGTGGTCAAAGTCGACAGTGTGTCGGCCAGGGTAGCGTACCTGGTACTCCGAATAACCAAACGGTATTCGTTGAAGGTTATACAGGTATACGCGCCGACGTCGGCACACTCAGACGATGAAGTAGAAGCTATGTATGAGGACATATCCGAAGCCATGCATACTTCCGAAACATACTTCACCGTTGTGATGGGAGACTTCAATGCGAAGTTGGGCACAAGGAATAGCGATGAGCTGAGAGTGGGGCCATTTGGATACGGGCAGCGGAACCCTCGAGGACAGAGGCTGGCTGACTTCATGGAGAAGGAGGAACTCTTTATGATGAACTCCTTCTACGAGAAGCGGCCATCCAGGAAGTGGACGTGGATAAGTCCCGACGGTTCCACTAAAAATGAGATAGACTTTATCATGACGACCAAGAAGCACATATTCGATGATGTCTCTGTGATCAGCAAGGTGAAAACCGGTAGCGATCACCGTATTGTTAGAGGCACATTGAATATCAATGTTAAGCTCGAAAGGTCACGTCTGGTGAAGTCTACGCTCCGTCCAAATCCTGTCCAAATCCAAAACCCCGAAGGCTTTCAGCTGGAACTCCAAAATCGCTTCCAGTGCCTAGCCGACTGTAACACAGTGGACGAGCTAAACGACGGGTTGGTGGAAACTGTCCAAGCTGTTGGATCGAAATTCTTTAAGACCCAACGCCGAAAGAAGACTCAAAAGCTCTCAGAAAAAACTCTTGAGCTAATGGCCGACCGGAGCGAAATGAAGCTGCAGTCTTCAGTTGATATGTCAGCCTACGGTGAACTCAATAGACGAATCTGGAGTTCCTTGCGACACGACTTGCGTGCTCTTAGTACTTCACGTATTGAGGCCGCAATTGAGCGGAACCAAGGCTCTAAAGTGTTCGCAATGGATTCGTCTATTGGGCAACACCAAATGACAAAACTGAAGACCGAAAATGGTAGCATCATTTCATCCAAGCCTGAGATTCTGAGAGAGATCGAGAACTTCTATGGACAGTTATACACCTCGACACGTAAGCCCGCTACTAACACAGCTCATGACATCAGAGCCAAGTTAGTCCGACACTATACCGAAGATATCCCGGACGTCAGCCTGTACGAGATTAGAATGGCCCTCAAACAGCTTAAAAACAACAAGGCACCAGGTGAAGATGGAATTACGACTGAACTTCTGAGAGCGGGTGGTAGACCGGTACTTTTAGTCCTCCAGAAGTTATTTAATTCTGTCATCCTTGAAGGTACAACGCCAGAGGCATGGCACAAGAGCGTGGTGGTGCTCTTCTTCAAAAAAGGCGATAACACCTTATTGAAGAACTATAGGCCCATCTCGCTCTTGAGTCATGTGTATAAGCTGTTTTCGAGAGTCATTACGAATCGTCTCGCACGCAGGTTTGATGAATTCCAGCCTCCCGAACAAGCCGGTTTCCGAAAAGGCTTTAGCACCATAGACCACATCCATACGCTGCGCCAGATTATACAGAAGACCGAAGAGTATAATCGGCCGTTATGCCTAGCGTTTGTGGACTATGAGAAAGCCTTCGATTCAATCGAGACTTGGGCGGTGCTGCAGTCCTTGCAGCGATGCCAAATTGACTATAGGTATATCGAAGTTTCGAAGTGTTTGTACAGTAAGGCCACTATGTCAGTCCGACTACAGGACCAGAGTACGGAACAAATTCCATTGCAAAGAGGCGTGAGACAGGGAGACGTTATTTCTCCGAAACTGTTCACAAACGCATTGGAGGATGTTTTCAAGCTCTTGGAGTGGAAAAGATCTGGCATCAACATAAATGGCGAGTACATCACTAACCTTCGTTTTGCCGATGATATAGTCATAATGGCGGAATCGCTCGAGGACCTTAGCACCATGCTCAACGACCTCAGTAGAGTCTCCCAGCAGGTTGGTCTTAAGATGAATATGGACAAGACAAAGATCATGTCTAATGCTCATGTTCCACCTATACCGGTAATTGTTGGGAACGATACTCTCGAAGTTGTCGACAAGTATGTCTACCTAGGACAGATTGTCCAATTAGGTAGGTCCAACTTCGACAAAGAGGTGGCGCGAAGAATCCAACTCGGCTGGGCAGCGTTCGGGAAGCTTCGTCCTATCTTTTCGTCCAAAATACCGCAGAGCCTGAAAACGAAAGTTTTCAATCAGTGTGTGTTGCCAGTGATGACTTATGGAACTGAGACATGGTCTCTTACTGTTGGCCTCATTAGTAAGCTCAAAGTCGCGCAGCGAGCTATGGAGCGAGCTATGCTCGGTGTTTCCCTGCGAGATAAGCTCCGGAACGAGGAGATCCGCAGGAGAACTAAAGTGACCGATATAGCTCTTAGAGTTAGTAAGTTGAAGTGGCAATGGGCAGGCCACATCGCTCGTAGAACTGACAACCGATGGGGAAGAAAGGTTCTCGAGTGGCGACCACGAACCGGAAGACGCAGCGTGGGCCGGCCCCCCACTCGGTGGACCGACGACCTGGTGAAAGCCGCGGGGAGCCGATGGATGCAGGAGGCGAGCAGCCGCTCAAGGTGGCGTGCTCTGGGGGAGGCCTATGTTCAGCAGTGGACGTCTTCAGGCTGTTAATGATGATGATGATGATGATATTTATATATAGGTATATATTATTAGGTATATTTACATGTATAGTATAATAATGTATGTGTATGGTATTAGTATAGATAAAGTTGTTTTTAATATAAGCATAATGTTAAATACGTTATAGCTAATCTCTTTTTTATATAGATGATTACTTAGATTGTTTATTCCTCTCCATCCAAAGGTAGCCTGGAAGAAATCGCTTTATGCGATAAGGCCGCCCGTTGTTCCACCATCCTTAGTTTTTGTATCATGTGTATTGTTGTACTTTGGTGTTCAATAAAGTATTTTTGAATTGTATTGTATTGTAATATTAAAGAGGACCAGCCTGGACCAATGGACCGTTCACATTTTTTTTACGTAAATTAATGACGTGACGAGCTAGTCGTTCACCTGGTGTTAAGCGACACGGCTGCCCATAACAGCTGTAGTGTCACTCGGAACTCCAAACTAAAGTTTCGCGTGACACTGCGCACTCCGCACTCCATCCTGAGACATCACACAGTCTAAAAAAGTTTTCTAGACTGTGAGAACAGTTCGTAAAGTCTCATTTGCCCAGTAATTTCACTAGCTACAATGCCCTTCAAACCGGAACACAGTAGTGCTTGCACACTACTGCTTAGCGGCAGAATAACTGGCAAAGCGGTGGTACCTACCTAAACGAACTTTGCAGAAAAGTCCTACCACCTAGTAAAATTAGCTGCTATTACGTGCACTCCGCCAACAATGTTGACTGCCTAATGCATGTGTAGGCGGCTTTAGAATAGGCGTCCCCAATGCTACCACCTTAATAAATAAATATGACACATTTCCCGCGCTAGATGCAACAGGGATTCCGGAACGGAATGAGAAAATAAACTCGTAATATAAAGTGGAGCACGCTGTATAGTCACGTTTACAAAATGAAATAAAATCACGTATGCAGTAGAGTGTTTGAGTCTCCCTTGGAATAAAGTTGTGAATGTATATTTGGAACACGCTATACTAGGAAAATATTGTGTCCATATATATTTTTATTTGGCTAGATATGTACCTAGAGTTATGGGCACTGGGCAGCCGTGACGCTTAACAGCTTACACATTTATCTTACACGACGAGGACTGGTAGATAATGCTATTTAGCATTAAGTTCATCCATGTACACCTTTGTGCTAAACTATTCAATGACTGACAAATAAATGACATCAGGTGAAAGAATAAAAGCCCTTTAACTCATAACTATTTACAATAAAAAAACTAAGATGTTTTACCTAGTTTTATGTGAGCACGATTAAAATAAATCCTATTCCCAGCGCGAGCAAATCCACAAAACACTTCTATTACAAAATAATTCCCCTATTCTGATCTATTTACGAGTTGTATAGACGAGAAGGACGTTTACAGCTTTTTTACGCTTTTCAATACAGCCCTTTTGGATTGGAAGTTCGCAATAGATTCGGTGATTTATGTGATATTGAATGTAAATCCTTACCCAGGGGTGGTCTGGGGGTAGACAGGTGAATGAAGAAGAATTTATTGGCTTACACTTTGGTAGCTTAGTTATAATATAAGAACGCCCTCAAATCACACACAGATCCTGGACCCTAACTACGATTCTCTGTATCTATGGACCTAGGAACTATGAGGACCATGCTCTCACAACCAACTCCCAGACAGAACGAGTATTTGTGTTTTTTTCCCTTTGCACAAATACTGGTCCCGTCGCGGGAATCAGACCTGCCTCTGAGTTACTCAACCACTACCCCACAGAGGCTAAGGTTATTGTTTTAATTATTCTGATTCGAGAGCGAATTTCACTAGCTAGTAATAGACACGTAGGTACTGCTGCCATCATTCAGCATTCCATTTAAAATACATTTTTTTTAAATTACGTATCCTAATCACCTGCGTCTATGCCTGCGTCAAACATGTCAGAGTTCTGACAAAACAAGCCCTTTTTTACAAACCTATTAACCGTTCTAAATTAATCCGCCCCTAAACAAGCACTCGTTATAACTATCCTTCGAAGGGGTAGCCAAGGGGTGGAGGTGGAAGTAAATCCCTGAAAAATGTCAGCCATATTTTACGCTGACGGCTCAGCCCGGGGGCGCAAACAGAATTATACAAGTTTCGATCTAATTTGCGAATAGGTAGGTGAGTTACACTGACGGCGCGCGGCGGTAGAAAATGATACCTACACTAATAATTTCGAATTATTGTAAGCACTTCACAACATCTGAGATTAGGCTTGGCTATATATACTTCCATCGTATGCCGCAATTATATATACATTATACTGAATCAGTCGCCTAGTTAGGATAGCCTCGGAGGGCACTTTGTAAATTCAAACAAAATAAATACATAGATTCTACGTACGAACTTTATAGTGCGAACAGCAAAAGAATGGAATACTTTGCCGTCGTCGTTGGTACCAGCTAACTTTTTTTATGTAAACGTTTTTTTTTTTTGTGTGTGTGTCTTTTTTTGTGTACGTGATGAGCTAGTCGTTCGCCTGGTGTTAGCGACACGGCCGCCCATAACAGACTGCAGTATCACTCACGTGACACTGCGGACTGCACACGTCATCCTGATACATCACACAGTCTAAAAAAGTTTTCTAGACTATGAGATCAGTTCATAAAGTCTCATTTGCCCAGTAATTAAACCAGCAACGATGCCCTTCAAACCGGAACACAGTAGTACTTGCACACTACTGCTTGGCGGCAGAATAACTGGCAGAGCGGCGGTACCTACCTAGACGAACTTTGCAGAAAAGTCCTACCACCTAGTAAATAGATAAGTAGGTAAGTAAATACCACCTATTCGATAAATTATACGTGTGCCCAGCAACATGGCTTCAAGTGTACGGAGATCACGGGAGAATAATTTAACATTAACTCTACGGTACTCGGTCAAATGTAATTAATTAATTTAGGTTTTATCGTTTACTTTATAAGCTTATCTTTGATTTGGATACTCTGGGTAACAAACAAGTTGACTTGAGGTATAAAATTTTTGTTTATTTTTCTACTACTTTACATAAGTAGGTAATGTTCTGTTTTTAAAATATTTTGATTAATATTAATCACCCATATTAGGTACCTTGCCGTGTGGTCCCATCTCTTCCAGTGGACGCCGCAACAGAGGCGGCTAAGGGAATATTCAGGGAATTGTGCATCCTATTTAAGCCTTTCTAGTAGGTACCTATATATATTTTGATCTCTTGATGCGCGCTAACTCTATTAGACCTGAACAATTATTTTTTCTGTGCCAATAAATTACTTTCGTAATCTTAATTTACGTAGGTGTATACGCAAATCATAATTATACCGGTAAACCTAACCTAACACTAGAATGTAGACCAACATCACATCACACTATCACACTAATATCACACTAATATTATAAAGGCGAAAGTTTGTGCGTATGTGTGTATGTTTGTTACTCTTTCACGCTGTAACAGCTGGACGGATTTAGATGGAATTTGGTATGGAGGTAGCTTAGACCCTGGATTAAAACATAGGCTACTTTTTATCGCAAAAACAGGAACGGTTCCTGTAGGAACGCGGGTGGAACTGCGGGGCGCTGCTAGTCCTCGATATGTTATAATAAGCAAATTCAATTTCTGGTCCAAAAGCTCAACTCAACATAGAGAAACTGTCGTATAATATAATAATGTAATATATTATAACATTTATAACAGTACGGCGCGTGCTCGTCTGCGAGGAAACCGATTTTTAATAAACTCTGCTTTGCTATGGGAAGGTGACACCATGAGTTTGACGCAGAATTATAAGACATATAATAAACTAGCAGCGCCCGGCGGTTCAACCCGCGTTCCTACAGGAGCGTTCCCGTTATTGGGATAAAAAGTAGCCTATGTTTTAATCCAGGGTATAAGTTACCTCCATACCAAATTTCATCCAAATCCGTCCAGCTGTTAGAGCGTGAAAGAGTAACAAACATACACACATACACACAAACTTTCGCTTTTATAATATTAGTGTGATTAACTTTTGTTGCAGTGTACTGCAGCTTAAAATCGCAAAGTCCAAAGTTGTGTTCTCATCAAAGTTTAGATGAAATTCGTAATATGCCCCTACAATAATTTTAGAATAGATACTTAATATTATACTAAGAACCATGTACCTACACAATTACTAATAATTAGGAACATATTTTATACAGTACCTAAATGAAAAAACTGTATACTTAACTGAAATCTAAAAAATAGCATGTCATCTATAACATCGTGTCATATCAATTTTATCTTATCTAATAGTTTTTCCTATTTCAAGTCAGTTTGAATGTGTATTTTTTTTTTCAATTTTATATACAAACCTACCTATACAATTATATTTATGATTTTTTTTACTTAGTCCCGTACGTGATTGTAATTTTTCCTTTACAAATCAATCTGTAAACCTATATAAGTAGTCCAATATACAAAATATGTAAAATCCTAGGTTCTCTATAAATCATTGACACCGTACAATTTCCCCCATCGAAAGTAGGAAAATATCTTCTATTTATACGTTCCCTCGGTTTTTGCGTTTCCACCCCATAGTGCTCGGAGCAATAGCGGTTCATACAGATTTGTTCCATTTATAATAAAAGTAGCAAAACCACCCCTAATCCTTTAAAAA
Organism: Ennomos quercinarius; assembly: GCA_910589525.2. Taxonomy (NCBI): domain Eukaryota; kingdom Metazoa; phylum Arthropoda; class Insecta; order Lepidoptera; family Geometridae; genus Ennomos; species Ennomos quercinarius. The sequence goes on from OU342500.1 coordinate 16,446,534, forward strand.
CATCATTTTAACTTTACGGAATGGATTCATTTATTTTCATTTTGTGAAATCTTTCTTTTTAGTAGGATATTCTATTGCACTTCTAAGTCTATACCTATATTTTGTAGAAAACAAGATCTTTTCAGTTATATATCTTTGCCGCATTACAAATTACAATTAGATATTTACAGGTTGTGTAATGTGTAGGTATATTTTAACTTCTCTTTATTCAAACACATAATAGAGCATGGTTATTTAAAACCAGATAAAAGTTACACAACGGATAAAACAAGAAAGTGTAAATAAATAAAACGTAAATTTTGGAAACCGAATACTGAAATAAAAAGCATCTTTTTTTTTTTAATAATAATTTATTACTAGTGGCTGGCAAATATTTGTAAAAGCCGAAATGGGCCGTTTAATAAACTCAATTGGTACTTATATACTATTTAAGGAGCCGTTAATTAAGTTTTGATAAATTAATAATTACTACTTTACGTATTAGTTTGTCCAAACCTTGGATGAAAAGAACGTATCGGAACTTGCGGTCTCTCAAAAATCATTTCATTTTCGGCCGGCCTGTGAAAACATAAGTTTATTGCTCAAAAAGATATAAAATGTCATCTATTTATGGTTATTCTAAGGTGTAATTCAATCTATATCAATCAATCCCTGCCGGCAGCCGTGCGGTCCCGGCGGTGTGCGAATAGGACCACCCGCGGGTGCCGTAAGTTAAAATCTTCTGCGATCACCAAACCTAGTATAGTATTATATTATCTGTGACCAAACTACGATTATGACAGAAGATAGAACGAAATCTGGAAGTGGCTGTAATCTTACTACGCAAGAGACTGCACCATGCATGACGGTAAGCGGTTACCATTTCAGGGACACTCGTTATCGTCCGTTGTCGAACCGAAGGATAGTTTTGTTTGTCATATAATGCAACAAGGAGCAGAGGAAGGCCAATACACCAAGAAAAGAGCGTAGATCAGAAATATGCCAAAACCCGTTATAAACTAGATGGTGTTGCAAAATGAGCGGACTATAAGTTGAGCGTAGATCAGAAATATGGCAAAAAACCGTTTTAAACCTAACCCGCCGTAGCTAGCCGTATAGTTCGCTCATTTTGCAGAGGCATCTAAGTTTAAAACGGTTTTTTTGGCATATTTCTGATCTACGCTCAACTTATAGCCCGCTCATTTTGCAGCGCCATCTAAGGTTTACAACGGTTTTTGTTTTCTTGGTGTAATTCAGACCTAAACGTTGTTTTGTACCTTAATATTTTTTCGATTGTAATTTGTTTTGTGCATAAATAAATAAATAAATAAATAAGTATTGGCATTCCTCTCCTCCTTGTTCCATGGTCATATATATGTGCTTACTTACATATCTACTTACCCGTCAGGATGGCCGAGCCAGGATGTTCTGCGTGAGACTACCTCATAACCCTGCTGTCTCAGCCGCTCGCAGTGTGGGTTTCGTCGCCGCTTGAAACGATACTAAATAAAAACACATTTCTCCGGCTGCCTAAAAATATACTCTTCATAGGTATTCATAAGAGAAGGTTAGCAAACGACGTTTGAGATTACAAATGTACATCAGTTTCTCAGGCTTCTTTTGCTTCGATCTCGATTTGTATCTCGATGTACCTAATCTTATTTCAATCTTCTCACAGTCACTTTTAATTGCTACTTTGACACTAAGATCTCAGTTTCTTGCAGTAAGTTTCAGGCTTTTCGTTAATGGAAGGAAAAAATCACAACCTGTGTCCTGACCAAAATCTTTGAAAATAACTGTAGGTATTATATTCAGCCGTTTAATTGACAGTAATATAGCTAAGCTCTTATCAGTTAACAGTTAACTTGAAAGTTAACAGTTAACTGATAATTAGCCGTCGATGAACTCCTCTCTTTTGAGATTACATAATGAAGACTATGAACTACATGAATTGCCTCAGATATTTACGTTTCATTATCATAATTTTCTTCAGATATCATGCACTCGAGAAATGCACCGTTGCACTGCGCACTGGTGCTTGTGAAGAGATAGGGTCCCGTGCACTGCAGGTTTCTGTCCAAGTTGTACATGGTCGCAACTCCGATCAGGACCTCATGGGCACCCACCCACGTCACCAGTGGTCCACCGTGGTCATTCTGTGAGAGTAAATTAATATAATTTCATTTAAAAACCAATTTGTTTTTAAATGAAATTGTATTAATTTTATCCATACAATTTAATCCGCTGTCTAGGAGAGGAAAGTTTTAAATGTTATGATCTTGTGTTCGTATTTTATCTCTGTGTGTCTCTCTTTGGTGTTTGTTCTGCGTCTGGGTGTTATATTGTATGCTATGTATGTATTTACAAACAAAAAAGTATCTATGTATTGTATCAGTTATCTGGTTCCCATAGTTTGCTTAGTTTGGGGCTAGATGGCGCTGTGTGAATTGTCCACGCATATTTATTTATTATTTATTTTATTTATGTAATTCCCATATTATTTTCATCTGCTGACTAGACTTGGCGCTCCATGGTTTCATCCATAATCTACTAGACTACTACAATTTTTGGAACGTTGATTTGGATAACATTTTGCTCACCTATTGCGACCAACACAGACCACCACAATCCGGAAAGATGAAATATAAGCTTTATGTAATGAGACACATGAGTCCCATCAGTCCTAGAACGATGACAAAAGACCTGGACGAAGGTCGTCCTATTTTCGAGAGGATGAGGTAACCCTCATCCTCTAGAAAAAAGGACAGTGTTTAGTGCGTCACATGTGTGGACACTGACTCAGTCCCATCTTCCATCAGCTCAAGCCAGCGCAGCTGCCATCAGGGCCGACAATCTCAACGGCACAAATAACTATGTCCTCCTGGACAGGGCCAACACATTAAAATTTGTGCTGTTCTGGCGTGAATTGAAGATCATGGGATCGTATATTAACGTTTAGTATTATAATTTATGTTGGGTGTTTGTAAATGTTGAATAAAAAATAAACTAAGAAAATAAATAACCATTTACCTACTTGACATATTCCTGGTATTTTTTCTTCGGATTCATCTACTTGTTCTGGTTCTTCTCCTGTCTCTACCGACTTCGAATTCAGCTTTGGTTCACCTTTTTCTACGTGCTTTGACTCTGGTTCTGATGCTACATCAATGGTTTCTTCAGACTTTATTTCTGGTATTGCAGTATTTTGGTCTTCCAGGTTTGGTTGTGGTTCATCTTGCTTTGACTCTGATTCTAGAACATCAATGGTTTCTTCTGACTTTATTTCTGGCGTTTCAGTATTTTGATCTTCTACAAGTAAAATAAATATTGATAATGAATAACTGGTATTCGACATATTTATTTCGCCTTTCGTACGACATGGCAAGCACGCACGCACATAACTTGTAAAAACGTAGTAGTTAATGTAGTTTGACGGTTTCTTGGCAAAGAAAATTGGCTACATTCAGTGCAATCATTGAAAACTTCAATCAAATATGTGCTAGAGAGAAGTGCATTCACCGCTACAAGGCATCTTGGTTTGTGTTCTACATAGTCGCGTGTTATTTAATACAGCTCTATTATTAGTGACAGCCTCTGTGGTGTGGTGGTTGAGCAGGTCAGCTCATAACCCAGAGGCGGCGGGTTCGGGGTTGAGCACAGAAGCAAAACAAAAGCGCAAATCCTTGTTCCGCGTCTGGGTATTGCGGGACCATATAAAAAGGTACTCTGTGGGGACCATCGTCCTCGTAAATAGTTCCTATATACCTAATACAGGAAATGCTATTTAGAGTCCATGATCTATGTACGTTGGGTGTTATTCATTTTATAATTTATTTCTATCATTGAGTAGGTTTACCTATATTAGATTATCTTTTTCTGAGTATTTTTTTATAAAAGTCTTTAATATTTCGTTTAAAAATATACCAATCCAAACAGGGAGTTCGTATATAAAGAGCCCTTGTTTGCCTAATCTACATGGTTACCATACTGGTAATAAAATTCAAGTCTTTCTCCTAAAAATGCAAGGATAAATGCCACATCGTATCTCATGCAGGCCCGTTCATTGACGCGAACTGGCGACATGCACTCGTACAAATAAAACTAAAAAGAATGAGGTGAAGCGTGCCGGAGACACGTTCGATGGCGGTGTGATATCACTAGTGGTAGGTAATCAATAGTCGATAATTATGATATGAATAACCTATCTAGGCGAAACTTAATCTGCGTCAAGTAGGTTAGTAAAAACTTTGCACCTAGGCTCTATGTGCAAAGTTCTGTTTAACTAATTGTTGGTCCTTCGAGCCGTCAAAGTAGCCGGTAAAGTATAGATTCCTAGGTCTATGACTGTAGATTAACAAACTAAATGTAGAAACGGATGTTTAACTACATTCACATTGACTTCATTTGAATGGCAAATGGTTAAAAATTAGGAAGCACAGTTTCATCGACAACACTAATAAGACAATGGCACATCCCTCTCACAGAAGAGATATAACATATCGACACGGCTCTGGACATTAATCCGTGTCGGGACGTGCGTGAGAAGTGTACGGGTTTTTATTCGCGATATCGCTGGCATCTCTGTAGAGCCGGCGGTTGACAAATAGTAGCGGTGCCGCGGCCCACGCTCCTCGCGACTTTTACCTTTTCTCCGTAATAAGAAAAAAATACACGAAAAGAACGACGACAATTTACTCCGAAACGAGCTCCTCTCTATTTGAGACACAAATCTCTTCTATTCCAATTTTTTTTAAGAATTCTCTTTATATGTGGATGCCTATAATGGATGAGGGAGGCGCCTAAGCGCCAAATACAACCGAATACAACCAAACCAAACCACACCAACCAAACACTTAAACCAACCAAACCAAACAACCAAACAACCAACCTTCTGTTGTGTGTTGTGTTGTTGTTTGTGCAACAAAATACTTAAATTTAAAAATACTTTGCATAGGTATTAATTATATAACTTTTTTTTCTAACAATTATTGTTTTTAAGGGTCCACACATACACACCCCACACCAACAGCCGGAAGACGTTTACTGCACACAGACTACCCCCACAAAATGCCACTTTGGATGCTTATCATGGGTTGCCAATAATCATTACGCTAGGCAGGTGGAATGGTGATCGCAGCTAGAAGATAGGTACCGAGGAGAATGCACTGCCCATTCCGTGGATATTCCTTAACCCGGCTCTTATGCGGTATCAGCGGGAAGAGATAATATGGGGTGGTCCTATTCTCATACCGGGACCACAAGGCTAGGGTCCATTCCACTTAAAATATAAAGATTGTCTCCATACGAGACAAAATTACATATTTCGAGGCTTGCAACTACGCCCGAGGTTGGCAGCCTCCAAATGACCCCTTACACTTCCTAGCTATTTGCATAGATTTGCGTAATCTGCAACTGTTTTATCTGTGGAATAACAATCAGGCGAGCGTCCTAATTGTTATTATTATTGTTGCCAAGACAGCCATTTTTAATAGCCCTTTATAATTTAGCTCTTGAAACCTTGCTTTGGTGGAAAGTTACGAGTTGGCCCTTTGCGGAAGAGAATGTTGTTGATGGAACTTTCTGTTATAACTAATTCTCTTTGCCTTAAATAAGCACAAAATGATTGCCATTTTAATACTTACTTTCTTAGGGTATCGAAGTCTACTTTAGTTGTATGAAAGTGAAAATAGTAGTACCTACCTAACTGGTGTTTTTTGTATATATAAACATACCTTGAAACAAACGTTGTACATAACGTATATACGTACCTACTTATACTGCTCAATCGAGAGTTTGGACTCTGGTACTTATTAGGTAGGTTACCTAGTACCTTACTAGGTACTGAGCTACTGCTCATCATCATCATCAGCCTGAACACGTCCATTGCTGAACATAGGCCTTTCCCCCACTCCCCACTTTGAGCAGATGCTTACTTTCTCGTTCGTGTATCCGTCAGCTCCCCGCGGTTCGTTGGTCCACCTAGTGGGGGGCCTACGCTGCGTCTTCCAGTTCGTGGTTGCCACTCGGGTACCAGTACCTATCTAGTACCTACAGGTACCTAGGAAAACATCACGAGGTATTATGTTCAAGAGTCACAAGGTCTCATCCAACAACCCGCACCTCTTCCAGAAGGTCTAGCAAAGATACCTTTGCATTAGCGTTAACGCCAAACGCTAACTCTAATTGTATGGGAAAAATATTGCCTGCGGAAAGCTTTTCCGCAGCTAATGTCCTGGCTAATGTCATTCCCATACATTTTGGAGTTAGCGTGAGGCGGTAACGGTAATGGAAAGGCATGTTTGCTGGACCCCCTGTACTGACGTATAGCCCCGTGTTGCAGTAGCCGTATCGTACTGGGCTGCCTGTATAGCCAACCATATCATGGGTGCATGTGCAACGTGCATGGTTCTGCAGACAAATTTTCTTTTTGGTGTTTTTCTTTGGTACGAAAGAAAAACACATTCATTTCGGTGGTGTAATCAAATCACAGATCAATTACCTAAGTATACTAAAATCCTGCGCACTAAGGCTATTTAGGTACCTACCTAATTATTTTATATCTGATATCATATAGATAGATAGATAGAAAAGAAAGAAAGAAAGAAAATACATTTATTCGTGACATACACAACATTACACTACATGATATCACATCACAATACCTGAATAATATTACCTGCATAGGTAGGTTATCAATACTGACACTACAAGTAAACAAACAAACACAAATTATATAACTACCTACCACAAACACCAGCAGTGCAATGCTGCATGGTGTCACGAATAGGCTCCGACTCAGCATACAATTAAGGTCCTAAGTAAGACCTTAATTACTGATTTTCAGTCGGAACCCATTTGTGGCACCACGAACGAAACCTCCTCTAGATAAACCTCTTTATGGAAACACCGCATTACAGGAACAATATTGATAGAGGTATAGGCATATATTAGAGGTCACCTATCTACATTTTTATACTTAACTGCGTTTTATAGTAAAAAACTTAGGCTGGGTGTTTTGATCCGATTCCGTAGTTACCGTAACCAATGGTTAAATACTCTAACAAATTTTAACCAATGGTCAATATTTGTTAGAGTTTTTAACCATTGGTTACTTTAACTACGGGTCCAAAAACCCACCCTATGTAGGTAGTACCGCGGTGTCTCGCGCCAACTCGCGCCATAACTAACAAGATAGGCTGCACGGCTCACGGTGACCCATATACCGGCGTTGCCAAATGACAATGGCAACGTGGGACAATGCCAACCGAGTATCATGTGTGGAGCCGGAATTAAGCCTTTCAGAGCGAGCAAGGGTTGTATAAATAATAAATAAATAACGCCTAACGATCACTTAATACATAGATCCTGGACTAGGGTCCAGGAATATCCTATGTTAGGGCTAGGATTCCCTAAGGACCCAGGAACTATGAGGACCATGGTCCCACTCCCACAACACCCAGATACAGAACAAGCAGGTACTTCCACTTTTTTTCTGTGCACTAATATTTGTCATGTCGCGGGAATCGAACCCGCACCTTCCAGGTTATGAGCCGACCTGCTCAACCACCACACCAGAGGCTTTTGACTGCCAGTGTTGACCCCGTTGGGGAAAACCCCATCGGGAAGCGGTGTAACTAAGGGCGGGTTTTTGATTCGCAATCTTGTTAACAGATTAACATATAATACTCCTAAGTATCGAACAAGGCAAACCAAGCTACTAAATGAAACCTCATGCAAAACTAATTATGGTAATAATTTCGTCATTAACAGATTATCTAAAACTTGTAATAACAAATTCTCACATTTAGACCCCTATACCACCTCTAAAACCTCATTTAAGTACCAGATTTCGAAAACCCTTAAAGATGTAACTGTAACTCTATTCAATAAGCGCAATCACACATAAAGACGTTAATAACTTAACACATACACTTTTGGTGTATATTTATATAAACATTACGTTAAGAGCATATCTCCCTATATAATTTTACAAAGTAATCATCCCCACTCACACACAACACATACTTACACTCCCCCCTACACTTCACACTTCACAATCACTCATTCGCTAGAGAGATGAACATAATTTATAACATATATAAGTAATAAGGACGTTCTGTTATTGGCCTTTTTTCTGTAATTTGACTTACGTATAATATCTATTGTATTAGCTGTTGATCTTCTCTTAAATAAATAAATAAGTAATTAAGGTAACCAATGGTCAAAAAATTCAACAAGTTTTGACTATTGGTTAACCACGGATCCACGGATGAAACCCTATTCGGGCTCGTACTGGGAACCCACCGCTACATCCTACCTATCGTGCTTCTATGCCTCTTGCTCAAAATATAAGTTATGGAACGACTTGTCACATGTTTTGAGAAAACTTTAGCCACGTCCAAAATCCCGGTCAGTTACTGCACGTAGAAATGCTGCTATAGTATTTACTGTGGGTAAATCTTCAATTTTTGACACCCAGTTAAATTATCGCAACGCTCAACAGTTAGGTAAATGGTGACCCAGCCAAGGGATCCAAGTGGACAGGAATGGAAGATCGGTCGCATGCCACTGGCGTAAATAAAAAAGTTACTTTAACATATTAATTTTATTCAAATTTCAGTTACGATATCCAATAAGTAATCTATTCACTAACATAATATGTCACGTAGGTAGTTTAAAAACTATAGCCATTACAAGATATTCATACAAAAACTAACACAAATTACAATTAAAAATTAAACATAATTGTCTTTTTTAGCGCAATATCTAACGAGTAAAAAATTTTATTAAATTATTGAAACTTTATCTAGACTAGGTTTAAAAACTTTTACCATTCATTTAGCATGACATGATTATTCATTTCTGAACCTGAGAAATTTTTATAATAGGTAATAATTAACATAGTAAAAAATAAGTATAGTTACAACAATATCAGCAAACTACAAAATGGTATCCACACACACTCCATATATCTACGTCTAATAGCCAGTGTAACACTCCTAATCGGCACAATTAAAGACAATTAACGTTACAAAGTTATTTATCAGATCTTAAGAAGGCACTCCAATCACAGTATTTGGCTACAATGATATAAATAAGGCATCCACGTAACTAAGTTAAGGAAACCAATGGTTAAAAACTGTAACAAATTTTGTTAAGAGGTTTTAACTATTGGTTTTGTTAGAATATGTTAGCATTTTTGACCATTGGTTACTTTAACAGCGGATCAAAAAGCCCACCCTTACACAATCCAACTGTGAAACATTGATACAAGTTTAGAGTAAAGAGTAATCTCACACCTAGTCTACTACCCTTAGTATGAGTACGTAGTACTATTTATATATTCTGTGGTAGGAGCACATAGAATTTATTAAACGAGTTTATTTGAATATTACAGTATCCGTTAACGAGTATCGCACAATATTCATATGATAAATCGAGCACAGCGCCCCCAGCGGCAACTAGACGTAACTCACCCCCGGTTTCTCAAACGTTTGTTAAAGTTAAAATCATTTCAACTTTAAAATACAGAACGGTCATTGGTTGCCTGTTGATCAACTATACTTACACAAATTTAATAGGTACAGTATGACATTTCGAGGGATACCAAGCTAGAGATTTTTTCCCTAAATTTTGAGGTAAAAGAGGAATGGGGGTTCTTAGGGGATTAAAAATAATAATAATAATAAATTGATGGCAAGATTGCTTAACGTTTTTTTGCTGCAGAAATCTTCGCACTTTAAGATTATTCATCTCATGAGAAGGAAAAAAGTCTATTTATTAAAAATTATCCGTGCGATCAGGCGATGCAACCGATGTATATCACCTAATATACATCTGTTGTTCATGCTGTGGTCAACGAATTGTTTTTTACATGAATATATAACTATAAGTGTTAACATGTTTTAATGATGACGCATGAAGCAGTACGCATTCAAGAATAAGAAAAGATAAAGGTACTAATTTAAAAATTTATGTATTTCTCAAATCAGTTTATAAATGAGGAAGTAACGTAAAGAATATAAAAACTATAACCATATAGAGAAAATCTTTCATTTTTATTTCATGTTACAAATGTTCCTATAGCATAAGGATTTGAGGTCGCCGTGTCACGACTATTGCGTTTTAGATATTATTAAGAAACATTGTATAATTATTGCTTTATTTTATGAGCTTAAAATACTTATATACCTGCAACATACAATGAATATGCTAGGAATACAAAAAAAGCTTAGGGGTTTTTAGGGGATTTAAGTTATCTAGGGAAAAAAATCTTTAGGAACTGGCAGCACTTTTATTCTAACAATAGTGATGCGACTATTACACATTCGATTAATCGGTGAAATTTTGGTATAAGGTAATTAATCGAATCAAATCTTTGGGCGAGCATAATTCAGTGATATAATCTTGTGCAGTTCGCTAATTATCTACTTTGAAAGGGTGATTTTAATTATAATAATTATATAGTATACAATCCTAAAGCTCCAGGGTGGAAATGTTAAAGGGCATAACGCCGCGAGTAGCGTTCAATGAAAGTGCAGCACACCTTTCCACACCCTAAGCCGCCCCACACCGATGTTGCTTCCTCGGTAGCCAGTAGCCCCTACGGGTGCCCCATTTATAGTGTGGCAAGTCATCACCTCCCTCAAAAATTTGATATGATGAGACAAATTTTATCTCATTCCATAAACCAGATCATAATAATCCATCAAAAGTTCACCACAATAGCCCAGATATTTTTACCTTCATTTATTAAACAAAATAGTTATGAATAGGTATGCCAACATGTAAGAAATAAATAGTACAACTCGGTCACTTTGTCTAGCTGTCCTCGCTGAAATGCAAGCCATTGACGTCAAGTATAGGAATAGTGTGACCGTGTTATCTTTTGTATTCAAAAAGGCCTCTTGGTGTTATGGCGCGGCCAGACATGCGGAGCAACAGCGAATCTTCGCTGTTGAACGCTCATGTGGCCGCGTACAGCGATGCATCGCAGCATCGATGGGCGCAGAAAGCTATCGCGTGAAAGTGAAAGCCTTTATTTTCGCAACACTCTTATTCGCAACAATCATTAGTTCTCTTACTGAGATCATATCATATGAAAAAACTAAACGATTATTGAATAAATATGTAGAATCAGTATCCTTTACTCTTTAAAATCGGGTTTATCCGATATCGATTATTTAGTTCACATCTCTAGACCAGTTAATCTGACAGTGTCAATCACTAATCATGTCAACTTCATAGTGGACTTCTTAAATTTGATAAGGTATAATGAGCGTTCAGTATTTTTAAGTTGACATGAGTTTAACTGTAACAAACATACCAGAAACCGAGGTTAAGGATTTCATGAGATGGTCAATCGCGATTGACAATCTTTACGTGATCGATACCCATTGATGCAAAAATTGATAGATTACTTTGGTGATTGTAGCGATTTCCAGTACTGCTACGGTATTGACGGCAAATGATGAAAAATTTGATTGCCAGCTAATGAAGCGCCGCGTATTGACGGTTGATTGACGGTGGATAGCAAATGACAATCGTTTCCTTTATTCTTGATCGCGCTCTCAAAGAGCAACACGACCTGGTAAACACGGCTTCAGTCGAAACAGTGTGCGCTTACCTTTAGAATAAATGTTATTCTATTTTATTCTATTCTAAAAGTAAACAGCATCCGTGCTTTTCGCGACCGCCATTCTGCTGTCCTTATGAAAAATTCAGTAAGTAGGTAAAACATGTTTTCGATAAAAACGCGAAAACAAAAGTTGCGAGTAGTCGAGAGTAGTCGAGTTGCTGCATTCTTACTTCCCGAATTATTGGGTTCCAGGTGGAATTTTCATACGTGAGAAAGAACAGAATATGGTTTTTTTTTGCGATTCTGAATATGTATCTAACTCAATTTTGCCAAAAACGTTAGTTACTGCGTTCTTCACTATGAGGGCAGCATTAATGGTGAGTACGGCAGTTGTCTTACATTATTAGGCTGACCTTAGTTTCATCTTTCCGCTATAAAAGACATGGAATTATTATTATACAGTCCAATATCATTTGGTTACTAAAATGATTCAAAGTTCATTAATTTTAAACTATTGTCAAGTAGGTATGCATCCATGAACAAATCCTGTATGTATATTGTATAACTCTAGGATACCAGCGCTTTACCATGCTCGCGCATTTCCACATTTTCCAATATATTAAATGACTAGTGCCCATCTGCACTAAAGTTTGAAAGCTCTAAGTTCACACTTATCTTACTAGGACGTACCCAAATGCGTTGCAGTAAGTACGGTATACAGGGGTAAGTGCAAACTTAGGAGATGGCAAACTTTAATGCAGACGGGCATATGCACAATCGCACGTACAAACAAAAACGTGGTTAACATCTGCTTTCAAGAATATCATTACGATTATTCAACAAAAATATCACATTAAACAGATTTTATGTTTGAAAGCTTGTTTGGATGAAAATGATTTTTGTTAAGAGCCAATACAACGCCAAATTGCTTAAAACGGCTTAGCTTGAGGCAGTGTCCTGTCAACAATATTGCAACAATGACTTTGAAATTAATATATGGTAAAGTTCAGGACTAATGCAACTGCAAATGTATAGTGAAAACACGAATTAATACAATTTTCTCGATAGAAAAAAATTACAAAGTTACCTCCAAACCGTACAAATAAACAGCGATTATTCAATGAATACTTTAAATAAGATCATGATACTTTGTGTAGTAGTTGAACTAAATATAGTGGAGGGCTTATGTATAGCGGATTTTTAAAATACCCTTTATATTCAGTGTAATAATAAATTACCTAAACTATTGCGCGTTGGAACCAGTTTAACTTAGACCGCCCCTGCCGCTCGGCCCCTGGCTCATCCCGCTTTGACCTAGTACTATACATCTATTCTGTGGCTTTGGCTTGAATTCGCGCTGGCCTTGCACAAGCCCTTAATAATTAACAAAATATCATTTACATCCAGACAAGTTATTAGGTCAGGTATTATTTGTAGTGTTATTCTCGAATGCCGATAATAGCCAGACTTTCGAAGTACATCCAGTCATACGTTAACGCCGTTGTCTAAGTGCACTTTTATCAATGATCACACGATCAGAGTAGCATCCAACTAGAAGTATTTTGTCCAAGTGCACTATGACTGTGTGTTTTAGCTTTAAAAAACTAACAATTTTGACCCAAAATACCGCCGTACCTCTTAAAACAACTATCAGACAGACAAGTCTAATGACAACAATATTAAACGTTAATACATATAATGCAGCCATTTCAATATTTTCTGCAATTTTTTACGATCTATATTGTCATTAAATTCATAGCGCACTTCTTCTACTTCTCGTAAATGGCTTTGGAGTCTTCTCTTCAACAACCTTGTTCTCAACTTCTTCTAGAACTTTCTTCCGTCCAGTTCTTCTGGAGGACTTCTCACCTGTTTGCGGAGTCTCCATACTCTTCCGAGACTGGCTTCTAGTGGTTGGTCCCACGACTGCATCTTGCCGGGTCAATTTGGGCTTTCTTCTGGAATTTTCTTTGTCCTGCGTGGAATCCTGTTCAATACCCGATAGATTGTTGTCCATGGCTGCATCTGTTTGATCCTTGTTCTTATTTGGTGGGGTGTTGATTTCATCGAAGAGAACTATTTTGATGCATTTGTTGGGGGTTTTCATGTCGTGCGCTGCTTTGAGTATACTGCGGCCCGGGGTGGCTTGTATGTTGACTGGTGCCAATGGAGTTGCCTGGAAACAGAAAGACCTCATGTAAAGAAAACGAAAAAAATTCAAGATAAAATTATCAATATCAATATAAAGTATAATGTTACACAAAAACCAAAAATGTGTTGTCCCCGTTTGAGAATGGAACCACTCCATCTCTTCCCGCGGCCGTAAGAGCCGGCTATGGAAATATACAGGCAAAGGCATCGTTCTCCTCAGACTGCATTATATTCTACTCCAAGCCGCCTGCCAAGCGTCGCCCATGTGATCACAAAAAAAAACCAGAGCAATCCATATTTTTTTATGAGAATGAATGACGTGATGTAGTCGTTCACCTGATTTTATGCGACACGGCCACCCACAACATAACGCTGCGTCTTCCGGTTCGTGGTTGCCAATCGAGAACCTTTCTTTCCTATCGATCCCCTCTGGATTATTATTTTATATTTATATCAAAAAGACAGAAGTACTATCCTACAGGGAAGGGAGGGCGGGGTAGTTATGTGCGGATCTCACCGGTAGCGGCGCGACTCCTTCGCACTCTATGTTCCTCCCGAGCAACGATGCGCGTAGCATCGCAAACGACGCGGATTGCTGCAACAATATCAACACATGCTATTCAAAAATATGTACAAACACAGTTTCAAGTGCTATTATCAAGCACAGATAACATAATAAACTGGTTATCAACCGAGCGTCTCTGCTTCAACTCGCCAAATTTGCTTCCATCCTCGGATGTAAGTAATCGCGTATAGGTCGCATTTTTCAACGAATCTTGGTACACACGTTCTACAAGTTCAAGGATTTATTTTGTTGTCGGCGATTATTGATTGAAGGTGTATTTCCCCCAAAAAGGGGGGAAATTTGCATCCGCGCCATTTACCAGCTTATTTTGATAATATTCGGCAGAAACTTTGCACACTCAATTCTACACAAGTGTTTCAAATATGAGCAAAATCGGTCAAGAGATTGCCAAGATATAAAGCCGTGAAATGTGATAACCTGAGTTCGGGACGTTGTAAGTACAACACCACGCCGTGTGGTTGCAAAAACGTTTGTGCTAGCGAGGTCTACCGTTCGCAGAAAACAATAGGAGTGTTAAATAATGCATTTTTGTGCAGTTTTTCAAGATCAACCTATAAAACTGACCTTAGAAGCAGATGCCTTGTTAGCCTCACTAGACAGCACGGCCTTCAGCAGGCTTGGCTTGTTGGCCGGCGTGCGCGGCGAGCATGTCGGCGAGCATGTTCGTGAGCATGCTGGCGAGCGTGACGGGCGAGCGGGCGAGCGCACGCTGAAGAAGCCCGCCTCGAATGTTCGCTCCTCTGGAGGTGTGGATGGTTTCTCTGCCTTAGCTTTTCTAGCGGCTACAATAAAGTGAGACAGATATTTAGTGTATACTTAGTTAGTGTCCACTTGGTCAAACCCGCGTGGAGCCGATGGATGTAGGAGCCAAGCAGCCGGTAAAAGTGGCGCTCTGTGGGGGAGACCTATGTTTAGCAGTGGATGTCTTCAGACTGTTGATGATGAGTGTTTATGAGATGTGTGTGAGAAACAGCAGAGTACTTGAGTCAACTAATTAGAATATAAAATTTGCATATGTAGGATACTCCTCACAATCATCCACTGCTGAACAGTCCTCCCCATAGAGCGCCACTTTGAGCGGCAGCTTGCATCTTGCATCCAACGGGTCACACATAATGATTTAATCAATACCCCATGGATGGCTTAATCATTAGTAGTAGCGGCATCTAGCCCCAAACTAACCAAAGTGTGTACTATAAACGCGATACCTGATACAATACTTACATAATTTTTGTTTACTAATAGATACAATATAACACCCAGACACAAAACAAACATCGATGTACATCACACAAATAGAACAGAATAGAATACTATAGAAATGTTTGTCCCGGGCGGGAATCGAACCCACAACCTACAGTTCAGAAGGCTGAGTTACTACCAACTACCCTGGGAGGTAAAAAAATCTACCAGTGAGTAACTTACCAGCGATGACATCCTTGAGCCGGCTAGCCGCAGGTCGAGCTCGGCCGGCCGGCCCTGTTCCCGGTCGGCCGGCCGGCCCTGTTCCCGGTCGGCCGGCCGGCCCTGTTCCCGGTCGGCCGGCCGGCCCTGTTCCCGGTCGGCCGGCCGGCCTTGTTACCTTGCGCGAGGGCTGCGCCGGCGCCTCCTCGACCCAGTTGCGAGCCTTCAACTCTTCCAACTTCTTGAAACGCACTTCCACGTTCACCACCTGCAAACATGTACCTGACTGGTAACAATAAACATGTACACGGTTTAATACTTCGTAGGTACTCGTGTGAAAATACTTGTACTATTTCTTTTTTGTTATTTTCTTTTTCGCCACGTTTCGTGGATTGTAGTCAATTTTTTTTTTTTTGTTAACCTATACTGTCCCACTGCTGGGCAAAGGTCTCCCCCATATCCTTCCAGATATCCCGGTCCCCCGCAACTTCAGACCACTGCTCTTGAAAGGCGTCGAGGTCATCACGCCATCTCTTACGGGGCCTGCCTCGGCGGCGACGGCCGTTTTCAGGTACCCACTGCGTGATGATCCTTGCCCAGCGATCTGGGTGCATGCGGCTTACGTGTCCTGCCCACTCCCATTTCAGTTAGTAGAGTCAATATCAAAGTCAAATGGTATACTATTATTATCATTAACAGCCTAAAGACGTCCACTGCTGAACATGGACCTCCCCCTCTGAACATAAGCCTCCCACACTTATCATTGCAAGTTGGTTATTTTAAGCACTTTTATTAATATTTTTAGGGATATTGGGTCTGTGAGTTAAACGTTAAAATGGAAGTTGAAAACCTGCATGAACACATGTCCCACTGACCTGCATGAACACATGTCCCACTGACCTGCATGAACACATGTCCCACTGACCTGCATGAACACATGTCCCACTGACCTGCATGAACACATGTCCCACTGACCTGCATGAACACATGTCCCACTGACCTGCATGAACACATGTCCCACTGACCTGCATGAACACATGTCCCACTGACCTGCATGAACACATGTCCCACTGACCTGCATGAACACATGTCCCACTGACCTGCATGAACACATGTCCCACTGACCTGCATGAACACATGTCCCACTGACCTGCATGAACACATGTCCCACTGACCTGCATGAACACATGTCCCACTGACCTGCATGAACACATGTCCCACTGACCTGCATGAACACATGTCCCACTGACCTGCATGAACACATGTCCCACTGACCTGCATGAACACATGTCCCACTGACCTGCATGAACACATGTCCCACTGACCTGCATGAACACATGTCCCACTGACCTGCATGAACACATGTCCCACTGACCTGCATGAACACATGTCCCACTGACCTGCATGAACACATGTCCCACTGACCTGCATGAACACATGTCCCACTGACCTGCATGAACACATGTCCCACTGACCTGCATGAACACATGTCCCACTGACCTGCATGAACACCATGTCCCAGAACCCGTGCAGGTCCGCCGGCGTGACGAGAGGCGCGGTGGGGTCGAGTGTGGGGCGCGCACACCGCTCCACGAGGCGCCCGAACTGCTGCAGCTTCTGTGACATCAGCAACCTCGCCTGCCCCACGCTACCCAGCACCAACTCCTGGAGATACATCGCTATGTTCACATAGATAGTGATAAGCATTATGCTGAGTTGAGGCCTATTTGTGACAACATTTTCCTTTTGGTTTGTTCACTTTTGTTAGTATATGTATGTCTTTTAGTTGTGACAGTTTTGTCGCGACACTGGCGAAATTGTGGCAACCCCGCGTTGACAGTTGACAGTTTTGTCTACCGGCCGTGCTAACCTTGCTGGGGGTTCCCTGACTGGGGACTCCCTGAGGTATGCGAAATAAGAGACTAAAGAGTGTCAATTTATTGATAAGTGGACCATCCAAAGTCTGGTGTAACCTCAATAGCTACAGATTAGTTATTATTTTTAATTCATTGACACATGGATGTCCTTTAATGCTATCGATTTAGTTACCCACATTTACCTGATTTTCTAATAATTTGAGAGCTACAGACATATTTATACAGATACCATTGTCATTTTAATATACATACTAGGTGGTAGGACTTTTCTGCAAAGTTTGTCTAGGTAGGCACCACCGCTTTGCCAGTTATTCTGCCGCCAAGCAGTAGTGTGCAAGCACTACCTACTGTGTTCCAGTTTGAAGGGCTTGTAGCTAGTGAAATTACTGGGCAAATGAGACTTTACGAACTGATCTCACAGTCTAGAATAGTTTTTTAGACGTTGTGTGACGTCTTAGGATGACGTGCGCAGTGCGCAGTGTCACGCGAAACTTTAATTTAGAGTTCCGAGTGACACTGCAATCTGTTATGGGCTACCGTGTCGCTTAACACTAGACGAACGACTAGCTCGTCACATCATTCGATTACATAAAAAAAGATAATTAGGTAAACTACATGCCAACTGCAATCTCAAATCAATCAGAATTGAATCCAGTACAAATAAATATAAACAAATATGCTATATTGCTGGAATGTATCTTCTTAGATCTATGCAATGGTCAGACACAAAAAATTTAGCTATTATAGTTACAAATTAATACCTGTACAGGCTCTGGCAATGCATCTTGTTCATAGATCTTGTCCCATTTGTCACAAATTTCTGTGAGGCGCTTGATCTCAGAAGCCAGCTGTCTCCGGAAATGATCCACATTTTCAATGTCACTGGCATCTTCATCCAACAGACCTGGGACAAGACAAATTCAGATATTATAGTCATGTACCTTCAAGGTATTTACTCAAACAAAATATTACAACAATAAGTGGGAGTCACTAGCTCCCATGCTAGGATGCTCTACATCTAATTACAAACTACTATCGTTTTTGCGCTGGGTTTGCATGAGTTTTCATGCGTAGTCATTAATATTGCAACATTTAGGAGCTCTAATTTTGAAAATGGTTGAAGTTTTACGTGTTTCATCAAGATTTACTTAATAATGTGAAAAATTTTGGTGCTCACTTCGCTCGCGTTTTGCTCACAACTCTGCTGTGCTGTTCTTTGTAATGGGATTTCTACATCTAATTACAAACTACTGACGTTTTTGCACTGGCTTCGCATACGTTTTCATGTCAGTCAATAAGATTGGGAGCTCTAATTTTGAAAATAGTTCAAGATTTACATGTTTTATCTGAACTTATTTATACACATGCAAAATTATTGCACTCACTTTGCTCACACCATGTTGTGGAACTGTTTTAGCATGCACTTGCACACAGCTATTTTTCTTTTGGCTGCCCCCTAAACCAAACCCTGGCTATGCCCATGGCTGTATTCTCTTATTGGTTAAAAGTTTGGCTTGAAACTATGCAAATTCCCAAAATACAACAAGCTAACATTACTATAGCTTTTGCGGCACAAGTCTTTGAGCTCAGCTATTGTATAAGTTAAAAACTATTATTGGATTAGTTAAGAGAGAAAATTCTACCTTCCTCTAACTTCTTTAACATTTCCTTTCTTGCATTATCCTTCCCCCTGGACACAGTGACATATGGACTGATGTTTGTAGCATGCTGGACAGTCTGTTGTGGAGTTATTTGCTGTGGAGTTATTTGTTGCTGAGACATTGGAGACCGCAGTTTCTCCTCTGAGCTTGACTCACTCTTGGGAACAGGCACTTTAGGAGTATACTCCTTTAAGTCATTCTTTGTTGATGGTTGCTGTGACTTGCGTGGAGTCTTAGACCTCCGAGATGCCTTAGGTTTAGACTGAGATGACATGGCAGAAAGTAACTTTCTAGACTTTGTCATCAAAATTTGTGATTGCTTTTCTGGCTCTAATTCACTACTTGATGAACTTTTCAGCGATGTAGCAGAGCTAATTTCAGCAGAGGATCTATGGCATTTGGTAACTTCATTATCACTGCTTGAGCTTAGCAGATTAGCTGTTAGATCAATATCACTGCTTGATGTGCTTTGTGTTTGGGAATGTGGTTCAGTTTCGCTGCTAGATGAACTCTGCAGGTATTTTGGTATAGCTTTTGGAATGGTGTTTGCAATTTTGCCCTTAGCTCTTGTATCAACTGCTGCACTTCGAGTGATCCTTGTGTGACTTGTGTCTGAAGGAACCTGCTTAACATAAGTTCTAGATCTAAGCGGTTTTACTGGTTCCGGTTTAGGCATGGTATGCAAAACCGGTTCAAAAGTTATTTTTGCACTTTTTTTATCCTTATTCATTTTGACAGGAGCTAACTTTGGCATTTTAATGAGATTCTTGATTTGAGGTGCACGGAAATTAGCATCTTTGGGAGCAAATGATTGAGGTAGAACCTGTCTGGGTTCTTTTGTATCTTTTTTATTTTTGACAGCTTGAGACCTTGTGACTCGTCTTGACATACTTGGCATAACTTTGGGTGGTGGTGGAAGCACATACTTCGCTGAATTGTGCGGTATTCCAGTGAGAAATGGCTTTATCTTCTTAGTGGCTGCTTCTTTTTTCTTCTTCTCCTTCTCCTCTTTCCATTTCACAAGCTGCTGACGTCGATATTCAACTTTCCGCTGGGCTTCAGAGATTGGAGCAGGGGTATGGCATTCGCTTGAAGGTGACAGATTGCGCACACTATCAAATGTGGTTAATCTGTAGCTCTTTCGCAGCTTCAAATTTGTTTCCAAACGTTTCTTCACCTGAAAATCAGTTTTTAAACTTTTAACTATATGACTACTTATGTTCTAGTCAAATTAATTATTATTAACATACTTCCTAAAATAAATGAATCATGGTATTTCAAAAATTTTGTTTATTTTTGGGATATTTACCATGTAATTTATTTTTTTTCAAGTTGATGTTTCGTAAAGTTCGTACACATACGTAGATGAAAGGTCACGGTGTTGGAAGCCGGCAAGGCGGACATCTTCATCATCATCATAATCATTATTATCATCACACATACGTACGGATTGACACCAATATAATATAAACATGTAGAAATGAGAAAGGCGTAATTAGACAGGTAGAATGGGCTATCTTATCGCTAATTATTGAAACAAAAAATTATATGTGGTGTAAGTATATAGTTAAAATTGTACAGTACCCCACCAGCTACGCTTTCAAACTGCTGGGGTTTGCTCTTGTGCTTCTTTTCATTCTTCTTAAGAAGAGCCCCGAAGTCGAAACTCTTGTCTGGAACACGAATAAACGCATTCATAACATCAATCCACTTCACACGTTTTATCTAATATTGTTCTCAATCTCAAACGAAACAAAAACTAGTGAAAGCTAACAAACTGATAATCTGAACCTTTCTCTATATTCATTCGTATCTTACCCATTTGATAAACCTGAAAAATCTAAAACAAAATTATTTCAGTAAACAACACAACACAACATTCCATTCAAATCAAAAGTTACAGATTCCAATCCCCAACCAAAGCCAAAATTTTAAATTTCAACTGTCAATACTGTCATTAGCACAAACTGGCAAATGCATAATGACGGTTTTTTGGCGGGAACGTGAAAAAATTCACGTCGTTGCATTGTATTATTTCACAAAACTTATGCTTTTTCTAGTGTTAATGTTTAAAATTAGTGCCATTTTACGCATTAAGTGCTGATATACGAGTATAAGTGTTGGCAAGTGATATAATGTAGTGAAACGTGGTTTTTCGTGTTGCTTCCAAAACTCCATAGAAGCCTCTAGTAAAGTTGCCACTACTTTACTAGGACATGACTTAGACTGGATTATGACTACCTGACTTAGACTGGACTATGACTACCCTGACTGACTGTGACTAAGACTTGACTTAACATGAAATATTTCATAATACGATGAAAAACTACAATACTTGACACTGGCTAAATACACTATGTGTGGAGCCAAAATATAAGAAAAAAAATGCATAATGACAAGAATACGCAGTACTACAATTTACAATATGCACAGATTGTATGTCAAGAAATAAAAATCTACATTACAGTCACAGATTAGAGAAAAAACAATTGAGGTTCCAGTCGAACTAAAAAGCGTTATTTTTGAAAAGTTATTATTTACAAACGTCATTTTCATTTAAAAACGTCTACAGTTCTTAAAAAACCGTTATATGGCATTCGACTTGACGTGACATGGCGTGAATATAGTTAGTCTATGGTTCTGAAGATTTTGAATGAAACAAGCAAGGTCAAAAGCATGAAGCACAGGGGGTCTAGCTAGCAAAGATGCTTTTCTAGCGTTCGCCTCGCACCACAGATCTGGGGGTCAAGTCTGCTATTGCAATAGGGGATTTTCTGACAGCTGGACGGCAGGTAGTTCTACATCCAAAGGTAGATGGCGCTGGCGAGACATGGCTTGTTTTTTTTTGTGAGATGGCTTTGCTTTGCCCGCTGTCATAGCGTCGTGTCACTTTCACTTCATTCAACAATGTGACAATTTGTTGCAAATTTCTGCCATTATGACAGATTTGCTCTTCACAGGGCAGTGGTTACTGAAAAATTTTGACAGATTTAGGAGTTTTTGTTGTTTAAATGTAAAATTCAGAAGTATGGCTACGAAATCTTAATTCATTGACTTCGATATGTGGTGGGAATCGTTGTTACCACACTGATCCGCAGGAGAACTAAAGTGACCGATATAGCTCTTAGAATTAGCAATGAGCAGGCCACATCGCTCATAGAACTGGCAACTGGTAGGGTAGAAAGGTTCTCGAGTGGTGATCACGAACTGGAAGACGCAGCCGGCCGGCCGGCCTCTGGTAGGTAAGTACCTACTTACCTTAGTCCTTATTCTGGGATTCGTTGAACTTTATGATTAAAGGGTTTATTTAATTTACTAGCAAATTACAAGCTGGTTGCATCCTCACGCTAAGTAAAGACATGATTAGGACAAAACAACGTTAATTATCGATTAATGATAATTTGGCTCTTATTTTTTCATCATTTCTACATGAATTTTGGGTTCTTATTTAATAATTCCTTGATATTTTAAAATATATATAAGTAAATACTAACAAAAAATATTTCTATTATTTCCCTTGTATTATTAGTATTACAAAACGAGGCATATTTCTGGGAGAATTCAAAGTGTGGGCAGATTTTTAGCCTATTTAGGGCAGACTCTGCAATG
Organism: Ennomos quercinarius; assembly: GCA_910589525.2. Taxonomy (NCBI): domain Eukaryota; kingdom Metazoa; phylum Arthropoda; class Insecta; order Lepidoptera; family Geometridae; genus Ennomos; species Ennomos quercinarius. The sequence goes on from OU342500.1 coordinate 16,469,379, forward strand.
TACAGATGGCCACACTGTCACAACCTTCCCTGCTTTTGCTTCACAGCGTGGACATAGATACAGAGACTAGCTGTTTATATGGTCTATGCATAAATCACAGTATTGTTTTTTTCTAATCTGTGGCATAAATCTTCAGAACCACAGATATGTTAAATGTGAAAATAATTAATACCGAGACCGGTAAAGTGTAACCTCGGCACCGAAAACTCACTCTTAGTATTAATAACAGATTAATATCTAGAGACAGTGAAGTTGCTGGTGCTTTTGAGGATTTTTTCGTAAACATACCTGTAGTTACTACCCAGTCTTTGAATTCATCGTCTAATGAGTCTTACTCTATTCTTTCAGAATGTGTTGAAAGGTGTGAGGTAGTTTTTAAGTTTAGGCATATCAATGCGGCTATAATTGTCAAGACATTTAACTCTATTAAAATAAAGAATACTGAGGATCTTTGAGGAATGTATACCAGGGTTTTAAGTGGCATTTTCACCTTAATCGCACCATACCTAGCAGATATATTTAATAAGTGTGCCGACGAAGGAGTTTTTCCCGACATAATGAAAAATAGTAAATTAATTCCGTTGTTTAAGTCCGGAAGTAAAAAAGAACCAACTAACTATAGGCCAATTTCTGTTTTACCTGCAATAAGTAAAATCTTTGAAAAAGAAATTCTCAACTAGTTGTTAACACATTTTAGTCTTAATGGGCTGTTTCACAGTCAACAGTTTGGATTTACAAAAGGGCGATCAACTACGGAAGCAGGTGTAGTGCTCTTAAAGAATATATTTGGTGCTTGGGAGGAGTCACACGATGCCATAGGGATTTTCTGTGGCTTATCCAAAGCATTCGATTGCGTATGTCATGAAACGTTGTGATGTGGGGAAGAGAACTTTTTTTTTCTGTGTGTAATTAAGGTATCAATAATTATACTTAAATTTAGGTGGTATGTGGTTGGTTGGTTAGTATGAAACGAAACAAATCTAAATACCTACTGACTTAAAAATACTTAGGTATTATATTTTGTAACATAATATAATAATATGCTAAAATACCGGTGTATACTCAATTACACAATAAGTACCTACATGAGACCAATTACTGTAACTACTTACATAAAAATATTTTGAAATATTAGTTACTACTTGATAGGAACCATAATTATTTAGTTGATAACAATTTATCTAAGTGAAAGTTAATATTTGATCACAAATTAATAATTGTAAGTACCTATACGCACCTACCTACTACATTATGATAATTTAAGTATAAGGAAGGAGTCAGTTGAAAACCAGCGCTGTGAAGCTTGTTTTCACAGCATTATGCTGAATTGGCTCCTTTTGTGCATATCGATAACATTTGTTTACCTTTTTGTTAATTTTATACTGTTACCATTTTAAATGTAATTGATGTGCTCAATAAACTCATTTTCTTTCTTTCTTTCTTTCTTTTCAAACTCGTATTGTAATGGGCCTGTTATAATTATAATATTTTGACATTTTTGACATTAAGCACTGTGTAAGTCTGTTTAATTATGCTTGCTTAGAATGTACAATAATTTAATTTTTATTATTTTTAAATACATTATTTAGTTCTGACTTGTAAAAGTGCTAAAAATAGCCTATTTGCAAAAAAAAATTGATTTTGATTTTGAATTATGAAATGTGTCCAGTTTCTGGTAACCAAGAGAAAACTACTCCTTGTTTGTATCTAAAATGACCTACTGTGCCCGATATAAAAAAAAAAACAAAAAATACATAAGTGATAATATACCTACATAAGAAATGCCAAATATTAAATCATCATCCTCAGCCCAAAATAGTCCAGTGCTGAACACAGGCCTCCCCCATAAAACGCCACTTTGGACGCTTATCGTAGGGATTTGCCATAATCAACACGCTTGGCAGGCGCCTTGGTGATCGCACAAGGTTTTAATGTACTGAGGAGAATGCTGCTGCCCATTCCCTGTATATTCCCTTAACTGGCTCTTACGGCACCTACGGGAAGATATGGGGTGGTCCTATTCGCAAACCGGGACCACACAGCCTAAATATAAACCAATATTTAATATTGTGTAGGTATCTACATCAAGGAAATTTGTATTTTCACTAAAGCCAATTCACTTTTTTTCCATAAACGCAGCGAAATTATTAAACGACAGAAAAGGGCCAAATTTATCAACCTACTGCATCAACCTCCTGGGCCTCGTTTTATAAAGCTACTAGTACAAGCTAACAATTGTAGCAGCTACAAGAACAAGTAACTACAAGTTACTAGTTACGGCGTTTTATAAACAACAATTATCGATTACAAGTGTAAATTACAAGTATAATGCACGTCACTATGAACGTCACTGAGGCCTCACGGCGGGGACCACAAACTAAGTAGAGGATAAAGTGTAGATTATGATATTACAAGTTGCACATCACTATGAATGAACGTCACGGTCAATAGCTTTTTTTAGTTTGGCTCCCATTCATTAGCGAATTTAGCCGGTGTGAATTTTACATTCAATCCCTACATAATATAGAAATTTAAAACGTTATCTATTTGTTTATTGTGGCTTTCATGCCAAATTGGATGACCTTTTTTAGATGAACTTATATTACCGGGATAGATGCGGTTTTTTTCGGAAATTCATGAAATCCCGCGGAAAATTATGCAAGTTTTGGGTGAAATCGCGGGGCGTCTCTATTTTTAAGTAAAGCTATTTAAGTAAACAAAAACAAAGGTCTCAGTCACTGTTCTCACAATAGGTTTTGTAATATACAGGTACGCTCATTTTTCATGGGCTTCGCTCAAGCTGAATATCTCATTATTTAAACATAATCAGTTCATATTTACTTGATTTAACTAATTGAACCTTAATTAATACGTGACACGACCAATACAATACACTTTCAATAAATTTATCTTAACTTGTACTTCATTTTACCTAGCTCTTTAGTCAGGTAAAAAACTTTACAAGTTGTAGTTCCGTACACCTGTAATGACCAAAACAATTGTTCGATTTTACATTTTAAAAATGAAAACACACTATGGATTGTCTTTGGTCTAAGAACAAGTGCTTGTAATTCATAGAGTAAAGCAATATATCGGGGGATGTAGCTTGTAACTTGTTGTCTTGTAGCTTTATAAAACGCATTATTTCACTTTTTTTTGGCTGTGTTGCCAGTTTTTCGCTACAAGTACAAGACTTGTAGCTTTATAAAACGAGGCCCTGGTCGTAAAGATATATACAAGAAAAATGTCTATAATATGTGCATATCAATATATAACTGTATACCTGATTATATAAAAATGCTAACAGGCAATATATTCAAAAAAACATTGCATGACTGGTTGTTACAACACACATTTTATAGTGTTACAGAATTTCAATTGTATTGTAACAAAAACATTATTTAATATTTGCACGCTTGCATGCAGGTTGAACGCAAAATGCCTTATTATGTTATTTTAACATCTTTTCTGTAAATTGTGTTCTAGCGAATAAATATTTGATTTGATTTGATTTATCTTAAATGTTGTGTACCCTTAAATATTGATTCCAACTTATGATAACGTTAGGTATTTAAATAATTTCGCATTGTTTCGTTGAAAATCCTATACATTTTCTAGGCAAAGGTACGATCCCCTAAAAAATAAAGCTGGCAGCACAAAAATCAACAATTCTCACACCATTATATAGCCATTCATCGCCATTTATTTAAGGGAATCAGCCCCTTGTGGTTAAAATAGTTTAGAAAATAGAAGTTTTAACCACAGGGGGCTAACGAAGAAGAAGAAGCCCTTCACGGTTAGTGGCAAAGTTGTGCCGCATTAGGCGGAAACAGTAGCCAATGAAAAAAAAAATAGAAGTTTAATTTCGCACACGTTTCATACTTCGAGAATTTTGTATTGAGTTGCGCAAGACTGGTAACACCTATAATATGTTTAATCTGTTGGCTAAAGTACTTCCGGCTGTCAGCTGATGAACTTTCTTGCCATGCCATAGATTTCTTGCTTCCCAACTCCCAACCAAAACGTATTTCGATTTTCGCAAAGAAATAAAACGTCAGGCTCCATTCAACATGGGCTCGAAATACGCGATCAAGAGCTAGTTGTAGCTGAAATATTGCTCTAATTGTAGTGTTATTGTTATTATAGTTTCATTTTACATGTACGTTGTGTAACTCTATTAGTCGAAAATGGATACGTTTTTAAGAAACCTCGGATATGGCGTTTGTTGATCATTAAAAATTTCGTTCGGTTATAGTTTTTCTTTGTATTTGATGTCCGCTTTTAGTTCGTGATTGTCTGTTTAGTTCGTGTATAAGTGTACAGAAAAATGGTGAAGGAGAAGCCCAACTCGATTCGGATTTATGACGACGAAGGATTCAGACGCCGTGCGGCTTGTATTTGCGTGCGGTCTGATGCCGAGACGGAGGTTAGTGTTGCGGAGGACCGATTTGATCCATGGGGGTAGGCTAGAGTGCGGCCAGAGTGTAATGGGAGCATTTTTGGGTGCGTAGGTGCTGCTGGTGACGTCGTCTCGGCGCCCCGACAACTGGATCGTGCCGGGCGGTGGCGTGGAGCCGGAAGAGGAGCCCTCTGTGACGGCTATGCGCGAGGTGCTTGAAGAGGCTGGCGTCATCGGCAAGCTCGGCCGCTGCCTCGGCGTCTTTGAGGTAATTTGCATCTTTATCTTCATAACCTTTACTAAGGTCAATGCACTATATCACGAAAATATCTCTGCCTCTACTTCCTCTCTCGCCAACATTGAGATGGGTCAAGGTAAACTATACTGTGTTTACGAGTTCTACCTGAAACATATGCTACATATGGCTCTAGATATTGTGTCATTGAACAGATGGTGGCATTTTATATGTTGATTGAGGTAAATACAGTTATGTACTCAGTATTATACTATGTCATATTATGTATATTATGATAACATCTGTTTCCCATCAATATTTATTTATATCCAGGAAAACTGAAAATATAGCTATGGTGTTATGGTATCATGTCAGCTATATTTAAATCAAAATTAATTAGTAATTACTACCTACTACTATATACTAGAACTATTTATAGTTATGATTTCACAGCTTTCCTTAAAGTCATAAACTTCACAATCTGATTGTCCTTTCAACGTAATTAAATGTTGGTAGGTGTATACTGTACTTTACTTACAATAGAATAGAAAAGAATAAGCAATTTTACAGATTCCCATAGTTTTACATCTACAGATCCATCACTCTCTTAATACTCTTTAAATAAATTACCCACTTAATTGCTACATAATAAAATTTAATTTCATACTGTACTAGATTATATTAAATTAAAAGTATAATACCTTCTTCTGTGTTTTCAATCTATGTGTATTGATCATAATAATTGTGTGATTGTGAATGCATCTGATCCATTTCTAAGATAACAGTAAATATGACAAACTACAAAATTTTTGGCATTCAATACTAATAATACACAATAAGCAAATATCATTACACAATACTACATTAGGAGCTGAGCCAAAATTCCAAGAAAGAAAAGAATTGTTTTTTATTATATACCCAATAGTTAAATGCTGACGTTTTGCTTAACAATTGATTAACAATAAATCTCACGTGCATGCTAGATGGAGTTTACAAGTCCATCTAGCATGCACAGTTTTCTCGAGTTCAAGAAAGCTTGAGCAGAAACCCTACTCCATAGCCAGTCTATATGTATTTTTAATTGGACACAGCTTTTTGTCTCTATTCTTGAAAAGTACTACCACACATGTTCTACTATTATTTACTTTGTCACTAAGCTACACATTCTCAGTGATGGTGACAATGTCCATGAGCAACTGATCATTTCGTGAGGTGGGCTTGTTTGCTTTTCATAATAATCAATAATCATTTATTTAATAATATGCATTACACGTCGGTCAGGATCTAGTTGTAACTAGACATAAAATAATCCCCTCCTTGATTCGTAATCCTCATGTCTGAGGGTCGTGACCTCCACCTTCCATGACCTTCCTTATGATGTCACGCCATCCCATCCTATAAAAAGAAATAGGATGGGATGGCATAAAATAATAATAATAATAAAATTGAAATAGTAAAATACACATCAATTAATCAATTAATAATACATAATAAATTCAATTAAAAATATGTGAATTGAATTGTAAAATAGTTCAAATTAATTTACAATAATTATATTTATAATAATTATATTTAAACAAACTATGCTTTTTTTATTGTTTGATAGGCTTGCGCTTGACCACTATCTCACCTGATGTTAGTGTCGATGTGGTCTAGGATGTAACGCGCTTGCCTAGAAGATACCTGTTCACTCTCGATTTGAAGACTCCAAGATTGTAGTCCTCGGGAAATAGCATTCCACTCTTTGGCTTAAAACAATCACTTGTCACGGGAGCTTAAGTAAAGCATGTCCCAGCTAAAGGGATGGATGGATGCGGGTTCAAATCTCGTTTGTGATTCAAATTTTTTCTTTACAAATCAATCTATAGATTACGCTAAGCAGGCGATACTGCTATAAAAATCATAAATATCAGGAAATTTGTTTTTGCTATTATATATGAAGTCATTTGGGACCTTGTAGGGCCAAAAAAACCCTATGAATGATACATCTTTTGCATCCAATAGATTCCTAGAAGGTTCACTATCCAGTATTCTATATTCAGGAGAGGGCTGTCCTAACCTAAGCTCTACCTGCTATTTCATTCATGGTTGCTCACTCCAGAACGTTGGTCTCAATAATAATAATAATCTTTATTTCAGACAAAGTAGAATATAAAAATACAAACTGTGAAATTTAGATACAAAATACATGCCGCTACAACTACAACTAATGATGATCACTTTGATGATTAATTAATTTGCCTCAACAACTTCGTCTGTTTGTCTTTCTTTGACAAAGGTCTCCAGCTTCTTCCATAATTCTCTGCCACCTGCTGTCCTGGTCCAGGTACCAGTAGCCACCACTCTAACGTCATCGGCCCACCTTTTAAATGGACTGCCCCGTTTTCTTTTCCTGTCCCTTGGGTACCAGTACATCATTGTTTTGCACCACTTCTCTTTTCCTCTTATTTAAGTGACCTGTCCATCTCAATGATAAAAACAACTCCAATTAGTGCGATTATTTCCTGGCTTTCAGGAAAGGACGCAGTAAATAAATCTTTCCTCAACAGATTGTTTCAAATATACATAGTTGTAGCTGAGTATAACTTGTGGCATAACTCATTGTTTGTTGTTATACATGTATCATTAAATGAGATGTAATAAAGTCGTGACCGTATCTAATGTTGCAATATTTTATGTACCTACAATGGTTAGAAGAATCAATCTCTATTGTATGCAAAAAAATATTTTAATAGGTGCCTTGTTTTCACTCGTAAAAATTAGCCTTTTGCTTGTGAGAGATTTAAATTTACCAAGCATTTTTTTATATTTTTATTATTATATTTTGCTTACTTACCATAAAAATTTCATGTTATTATATTATAGCAAGTATTTGTATCCTTTAAAGAGATTAGTGTGCAATTTTTTATTTAAATCGCCGTTTTTATTCACACAATAATTTCAACTGTAGCTAAAGATATTTATAATTGTACAGAGTCCTTATAAATTATTTCATTAAATTAATTTACCTACCTCTTAAATCTACACTACTATTATAAATCTACACTCTACACTACTATTATAAAGAGGAAAGATTTGTATTTTTGTGTGTATGTTTGTAATGAATAAACCCAAAAACTACTGTGCCGATTTCGAAAATTCTTTCACCATTGGAATGCTACATTCACCCTGAGTAACATAGGCTATATTTAGATTACGTACATCGCGAGAACTATCATATACCCGTGCGAAGCCGGGGCAGGCAGCTAGTCCCAAATAATCTTCAGTAAATAGGTATTTTCAAACTTTTCAGTTTCTCTATATGATGTGGTGAAACGTGGTTTTTCGTTTTGCTTCCAAAGTTCTATAGAAGCTTCTAGTAAAGTTACCTGCCACAACTTCACTAGGGCATGATAAGTCATGACCCCTGTATATGGTATAGTGTTTATAAGAGTATAAAAAGCTAAGTGGTGGCAGGCAACTTTACTAGAAGCTTCTATGGAACTACTACTGCTACTATAAATACCTGACTTAGACTGGACTATGACTACTTGTCTTAGACTGCACCATAACTACCTGACTTATGTGTGGGTGGCGCCTAAATATAAGAAAAAAAAACACTCATTCACTTTCATTCAATCAACCACATACCAGCATTACCACAAAAGGGCAGGGTAATCAAACTTTGGACAAAAACCTAGATTTTCAAGGCCTGAATGTTTTTGTATCAACTCATTGTGGAGCTTGTATAGGTACAGTTTTTGCACATTAGAAGGTGTCAAAGTCAACCTTATAGATCTAGCTCACCTCAGATCTCTGAGTCATAATGTGACTAATCCATCGATGATTAACTCCAGTGCTAAATAGAGGTTGCACTCACTTTGTCTTGCACTTTATGAGTGGGAAATAAAAAAATATCTATTGCTGAAAAATAGGGATTGTTCCTGTTGTCCCGTACGTTTTCGGCCCAATGGGGGACAACAGGTTGATGATAAATAAAAAAATAAGGTTGGACCACATTGGTCCATTGGTTGGTTGGTGCACAGGCTTGAAACAAGACCTGATCATCTTGCACTAATTAGTATTGGTCATATCATAGTTAAATAGAATAATACTGATTGATTGGTAAAAATTAAGCAGGCTCGAATGTCAAAGACTATTTATATGTGTGTATCGAGCTCTTACCCTGGTGTGTGTGTTTGTTTTATGAATTCGTCCAATCATTGTACAGTCTTAGCCTCATAGGTAACTCTCAGTAAAAACTACTAAGAAAACTAATTATCGTCGTGAATTGTTTGTGACAACTAATTAAATTATACATAAATGCTCATTCTTCTTGAACTGTTTTGCTGATAATAATAATAAAGTTATTATGGTTTTTTATACATAGTAAGCTGTGGATCTTGCGGTAATAAAATAATGGATCTCAAGGAACCACCATTCAAATTGACCTATTACAAACAAAAGATTAAACATAATAGATAGAGGTATTTGTTTAGAGTCAGGGCTACATTTTTAGTTTCAAATTTATCCTCCTTAATTGAAATTAAATTATAGTCTCAATCAATGAAATCAAGTTGAGCACATCATATCACATCAACCTCTCACCATCCGGAATACGAATCGGTTTGTCTCTATAGTCTGTCTATACCAACATAGCAACCCAATTTGTATGTATATTTTTGTCTCGCGCCCCGAGAACGGTTTTTGCGCCTCAAATTCCGGATGTTGATAGGTTAAAGTTAGTCAAGTTAATACTAAGACAAGATCGTCTGTCTGTGTATCCCGTCAGTCTATCGCAAACAGGCGCATAACTTGGATTAGATAGGTATAGTCGACAAAGGGCGAGTGTAGATCAGCGATAGCCAGTGCGACTTAAAAACCGACGCACCCTGCTTCGAATCCCGCTCGACTCTGCACCAATGACTTTTCAAGTTAAGCGCTAAGTTTACACTCGCTCTCACAACGCTGAAGAAAAGCATTGTGAGGAAACACAAAATCACAAAATTCGAGACCCTGCTTGATGATACTTGTATTGTACCCATCAAACATTTTCTAATGAGACTACCATTAATTTCCAGAACCGAGAGCACAAACACCGGACAGAAGTGTACGTGATGACCGTGACGCAGGAGCTAGCAGAATGGGAGGACTCGCGACTAATGGGCCGTAAGCGACAGTGGTTCTCCATAGATGACGCCCTAGCCCAGCTCGCGCTTCATAAGCCAATCCAACGGCATTACCTGCAACAATTGCGCCGCTCGAAGCAGAAAAACGACGACCCCGGCAGCTAAGCAGCCAATCACATGCTTAGGTTAAGTCTCCACGATTACGGCTCAAGCGCTTCTATTAACTTACAGTGGCGAGTTTGTACGGGCTATGGGGCCCCTTAAAATTTAACTTTGTCGCGTTTCAGCGAATACATTTGTTTGACTCGAATTCGAACTGCCTGCCAGAAGATTCATGATATCGTTCATTATTTAATTGCTTTGTAGTATTTACTACTAAAACACCATACCAATATTGATCATAAAAAGAGACCGTCGGTCGCTTCTATAATATCTATAAATACATACACAATTTTGAGCATAAAATAAGTTATATCGTTAATATCGTATCGATTTCCTTTCTCTCGTGATGCCACGCGCGTAGAAGTAATTTATGATAATATCGGATATGAAACATTTGCGTGCAATATGATTATTGACGGAACCGTTTTGGTGGCTGTTAAAACAAACTTTCTCAGTAGAAATTTATCAAATTTTGAAAATTTATCTAGAAATACTATTCTGAATTGTTGCTTGGTAACAATTAAGTTAATAGAATTTTAATGGTCTTTAAATTCTTTTTAAATAATAAAATGATTGCTGACTAGAATAAATGGTACAAGGAAAACGGGAAATCGCTTTCCAGCATTTCTAGATAAATCATAGCCTGCGTCCATAACGCAGGATGGCAGGCTATAGGGGCCCCAGTAGATGTTGATGTTGCTAGAGGCCCCGCAGGCCCCACCGGCTGGGGCCTTCCGGCGCCAGTCCGCCACAGTCCGCGCCACTCGCAGCCGGGCTTCGAACGCTACCACCCGACCCGTGTAACCCTTCTTTTCTATTTTTACGTATATTTTTATACTACAATGAAATAAAAATGTTAATTTAATTTTGTTAGCATTAAAACGAAAAGACATACACGCTCTATTTTATTTAAATTAAAATTATTTTCTTTTTTTAAGACTCCTTATGGGTTTTTAAGTAATAAATTTTATATCGCTCTTCTGTAAAGTTTTTGTTTGATCAATAGTATGACCTGATTAGAAATAATTTCGGATAGTTTAACAAGGCATTTTTGATAGAGATATACAAGACTTGCAAAATATAAACACGTTTTGTGAATGATACACTTTTATTTCTTCACTCTATAATCTGGTGATGGTTGCTAGGAACACCCACACACTGATGACATTGTTAGGGTACGCGTACACTTCCACACCCAGCGCGAACTCTACGGTCGGGTCGTCGGCGGTATGTAGGCAGGATGCCTTTACTGCTGATATCACTGTCTTCGTGTTCAGGAATGGAAGGTTTAGCGGGAATCCGAATATCTGAAACGTTGTACATTAGCATAAATATCAAGTCACAGACAACCATCAGTTTTTGTGTGAAATGTGTATAATATGTTTTACACTAGACCTCCCAAGACGGGGACTATACTATCCACCTTTATTGAGGGTATTTCTCTGTTCCCTTAAGATGGATTGTAAATCATCATACCCTGTATGTAACCATGAGTTGCTTGAGTTTCTGACTGAATCCCGGCTTTGTTTCACTCGGGTTGAAGGCCCAATACTCCCAATATGGCAAAACATCGCGCAACAGCCCGCTGCAATACCTAATGCAAAAGAAACACCAAAGATTACGCAACGTAGGAATAGGTACCACCAAACCAAAATCATTAAAATGATTATAGGCAAAATATCTGGAACTTCACAGGGTTTATTTTCTGTATTCTGAACTAACGTATAGGAAATGGTTTATTGTTTAGCCTTTACCTGTTCCAAATGGTCTTCATATGCGGACGCCATTTCTGAACTTTCCCTTTGATCTTCGCCTCAAGGCTTTGCCTCAAAGATTCTACTTTAGCAGGCGGTGAATACATAAGCGAATCAGTTACGATAGGCTGTTTCATTACGAATATACTTTTGTCGAACACCTGAAATGGAAACTGTTTCTAATGATAGATAGAAATACGTTGGTCGTCATACACTTAGTATACATACAACAATAGTTATTTGTTATACTAGGCTGCAAAGTTGGTTTTTGGCGCGAGTGCTTGAATTGAAACCTGAGCAAGCGAAGGAGTCTAGGATTGAACCACGAGCGTAGCAAGTGGTTCAAATAAAGAATCCTGAGCGTAGCGAAGGTTTCAAAGGTACGAGACGCAGAAAAACTTGCTGCCGAGTGCAACACACAACTTTTCACCTCACTACAGCGAGGAAAATGTAAGAAAAACAGCTAAAAGGCTAAGAAAAGATTAGATTTTAGCTTATTAATTTAGTTATGGGTGGCGGTAACGCTTGACATCAGGTAAACGACTAGCTCGTCACGTGATTCATGGAAAATTAAAGAAAAAGTGTTTTGCATCCATTTTCCATGCAGTCGCCGTGCTGGATAGCGTATTGGTTTTATACTCTGGTGCTAGACAGTGCGATTATTCTAAAAATGAGGTTGGTAAACGAGAAAAAGATGGTATCTTTTAGGAGGTAATCTGTGGTATTAATGAGTTTTCAGTGGACTGGCGATATCAAAAAGGTTAAATTCGGGCAGATCTGTGATTAAATCCTCAGTTCTTGACGAGAAAATTATTGAAAAGAAACGTTCGAATTTTAAAAACACTTTCTGTGCTTTCTACGCTAGCGAGCAAAATGCGTTTTTGCGCCCAGATTTTGAATGACAAAGAGAACCTTTCCGAGCTAGTGAGGTGAAAATATACTTACAGGCCTCCAATCGGAAGATTTAGACAAATCAAACGACACGTTTTCGCAATTTTGAGACGATTGCACGTTCACCCAAATCTGAACAAAATTATACAAATGTTAGTGTTGTTACGAAGTTAGCAGATTGGCTCAGCTTATTGTTGGATCCAGCTACCTCATTTCTTGACAACTTCCCTATTATAATGGCGTTATACCTAAATAGCAAAGTGAATTCTTTAAAAGCTATACTCACATTGTCATTATCAAAAACGTAATCCACAGTTTTCATTGGGCACCCAACATCTCTCAACTCGTGTCTGTCTCCGCTAACCGCGTCACAAACATACCACAAGTACCCCTTGTCCTTGCTCAGAAACCCCCTACTTCTGAACAGTTCATCACTTGTCAGCACAAATCTACGGGCTGTTAGATCGTACTGTACTATAACGTAGGTGCTCCGACCCCTAGGAAGGCCTAAACCAACGGTGACCCAGCTCTTGATGCCAAGGTAAAGGAAGTAGCTGGCGAGGAGTATTGTGTGGTCAAGTGGAGAACCGTGAAGTACCTTTAGTAACTCCTGAAATATATAAAAATAAAAACAAAATATCTATTTACATTGCAGTACTTACATCTTTCAGGGGAAGTACCTATAAGAAAGAAGCTCCAGAAGAAGAGTGCAAGTACCTGGATACCTACTTAAGTACTTACCAAACCCATTAGAGTCACAACGTGAGTATCTGTCACTTCATAGCTCGGTATCAGAGCGACGTATCTCAAGCAGGTATTTATAATTTTGACCGAACTATCGCCACATTTCCAATTCACTTCCTGGCTATAAACGGACTCTTTCTCATCGCTGGCTTCTATATCAATCTCTCTTTTTCTCCCGCTGCTCTTAGACGAAGAGCTACGTGAATACCCCGAAGATTTAGATAGAGCTGAACCGCAGCTCTTAGGATTTTTAGGGAAACATTCGCGGTCCGGTGAAGGTATTGGTTGAAGAAATTGCGTCACGCATTTGTTTCTACCCGCACTGTCGATGAAAGTCAACGATATGCTTCTGCTTGGAAAGCTATTGGTAAAGTCAGTGATGAAGCTATTCAAATGTTTTATTATGTAATCATCTTCCACGCTGCTCGGTAAAGGCTGATTGAACTCTTGGAGCCCTCCGAGGTGGGCGAGTCCCGTGGTTATATGGAGAGTGATGTAGGCACTGTCCTTCTTCATTAGCTGTCTTACTTCTGGGATAAGGGACTGGGATTCCCTTTTGCGGCCAGTTTCGTAGCCGAAAAAGATTGGGGGCGAGCTTATTTTGAAGGTCCCGCGGAACTGAAACCATTTTAATATTAATAGGTAGGGATGATACGCCCATGTAGGTAGATAACGTAAAAGTCTATACTTTTACGTTATCTACCTACATGGGCGCCAAACACCAAACACCAAATCGGAACAACAGTGCGTTTATTTCTTTTCAGAGTTCTATGATTAAAACTGCTAAGAAGATTTGATTAAGAGTGCTATAACAGCTAGCTATTCTTATCAGCCAGGGAAATCAAAGCTAGTGCGAGAAGTATGTATGTTGTATAGGAATTAGGAACGTGGAACCTGAGGCTACATTTTGATTAAAATAAAACTGACGAAAGAGACGGCCCGAAAGTATACTCATACTCACACCCCCGAGGCTTAGTACTGTAAACAACGGCACATGCGCAGTCCCCAGCCACTTGTTACAGTATTTATAATGCGTAATCCGGCTAAGCGTAGACTGGTCATCTGAACCCTCAGAAATGTTAACTTTGCACTCATCAAAAATGTTGATGTGGAGGTTCGATAGTGGATCCAACCTGGGAACGAATTGTCTTCTCCATGAGATGATCATGAAGGATCCACTAAGCATCGAGTTGTTTAGCAGCATACTTAGTGGATAGCTTCAAGGTATGGTTCCAGGATGGATGGCAGCCGATGGCCGTGACCGTCTGCGCGACGGCGCCGCGGTAGCTGACGCGAACGAATGGTCGTAGCGGACGCACTTTGTACCCTGAAACAGTTTCTGACAAGTTTTCTTTATAATGATGCCATAGAAATAACAATCATATGGTAAGTATTAGTGCTAAATAGTCTAGTATTATTATGTTCACCTCAAAATAAAGGTTTTTATACCGTGCCCACTTACTACAATTTTAATTGTGTAACAAAAGGCAAGCAACCGCTCAAACTGGCGCTCTATGGGGGAGGTCCTATGTGCAGCAGTGGACGTCTTCAGGCTGATGCTGATGAAGCATTGCGTAGTCTTACTGACCTGCAATCATCTCTTCACTATTTTCCCCGTCTTCGAGTAAGGTTGTTCTTCTATCCAGCAGGTTGAAAGCTCTGAGTACAGTGATTTGGATCTCCTGCTCATTTGACAAAGACTCCATGAGCAGTTGCTGCTTGGCACTGTTTGATATTGACCCTGAAGTAGTCTCATTGTTTTCTCTTGAGAACAGCCCCCTTGAAATAAGTCAATTGTTTTAGATAACGTTTTTGTATGATACCTTACAATTCTTTTACATAGATGCGTTTCATAAAAATGTTATAAACCTCAAGCTAAAATCTCGAAGTTCTCGAACGACATCTTTCTGCGTCTTCACCATGAGATGTTCATTTAAACTTTTCAGCATTTTTTTGTTCAACTTCTGGATATATTTAGCTGCTATGAATCTCTGTAATTCAATAGGATCCATATCAGCTTCTTTATCTCTTAGATAATCAAGATCTATTTCTTTCTCTCTTGTATTTTGAAGACAATTCAATTGTTCAGTGGTTATTTGATTCCCATGGATAGGAACCATTTTATTTTCTACGTCAGTAAAACCTCCACTATTTCTTAAATGCAGAAGCTTCAGTCTTACGTATTCAGCACTATTTTCGTCAACTTCGAATTTTTCGTCATTGTTAACATCTAACTTACACAAACGATTCAATGTTTTCGCGATAGCTGCATCATTACTAACATCTTTCCCATATATTTTACCAATAATTTCAGTGAGTGTTTCTACATTTGGTTTATCGATTCCATGCAGCAAACGCATTAACGTTTTACCTATTTGCACTGATTCTTTGATTGCCTCATTTTGATTTTGATTTAAATCATCGTTCCATTTTATTTTAACATTTATTTCACATGTAGTAATTAGATTACCTCTAAAAGTGTTGCTGCTTTTCAGCCGAACTTTGTTTGCTGCAGCAATATCTTTGATACTATGTCCACTGCCGACGTAATTGGGATTAAGTTCTATATCTTTATCGTACACAAGTTCCCTTTTGATAAAATCATCATTGCCATTCCTCTTAAGCTCAGATAAATTTACTTTTAAATGTGCAACTTTTTCTTCATTTTCTAGTAGAAAAATGCGTAATGTTTGATTACTGGGCAATATTTCCACTGAAAAACTTTCACTGAAGTTAACATTAAACCATTTGTCTTTACTAGTGTACGACTCTGATTCACAAACAAACGTTTTATCTACGTATATTTCAAAACAGTAGATGTTTCTTATAATGTTTGGTTCTGATATACTACCTTCATCTCTTTCTAGACTAAAATTTATTTTTTCTCTTGTAATGATGTTGTTTACTAGTTCTTCAACTTCATTTTTCATGCTATTTTCGTGGATATTCATTTTAGGTCTATTCAATTTCTTCTTTGAATTTTTGTCTTTGTTTTGTTCATGTTTAGCTTTTTTGTATTCAACACATTCAGTTACATAATCATACTCAACTTTAGCAAGCATATCTGTAAACTCTTCTTTGTACAAGTCTTTCCATTCTTTCTCATACTCGTCATGACTTAAAACGTGTTTGACTACTTTTAAATCATAAGGTGTATTTCTACGATCAAATTTTTCTCTTATTGTTTCTACATCAGACCATATCGACATTATCCTATGTGCAACTTCCTTTTCAAACTTTAAAATGTTTCTGTATTTTTCTTTTAGCTGTAATAATTCACTGGTATAGTTTCGAACAGTTACATCAAATCTGATGTCATCTTTTTTATGTGGATTAACTTTTAATAAATCTTTTGTAAGATTATCTTTAGTTTCTCTGTTAACTTTTATATCGCGGGATAGATCTTTTAATGTTTCGTTAAGATTTTTATAATCATTATAATTTTCGATCAGTTTCATGCATAAAAGATCTTCAAGGGAGAAGTTATGATGATGTCTGAATTTTATATCTCTAATCACAATGTCTAAAAATTTTATTGTTTGGGTTTCATCTGTGTTGCTAAAATTGTTTAGGAAATCTTTAAATAATATTGGACCAATGTATATGACTGATGGTATTGTTGGCATTAATTCTTCAGTGATATTTTCTAATAAGTTTGGAAATATAGGACTCAGTTTTGGTGTTCTTGAAACTAGTGAGTGCCTGAAAGATTGAAAACGTAAAATAACCTGAGTATAGTATACAGGGCCCATATTAAAGAACGGCGCTCAATTGTTCGGTGCTCTTCACAAAATAAATGAATATGAATGTAAAGCAGTAAGCACGGTTCAATCTCAGTAGATCCAGGGTCCAGATCCATGATGGATCTCGTGAGATTTTATTTTCTCATTGGATCTCAGAGCATCGTTCTGTAATACGATACGCCCGTATTATAGAACTCTTGTCTGAGTTACAGAACAATGCTTGCTGAAAGACAATAAGGAGGTGTAGGTAAGTAATTACCTAATTATTTTGATCTATCCGAAATACAAATCAGCCCATAAGTAGGTAAGTAAAGCCTGTGTGATAGTTGTGAATTGAATAAATAAATATAGGTTAGGTATTTATATCTCTAACTTACAATCTATTTTGTTAGGATTTTCAATAATGCAAGCTTTAGCCGAATTAGGTTTCAACATCAGCTAGGATGGTTACTTGGTTAGGTAGGTACACCTATAGGTAGGTATTGTTTTGCACAAGTTTAAACAAAGATTCTTATTTCTTACCCATGTTCTGAATCAAGAAAAGGTTTCTTGTAAAGAAAACTCCTATGGTCTCTTGAAAAGCTCTGTACATAGTGATTGCGACATTCTTTTCTATCCTGTATAAATTCAATGTGGTTTTCCGTAATAGGAATAGTGAAAGAAGCAAGCTCTGAAGCTATTATATCCATTAAATTAGAAGTTTTTTCTTTCTTTTTAAGCTTTTTCTTTTTCGCGCCCTTTTTTTGTCCTGTCTTCCTTTCCATTTGCGTAAAGAAATCATAATCATTGATCGCCTCTGTTGCAAACTTCGAAGCAAAAGTTTCCTCTTCCAGTGATTCAACTAGTTTTTCCATATGTTTTATTTCATGGTATTCTTCGATATCACCATCTGACTCATTCTCATTACGAACACTATAAGAGCGTAATTCTATTCCTTCAGCCATGATATATTACAAATTAATAGTTATTATACTCTCCAGCTGAGTCTTCCACTCCACTTCTTTCCACAAACTTTTTGTTTTGTTTTACCGCCAAAAGTTGTCATGGCAATAGTACGTTCAAAAATGTTTGTTACACCATGGTCGCAGATTAGAGAAAAAAACGATGTAGAGGTGGACATGGCCTACTGTCAGTGTCAAACTTGCAATTGTGACAGTGATTGCGTTACTTCGACAAAGATAATGACATTACAACAATTTGACATTGACAGAATTGTGGGTTAGCCGCTATTAACCAAGAGTTGAAGTTTGAATATTCTGTGGTCTTGGAATATTCCGATACCACCAAAGTATCGATACCTACTCATATGAATAGTACTCAAATCATGATTCGATACTACTCATATGAATACCCTAAAAGTATCGATACATTTTTTACTATTTATAAAAAACGAAAAAATAAACAAATTTTACTTTATTGGAGCAAAGTTTTGTTGTTTCTTTGACTGAACTACATTTCCAAGTGTTTTGACGTGATGAATCAGACATTCGAACGCTAAGGATGCGTTTAGGATATTTTATTTGACAATATTCGATACAAATAGGCACTTCTTTCCAATACCGAGTAGGTATCGCGAGAATTTTTTGGTTTTATTTTATGGAATTATTTTAATTAATTGTAACAACTACCTTAACTGTACTGAGTGTGTGTGTGTTTGTGGGTATTAACTGTATTTAACGCTTTGAATTAAATTTATATTTGATTTAATCCTGATTACATTAAAAATTGTTTTAGCCCTAAGTATACATTTAAAAAATCAACTTTTTAGGCTACTTGACTTAAAGTTAGGCTATACTATGCTTCTTTAAGAAAAAATATATTATGGCGAAATAAAGCTGCTTGGCATTGAATTTTTGGCGATTCTATGCTGTTTTGACTTAGCAGCATTGATTCGATTCGATACTAGTACTTTCTTTCCGATACCAAGTAAGTATCGAAAGAATTATTCGATCCTAAAAAGTACTTTGTATCGAAAGAAAAGTATCGAGTACTTTCTCGTATTTACTAGTATCGGAACATCCCTAGTCTTCAGTTGTCATTTGTCAAAAAGTGGCGAAGTTTACAAAATACACAGAAATATAAAATAAAAAACAAAAATTAAACTACTTCAAGATGGTAAACTTTCAATTAATTAATAGTGATGAGTACTACCTGTGTCTTTCGGATGAGCCCAAACGATTCGACGCTGATAGCCCCGCGACAAATGTGTTTTTTGATGACACAAATGGGCAGGTAAATATACACTCTCACGTTGTGTTATTTTGCGCTGTAATCAAGATATTACTCTTTATAAATGTAAGATTATAGTATCTTACCTCTCACCTGATACTTTACAGTGGTGATATAGTGGTTTTTGTGTTAATTCTCTAACTACCTACTACACCCTACCTATACAATACTTGGGCATCTTTTTGTTATTGTCCTACCTATTCCCTTCCACAGGTATTCACAGTCAGGTCAGGTGGCGTCACGGGGGTCACAGTCAGCAGTATGGACGAGAAGAAATGCACCACTTTTCGCATGGAAGACCGAGGACCGATAATTTCAATAAAATTATCTCCTGACCAAAACATACTAGCCATACAAAGAAATCAAGACAATCAGAATGCTACTGTCGAGTTTGTGAACTTCAAAGACTTGGCTCCTACGAATGTGGAGTACTCGCATACCTGCAAGTGGAAAAATGCTAAGATATTGGGGTTTGTGTGGCCAAAAGCGAACGAGATAGCATTTATTACTGACCATGGGATTGAGCTGCTGCAAGTTTTGCCAGAGAAAAAACAATTGAAGAGCTTGAAAAACACTTCTTTTAGGTAATTTTAATTGAATTTTGATAGATTTATAATTTGTTTTAGTCCAAATATTATGTACATTTGAACTTTAGGTTCTTTTGGTGCATAGGCTAGTTGCCTGCTATTAAAAATGAACAAGTAAATATTATGTTCATAAAGTACCTAGGTTAAAAATGAATGTAATAATTGAAAAAAAGTAAAAACTGGTAATTAAATCACGGAGTAATAAGTTTTTAAAGGGGGCAGGGGGCATCACCTGTCCCTTTCTTGCAAAACAGAGCTTCCCCACAGTTACTATGAAAACATGTGATTATGATGTCACTTTTTGAGATATTTAATTTTTGTTTTCACAACTGTTTATTTTTTGACAAATATTATTAATTTATGCAATAAAATAATAGTGGGCAACTAGCCTATTTTATTATGATCTGTCATACCATAAGCATGCAAAGAAATGATTGAACCTATGGGTAAATTAAATATTGCATGGTTTTATATATGTACAGTATACACATAATAAAATAGGGAGGATTGGTTTGAGGTCCAGTTAGTGTGATGCAATGAACCTTTTTGGTATAAGCAGAGCCTGAGTTGTATGTCTCTAAAATCTCTAATTTTATAGAAGATCTCTAAAAATACATACTTAATAGCTGATTGTTATATATAGTTTTAAATGATAAGGATAGCAAAGGTTTAGTACTGTCATATTATACATCTTTAGTTAAGAATTATGTACAGTAGAATAACACCATGACTTAATATCTACATTTAATGTTCCAGTGGTGCATGGTTCTCATGGTGTGCTCAGAGCAACATAGTCCTTCTAGCTGGGAACAATGGAGCGCTGCTCCAGCCATTCTCCTTCAGCAACTCCACAATCACTAAGCTACAGAAACTGGAATGTGAGTTTTTTTACATAAGTAATATTGGTGTAAATAATTTTCTAATAACTTCAAAATTTTGATCTCGAATTTGAATTCGAGTGATTTCAAATTGACATCGAAACTTTTTGGCATAACCAGTCAAAATTGGCTTATTAATGTGGTGCGTATTAAACATGCATGTTGTGATAATTAAAATTAGTAATGGTTTTTGGCATATTTCTGAACTATGCTCAACTTATAGCCCACTCATTTTGCAGCGCCATCTTGCAGGTTTATAAGAGTTTTTGGCATATTTATGACCTACGCTGTTGTCTTGGTGTATTGGCATTCCTCTCCTTGGTCCATGCCTGTACATTCACAAATACTAAAGCATAGATTAAAACAACCAACCATTTTCCAGTGGAGACTGGCAAGCCAGTGGTGGAGCGAGACGTGTTTGTCCTGCGAGTGTGTGAGGCTACCTGGTGCGCCGTGTTCCGACATGGCACTGCCGCTGGCATTGCCGCGCCTGGCCCTACTGAGGTCAGTTCAATTAATCTGATGAGGTCATTGAATTAACCAGCTAGGCGATCATGTAACTTGTTGGCAACCGATAGAAACACAAAAATGTATGGATTTGACAGTTGCAGTACGCAGCTTATGTACAGAGTTACTATGGAAATTTTCAAATTTGGATTGAAATTTCTTTTGTTGCATTGCTATCAATGTTACATGATCACCCCGCTGATAAGGTCAGTGTAATTATTCTGCTGAGCTCAATTGAATTACTCTGCTGAAATCATTGGCTCAATCTGATAGGTCAAATTATTCTGCTGAGGTCAGTTGAATTATTCTGCTGAAATCGTTGAATTAATCTGATAGGTCAGTTAAATTGATCTGCCAATGTCAGTTGATTTAACCTGTTGAGGTCAGTTGAATTAATTTGCTGAGGTCAGTTGAATTAATCTGCTGAGGACAGTTGCATTAATCTGATGAGGTCAGTTCAATTTTTATGCTGAGGTCAGGTGAATTATTCTGCTGATGTCATTGAATTAACCTAATGAGGTCAATCGAGTTATTATGCTGAGGTCATTAAATTAACCTGATGTGGTTTCCTTTGTATTAGTTGTAGGTTGTTAGGTACAGTATTATTGCATTCCCATCAGGGTCCCATTATATTAGTAGTAGGTACCTATTTAACAGAGGATGTTGTAATTCCAGGTGTGGCTGATGCCAATATCTGGGACCAGCAATCAACAGTTCCCGCATATATTGAAGACGGGCCTGTCAGGACGGTTTGCTGTCTCCATCGTGGATGATCTGGTTGTAGTCCATCATCAGGTCAGTTGAATGTATAGAATGATATTTACGATAAATATTATCTCATCCCGCGCCTACGTCACCGCAGTTAAGAATTCTTAAGCGGATCGTCCTGGTATTTGAAAATGTTATATTGCCGTCGCTCTGCTCTCCACACGTATGATATAGACCAGGGATGTTGCGAATATTCGCATCCGCATCCGCAAATGCGGAGCTTCCGCATAGATTTGGACATCTGTATCCGCATCCGCAATAATCATATGCGGATGTTCATGCGGATGCGGATGTAGTACAAGTTGCGACAAAAAAGAAAGCGGGCGGGGCCTGCGAATGGCGCGTACCGTTCGCACGTGACATCATTGTCAAAATTACCTATGTGAGCGAAAAAATTGGTGACAAGATCCGACGCGTTTGTTGTGGTGCATCATTTGGTTCTTGTAAATAAATCATTACGTGTTTGTTTGCGCTGCGCTTTGGATTACTTATCGTATAGTAGATAGATATTTTGAGTGTTATTATTGTGATGCAGTGATTACTGTGTGTAAGTAATTGTTTATTGGGAAATCTTTATACTTATTAGTTTTAGCTCAGCTTATTGAATTAAAATCGCCAAGTAAATGTTATTATGTTACACCGGTAATACGTTTTATTGTAGGTAAAGTTTATCGTTTTATAACTATATTCTTTATTTTTCCAGCTAGGTTCCCGTTAATATTTATAATTTTTATAGCAGTATCGTTTTTAAGCATGTCCCGGCTTTAGGGACGGATGGATGCGGGTTAAAGTCCCGCTCGTGATTCAATTTTTTCCTTTACAAATTGATCTGTAGGTTCCCGTTATTGATAGATTATCTAACAAGTTAATTGACAATGTCACCACACCGACACAAAGCAATAATATGGAATTATTTTGAACCAAATATAGAGGACAAGGCTGATTATAAAATATGCAATAAAAGCTACTCTCGCAAGGGCAGGACCACCTGGTCTTTGAAAAATCGTCTAAAGTCGATGCACCCAGAAGAATTTTCCACATTTTAGGGCATGAGTAAAGAAAAATATCTCTTCTTCTTAATTCATATACTATATTTAAATAAGATCTTAAACATCCGCATCCGCATTCGCATCCGGGGATGTGAGCCTTCCAAAATCCGCATCCGCATTCACATCCGCGGATGTGAAAAAATCGGCATCCGCAACATCCCTGATAGAGACAATAGAGAGCCCATGAGTGAATTTACCTACATTTTAGCGTTTCGGACGCCAACGGTTTTCATCCTCTAAAACTTAACAAAAACATTTCATTTTAGTGTCACTCGTTCTGATAGATCATGATCTACGCTTGTACGTCTTGATTTTTTTAAATATTTTTTTTCTGTTCTAGTTACAGATACATATAAAATTAACTTAATATGACAGCCTCTGTGGTGTGGTGGTTGAGCACGGCTCATAAACCGGAGGCGGCGGGTTCGATTCCTGCGACAGGACAAGTATTTGTGCACAGAAAAAAACCGCAAATACTTATTCCGTTTCTGGGTGTTGTGGGACCGTGGTCCTCGTAGTTCTTGGGTATCTAGATACAGGGAACCCTAGTTAGGGTCCAGGATCTATGTACCGATCGTCGGGCGTTATTGAATACCCGTCACGTCCCCCCGTGTTCCAGTCGAGCCAGTCGTCCCTGGTGTTCGACCCGCAGGAGGCGTGCGCGTGCGGCGCGGGGGGCGCGCACGCGCCGGCGCTGCCGCCCGCCTCGCTGCGGCCCGCGCGCCCGGGGGGGCAGGCCTGCCCCATGTGTATCCTTTATTACGCACACGCTTTAATGTACCCGATGTTGAAAATAATGCCGGCATGGGTAAAGCAGGCAGGGAGTGGACAAATCAGAAAGAGGTCAATTTTGGAAATGGACAAATTAAGAAGTAAACCAAACTAACCGGAGGGAACCACCTGACTCCTCTCTTCCAATCACGCGCAAGTCAATGTTGCCAACTAGAAAAAAAATAATCAACTTAATTTTGAAAGATAGGATTAAATTCATGACAATATCCTCTATGTCAGCATGTGCGACAAAGCGATTTGCTTCCACATCTATCATGCGAACAGCCAAAGAGTGGAACGCTTTGCCGGCGTCTGTATTTCCCGAGGACTACAATCTTGGAGTCTTCAAATTGAGAGCGAACAGGTATCTTCTAGGCAAGCGCGTTACATCCTAGACCGCATCGGCACATCAGGTGAGATAGTGGTCAAGCGCAAGCCTATCAAACAAAATTTAAAAAAAACTACGTTTACATAACATACGTACTTATTTTCTTGTGTCAGGATTTCAAGGCCGTCTAGGCTCCTCACTTGGCTTAACGATTCATTTTTTGTAATGTAATCAGTGGTATATCCTTGACCATAGACACAGATTCCGGTACATGGGTGGTGTTTCAGCCGGACTACATCATAGACGCGCGTCTAGGTTGCCTATGGCAAGTCAAACTGCTGCCTTGCGGACTTGCACATTCCGTAAGTAATCTATACGTATAAATACTTACTGTAACTACTACTTTACTGTTGATCTTCTCTTCATTAAATAAATAAATAAATAGTATTTATGATAATGATGATGAATGATGGGGAACAAAGGTTCTCGAGTGGCGGCCACAAACCGGAAGACGCAGTGTAGGCCTCACTAGGTGGACTTACGATCTGGTCAGCTGGTCAGAACCACGGAGAGCCGTTCAATGCAGGAGGCGAGCAGCCGCTCAAAGTGGTGCTCTGTGGGGGAGGCCTATGTTCAGCAGTGGACGTCTTCAGGCTGTTATTGATGGCGATGATGATGATGATGATAATTTTTGTAATATCCGAGTAGATAATAATTATTTACTTATTGCTCAAAGATTGCACAACGGTCTATGTAGGGAGCTAAGCTCTGTGTTTCTCTGCTAAAGATCCCAACCTATGGAAATCTTCAAGAGAACTAAAGTGACCTATATAAATCCACGATCACGAACCGGAACACGCAGCGTAGGCAATCCACTAGGTAGACTGACGATCTCTTCAAAACCGCGGGGAGCCGATGCATGCAGGAGGCAAGCAGCCGCTCAAAGTGGCGCTCTGTGGGGGAGGCCTATATGCAGTAGTGGACGTCTTCAGGTTAACGATAATTGTGATACTTTTTGACCGTGGGGGAAAAAACCGTGGAGCGCAGTTGGTTGTAAAAAGGTGAAGGACATGAAACCGCTTATCACGGTAGCTGTCCCGGCTTTAGGGACGGATGGATGCGGGTTCAAATCCCGTTCGTGATACAAATTTTTGTTAATTAAGTACTTTATTGACCGAGCGAGCACGAAGTGTCTCCGGTTCTGCTTGGGCTAAAATGATTTCGTATGTCTATAAGACAAGGCTGAAAATAGTATGCAACATTAAAATAGGTAACATTTGAATGTTGCATACTGTTTTCAGCTTTGTCTAAATGAAATAAGGTTGGTATTCCAATAGCACTTAAAAAGTGCTCGAGCATTTTGCTGCTCTGTCTGAATTGACTCGTGAGAGTCCGTGACAAGACTATGGTAGCGCCTAAGTGTGTCTCACTCTAACAGCGGCGACAAGTTCTCTCGCGGTGCGCATGCTAGGCGATCGGTGTCAGAATGTTACGCCACCCGAATGCATCTGACTTGGCTTTAATTTAAGACTAGAGTTCTTCAGAGCGTCTTCCGGCGGAGTGAGGCTCTTCATAGGCCAACACGCTACACATTCATCGGGTGAATTGCCCCATGCACAAACGTTGGCTATTTATACATAAAAAAATGGTAACTAGGTGCCAAAAGAAGATATCGCCAAGATAGTGTCGGTCCTACTTCGCCGGACAGATGGCAAGGACGCCGTGTACCGGATACTGAACCAGCTGGTTGCTGAGGCGGGGACATACCTCGCGGAACTGAGCGCGGTCTTCGATGAAATCAACTTCGTTTACAGGTGCGATGGCTGTTACAGTGCACAAGTTATTTTATTCTTTACACAATCATTCTAGAAACTTTATATTTGGATTCTATTATACTTCAAAAGTAAATTTGATCCATGAGTTTCCTTGCGAGATAATATGCGAAATGAGGATATTATCTCACAAAAACAAAAAAACCCTGAAAAACATATATATCGTCCAAGATCCAAGTAGTCCAAGTACTTAAATTAATTTTATCATTTTATACTTTTTGAAAAATACGTTTTAGAACATTAGAATACTAATATTTATCTATAGGTACAATAAAAAAATAGTCATCATATTAATTTTTATTTAAATATATGTTACTGCCCTCATAGTGAAGAACGATTCATATTCGGATTCGGAATCGCAAAAAATAACTATATATTTTGTTCTTTCTCACGTATCAAAATTCCACCTGGAACCCAAAAACTCAGGAAGTAAGGATGCAGCAACTCGACTACTCGTAACTTTTGTTTTCGCGTTTTTTCTCGAAAACATGTTTTACCTACTTAGTGCATTTTTCATAAGGACGGCAGTAGGTGTTAACCGATCCGTTTCCCCGGTCAGATCGTGGGCGTTTGAAGAGATGTGCCGCAACACGTGTGGCGCGGCCAGCCCGCGGGCGGCGCCGGGCGCGCGCCTCGTGCTGCCGCAGGAGCACGTGTGCGGCCGCGTGCTGCAGCGCGCCGAGCGGGGGCCCTACATCGTGCAGGTACCCTGGGCCGAGCTTCCTACACCTGAAACCACGAGCTTTTCAACGACATGTCGTTTTCAAAATATCAAAAGAAAATGGCCCCTGAACTTTTTTACTCAATTTTTTTTACTAAACAAATTGGGAAACCCAACTTGGACTTGCATGTATTGAGCAGGATTTAAAAAACCCAAAGAAAAACTAATTTGATCAATAAAACAAACTTATTCTTTGTGTGATTGTTTATTCTTTATGATTAACAAGTACTTTCTTTTATTTCAAAATATACGTGTATATATATATATATATATAGCCACGGATTACTGGATATGTTGATATAGCAGACAGTTATTTTGAAAGGGGGGGTCAAGAATATTCAAAGTAGGGTACCTAAGACCTAAGCAATGCAGTAGTGGCACGCACGTCTAGTGTTTATTTATTTATTTAAATTAACACGGCAAATAAACACCATTTACATTAGTGTTACAGTTGTCCATAAGCTACGGTGACCTGTTGCTTTCAGAAATAGCATAAAGAAAGTCAATTTACCAGTGAAATATGAGTACCTAATCTGTTTATTAATTTAGCGGAGTTACACTAGTTATTTGTCTTGGCTTCCGAATGGTCACGTCTGGTCAATTGAATCTTTGTATATTCTGCGTGATATTTTTAAAATATTTAGATCGATGTCCACATTATTAGCCTTTATGCGTCCACTGCTGAATATTGGCCTCCACTATGAGAGGGAGGATTTGCCGTAATAATGACGCTGGGGAGGTGTCTTGGTGATCGCTGTAAATTGTAATCCAGACAGGAAAATGTTGCTGCCCATTGCCTGGATATTCCTTTAGCCGGCTCTTACGGCAACCGCGGAAAGGAATCGGATGGTCCTATTCTTACGCTGGGACCACGCATCATTTCCATACCTAACTATCTGTAAATTATGTTAATTAGTATCGTATGATCCGATGAATAGGAATAGGATTACCTCATCTCTTACGGTGGTTGCCGTAAGAGCCGGAGGAATGTCCAGTAAATGAGTAGCAGCATTCGCCGCCGTACATTAAAGCGATTGTCGTAAACGCCTGCCAAGCATGGTTATTATGGCAAACCTCCCTCCCCCCTACGATAAGTCGAAAATGGCGCGTTATGGGGAGGCTTCCGTTCAGCAGTGGTCGCCTCCCAGCCGTGGACGTGTGTGTGAGTGAGTACGGGGCCGCAGGTGGTGACGGCCTACCTGGCGTCGCTGACGCGGCACGACATCACCATCGCGCAGTGCACCGCCGAGCTGTGCGTGCGGGCGCTGCACACGCGCGGCGCGCACGCTCGCCTGCGGGCCCTCGCGCGCCGCGGGGCGCTCGGGGACTCGCGCCCGCTAGCCTGCGCGCTCCTGTCGCTGGGGCACCTACACCCGGCCGCGGGGCAGCTCGCCTTGGATATGATGACTAGGTTGAATGCGCATCAGGTATGTCGACAATCGACGCGGGGCGCTCGGGGACTCCCGCCCGCTAGCCTAATTTTTGACAGTTCAAATCGCGTCAATTCCACGGTCATTTCGCGCGTTTTTGTTATCATGTCATGATGTCTTAGAGAATAGATTTGTTATAGATGTCTTATGTAAACCAAGGAGTTCGCGTGGTTTCGAAGCAAGGAACTGTAATAAATGGTCATTAGAGAATTAGGACTCTGGTTGAAAACGTTTGTTTTCAGGCTCTGCGGTATTTTGGAATTAAAGAGACCACTAAATATCGAATTTGTACAGTAATGGTTTTTCGTATTAACTCTCACTACATTGAATCATGAGTAGCCGCGTCATAGCATTATGTATGGGTCTCCTTTGTTTAAAGTTAAAAACTGCAGACATTATTTGATGACAAACAGGATGCGCATGAAAATGTATGGAAATATGGATATCAAATAAATCTTTTATTTGGTCATGCCTTTAGAACACTAGTCAGGCCATTTTATTATCATCATCAACAGCCTGAAGACGTCCATTGCTATAAATAGGCTTCCGTCCCCCTCCTGAGAGCGCCATTTTGAGTGGCTGCTCGCCTCCTGCATCCATCGGCTCGTGGTCGCCACTCGAGAACCTTTTTTCCTCATCGGTTGTCTGTTCTACGAGCGATGTGACCTGGCTATTTAATTTAAAAATAAAGTGTGTTGTTATCGTTGAAAATTACTACGAAGAACTACGTTTATAGGGTATTTTTTTGGGACTATTTTATTTTACAAGAACCAAAGTACTCCGTCATTCCTGTTTTTCGTTATATTTTCTATTTACACTAGGTGTTGTTTTAACATGTAACGTCGCATTGGGCTTTCAAAAAAGTGCTTTTTGCGGTGTGAGGGCGCCTCTAAACCTAGACGTACGGGCAGGAGATCGTGGAGGTGGTCCTGAGCTGGGAGCAGCCGGTGGTGGCGGCGGGCGCGGCGCGCGCGGCGGGCGGCGCGGCGTGGGCGGGCGCGGCGCCGCGCAAGCTGCTGGCGGCGGCGCGCGCCTGCCCGCGCGCCTTCCTCGCCGTCATGCACGCGCTGCGGGCGCGCAACGAGCGGGCGCGCGGCGCGCCGCACTTCCTCAAAGGTACCGTGCGAATGTTCCGGAGCTCGCGGCGGGGCTCCGGGCGGACCGAACCTTCCATACCTATAGTAGCGCTCAGTTTTAAATACCAGATTACCACTTTTTGTAACGGTCACGCATCAGTGCTTAAAACGGCTAATTGATCTTCGCTATGCTACGAGCGCTACTTATTGTGATAAATACGACAAAATCACAACATGCAATGGTTTACTAGAGCGTAACGCAACAGGCACTAGTATTTAGTCGACTCGTTTTTGTTCCTTCATTTGTTTTGCTTAATTGTAAATATGCAACCACGCCCGTTTGCTGTAATTATTGTCCCTATCCCTACATCCCTATCCCTACATATAATAAATGTGAAGTTCTGGAATGCTTCGGAACACACACATAATTATATTCAATGTAATTTATCCCATAGGTTCTATTGTTCAAAAAATATCGCTTGCGCGATGCAGGCCCGCGGCTTTTTGCCCTTTTTCCATACATTATGAAATGTTATTTGTATCAGCGCCATCTAGGGACAGTGATGTGTCGTTGTTTGTTTGTTATGACTGAACTCCTTAAATACTGAACTGATTTTCATGCAGGTTTCACTAATATGCTTAGAAATAACCGGCGCTTAAAATAGGATATATTAAAATTGAAATTTCACTAATTTTTTTGGTCATAATTATTAAGTTTTCATTACGAAACGAAACTGAATTATAAACAACATGGCCGCTTCATGGTGAGATGGTGAGTTTTTTATGGCCACTGACGGTAACTTTATGTCACCTAGCTGGTGCCTAATCAGCGTAAGCGGTTATATTCTCTTTGGTGCCTACTTTATCTGGAGGCACAGATTAAAGAAAAAAATCTCTGTGTAGGCTATGACCAAAGAGGCTTCTCTAAGAGGTAAAGACTGCACAGCATAAAATGTGGCAGCTTCCAAAAATT
Organism: Ennomos quercinarius; assembly: GCA_910589525.2. Classification (NCBI taxonomy): domain Eukaryota; kingdom Metazoa; phylum Arthropoda; class Insecta; order Lepidoptera; family Geometridae; genus Ennomos; species Ennomos quercinarius. The sequence continues at coordinate 16,499,564 of OU342500.1, forward strand.
CCGGTGGCTGTCGCGCGTAACCGCTACTGCTGCGAAAGTGGCGGTGGTGCGTGGCAGCCATCGGTGGTTGTGGACGGTGGCCGGTCTGCATCGGGGCTAAGTACCTATAACTATTACTTTAGGTAATGTAGTCCACGCGTGGCAACGCCGCGGGCAGCAGCTAGTAGCAAATAAAATTAATTCTTAGGCCTACCTATTCTTTCCACTATCGCCATATTTAGGTCACAATAGTCGATAGGTCGTTTCAGTTTTATCTGGTTCTTAACATTGTTTTCCTAATTTTAATTACTCACATAATCAGTATTTATCATTCGTCATAAACGCGAAACTATAAAAATTGTCCATAAAGATACCTACTTATATGATCACGTGATTACGTACCTACTATACGAACCACGTGGCTCGGGGCTAGTTGATACTGGATTATAAAATGGTATCTGAAACTATTTTTGTAAATTATTATGATGAAATATTTTTTTTAAATGTTAGTAAAATAGAAAGAAAGAAAAAAAAGAATTATTATGTTAGTTCAAGACATCACACAACATTACATTTTTACAAGTAGGTAGTATACAGGCCCGTGGTTTATACAAGTGGCGCACATCGCTCGTAGAATTGACAACCGATGGGGAAGAAAGGTTCTCGTGTGGTGACCGCGTCCCGGAAGACGCAGCGTAGGCCCCCCACTAGATCTGGTGAAAACCGCGGGGAGCCGATGGATGCAGGAGGCAAGCAGCCGCTCAGTGGCGCTTTCTGGGGGAGGCCTCTGTTCAGCAGTGGAAGTCTTCAGGTGTTGATGATGATGATGACTTAAACAAGACAAATCACACAAAGAAGACACTAAAATATAATGTTGCGTGACGTCATGATATAGGCCCCGACTCAGCATGCAATTAAGGTCGTAATACCTGATTTTCAGTCAGGACCCACATTCATAAAGAAAATACGTGATGAGCTAGTCGTTCGCCTGATGTTAAGCGACACAGCCGCCCGTAGTTTTACTACAGGTGCTGGTCTAGTATACCTTAGTACTTTACAACGAACATTAGGACCAATCACTGATTCGTCCAAGAGAACAAGGAATGTAACCCTTGTAGGTAGATCGCGCATTGCGGCATTATTGAAGTTAGTTTTTTATGTATGTAATTTAATTTGAATCAATATGATATTTTTGTTGGACATTTGTAATATTGTCGCGCTGGTTGACCCTATTATATTAGTATCGGTCCGGGCAGCGCGATCTATCTAATTTTTGGGAGAGAAACCAAAAACTGAATTCCGAATCTGTCACTAGTTTATTTCTTCAAGTATACATGCATTCCCTAATAGGTCATGGAGCCGACTGCCGGCCGGGGGGTGCGCGGACAGTCGCTGTACAAAAATGCTTATTCAACTTTTACCATGTGTCGCCACAATGTTATTCATGAGAACATACACTCGAGAGCATAGAAATCGCACACCCCCAACATTTTCACTTTGACCCTAAATATTTTTTGAACTAAATGTTGGTTGCAAATATAACTTCAACTAAATTAAAGTACGCACTGTTAGCTTTCAAAAAACACATAATGCCTAGCCATGACCTTCAAAATCATTACAGTAGCAGTAAAACAACAGAATGACCCAAAATGACTCATTTCAAGTAGCGCGGTTTGCGTGACTATGATCAGATATAAAAGGTTAAGGGATGATTGAAATGACATCATTTGCATACCAACTCACAGCCTGAAAAGTTATCGAATAATTCAGAACAAGAAAATGGATACCACACCGGAAGTAGCCGCTCAAGTGGTTTCACTAATTGAAGCTGGGCAGAACCAAGGTCAAGTGGCACGACAGTTAAATTTAAGCCGATATTCTGTTCGACGTGTACACCAGCGATATCTGCAGACTGGTGGCTATAGCCAGCTACGAGGAACAGGCCGAAAACGTGCTACAACACAGCGCGATGACCGTTTTCTTGTGACAACATCGCTACGAAATCGCCATCTGAATACAGTTCAACTTGGACAGCAGTTACAGGAAGTTAGAGAAGTGGAAGTCAGTCGGTGGACGGTTAGAAGAAGATTAGCCGAAGGAGGCCTGACAGCGCACATACTAGCAACGGGCCCGAAATTGACCCCAGCCCACCGACAAGCACGCCTTCAGTTTGCTCGAGACCATGTGAATTGGACTATCGATCAATGGAAGGCAGTACTGTTCTCTGACGAGTGCAGGATGTGTCTTCATGGTAACGACGGACGAGGTAGAGTCTACCGAAGACTCGGTGAGCGGTTTGCTTAGTGTTGCTTCTCTGAGAGTGTCTCATACGGCGGCGGTTCGTGCATGTTTTGGGGAGGCATGTCACTGATGGCAAAGACCGAACTTGTATTCATCACAGACCCTAATACCGACCGTCAATCAAGTGGATTGACTTCCCGACGTTACATTGAAGAGATCCAGAAGAACACGTAGTACCTTTTTCAGGATATGTCGCCGAAAACTTTATTTTCATGCAAGACAACGCAAGACCACACACCGCTGCTATAGTACGCCAGCACTTGGAGGAGGTTGATGTACCGGTTATGGCGTGGCCTGCACGAAGCCCAGATCTCAATCCCATTGAGCACTTATGAGACAAGCTGAAAAGACAAGTACGAGCCAGAAACACGGCGCCCACGAGTCTCAGAGAGCTTCAAACCGCAATTAAGGAAGAATGGGATAGCATACCCAAGAATTTTGTAAAAAAGTTAATTTCTTCCATGAAACATCGAATGGAAGCTGTTATTCAGGCTAGGGGAGGCAATACCTCGTATTAATAAATGGTCTTTTTATCAATTTTATTGTTTTATTACCCTTTAATACCCGCTCAAAATCCCAGAAACAACGCTACCTGAAACGAGCGATTTCGAGTCATTCTGTTGTTTTATTGCTACTGTAATGATTTTGAAGGTCATGGCTAGGCATTATGTGTTTTTTGAAAGCTAACAGTGCGTACTTTAATTTAGTTGAAGTTATATTTGCAACCAAAGAGGTATATGTACTACGTACTAGAGAAGCTATTCGAAGCACAAATAGTTGGCATTTTTTGTGTAATTAAACGAAAATCCCTACAGCGCTTTACGAGATTAAATAGTCTAACCAACAATCCAACACGCAGCGCTAGTGCAATGGCACATTCGGATCATAATTTTTACTGCTATTCATTGTAGCACGTGCAGTCGCTTTGAGTGCTGAGCATCGTATGAGCGAGAAGATGCCGGTTGGCATATTTGCAGTGGTTGACAGTGCAAGTTAGAGATGTCCTGTCCAGTGTATACATAGAAGTCTTTGTTTGCAACCAACATTTAGTTCAAAAAATATTTAGGGTCAAAGTGAAAATGTCGGGGGTGTGCGATTTCTATGCTCTCGAGTGTAGTTTAGCCAGATTTATCTTTAGTAAATTGAGATATTTAATATCTTCAAAAATGTCGCAGTATTCGAGCCTTAATTCACGTGATACTTACATAATTAAATGTTAGAATTTGAGCTATGCATCGAACTATTGTAGTAAGAATACTAGTAGTTCGATAGACCTACCTATACAATAGAAACATGTCACGCGCCGAGCGAAGGCGAAAACTATTTTGTTATCAAGTGCTATGAGTCATAAAAACATTTTGATTGATTTCCAAGCTTTACTACCATAGGCACTAATCAAAAAGCATTAAAATTTTAGTTTAAAAGGCGTTAAATTATTTATCAGCCATGGTTACATAGGTATCACAGCGCCGCGTTTGTCATGACTTGGCGTATTCTTATCAACCATGTAGTCGCTCATCATGACGCAAGATCATGGTGGTATTGTATTTTCAATAATATGTGATAAAGTTATTATCATGCTAATGTTAAGGATGGTGTTTATTTATGTGGTTATAATGAATTACCAAATGGTATGTTCCTGATAAGATAAAAATGTGATATCACAAAAATCCAATCTGATATTTATTTTCACTTCTAGCGCGTTTGAGTCCTGTGTAAACAGAATAATAATAGAATATTGTACAAATAATACACATTTCCATTTATTGTAAGGTATTGTATATCGAAATGGTTTTCGAAGTTTGTTTTTTAATCATAACTCGAGAAATGCAAGATTTATTTAGTAGATAGATACGTAGTAGTATTATTTATACTGTGATAAAATTAAAAAATAACTGATTGTTACAGGCGAGCAGTGCGACAACTTCCTCGAATATTACAAGCAATTGACGGAACAATAACTAACATACAAATGTATAGCTAACTCAATTTGTAAATAAGACATATGTACATTGTACCTAAATTAAAATCACATTTGAATCTAAAATGTATATTTTGTTATAAAATATAGATAAGTAAATATTATATTGTCATGTTATGTAAATTTAGTTTTTTTATTTATTTGATCTTTTATGTAAGTTGGTAATAATTATAATTCATTTATCAGTAAGTAGTAGGTCACCATGGAGATGGCCTGTTCTGATACTTATGTTATTCTAAAACTGACACAAACACTTTTTGAGCATAATAATGATATTGATACTGATTTATCTACTTCTCTTCTCTTCAGCCACACAGGCGCGTCAAATGGCGACCGAGGGGTCTAGCAAAGATGCCTTCTATAGCGCGCTAACTCCAAAATATCTATTCAGTGTGAGCCGCCCCATATACCTTGCTTTAGCTACCCAGGGCTTACTCGTCCAATTATTGTAATAGCACTGTACATCGTCCCAAAAAATGGTTCGAAATCAAACGAATTCGGATTGTGGGGAAAAAAAGTCATTTTATTAATATGCTTGGTAGAACAGCAAGAGGCCGCAAATGAAACGCTTGCGTGTTTTAGCGGCGTACAACGCCATCTAGTTTAGTTCGTGTGCACTATACATATTATCAATCTTGGGCCTAAACATTCCGCCCGCCATGGACGAACAGTCCATTAACTGAGAACAATTGAAAACATAGTCTAATAACATTAATAATTAACCAAAACTAAACTTCTTTCAAAAAAAAACATGTAGGTACTATTAAAATTTCTGTCTCCCAAGTACTAAGAAAATTTCTATAAAATACAACAATACAAAACTCAAATATCCTACTAAATTCGCAACGTCAGCAACAATCAATAACGTCGTTACGCATAAACACAATAGCTTCTTTATCATACAAAATAAACTTCAACATAGAACAGTGGACTGTATAAGTAGTTCTTATCCGTATCTTAAGTAACAGGTAATACAATTAATTTCGACAAAGGTCGTTTTATAACACAATTTTTACATTTTACGCTCACCACACGCGTAAGTTTGTCCGAACCAGTATGCTTCTCTGTGATTACTCCCAACAGCCATTTAGCTGGTGGGAGCTCATCTTCCTTGATTAATACAACATCGCCTATACTTGGCTCAGAAACTACGTCCGTCCATTTATAACGATGTTGCATTTGAGTGAGGTACTCCTTCGACCACTTGCGCCAGAAATCTTGGCACATTCTTTGCACAAGGTGCCATCTACTCAAAGAAGAAGTACTGCTATTTTCATAATTCCTATCAGGGACTACAACCAGTGGTTCACCTACTAAAAAGTGACCAGGGGTGAGAGGATACGGTTCGTCTGGGTAAGTTGGTAATTGAGAAATCGGCCTTGAATTAAGGCACGCCTCAATTTGTGATAACAGAGTTGTCATCTCCTCAAAAGTCAGGGTACTGTTGCCAATAATCCTCTTAAGATGGTGCTTGGTTGACCGCACTCCTGCCTCCCACAATCCTCCAAAATTTGGAGAATGCGGAGGTATGAAGTGCCAATTCGTACCATTAACTGCAACCCAATCAGCAATCTCAGGTGCTAGACCGGACTTTTCTGCATCGAACAACGCCTTCAACTCCTTAGCACCGCCAACAAATGTGGTTCCATTGTCACTCCATACTTCGGCTACATGACCACGCCTGGCTACGAACCGTTTGAAGGCAGCTATGAAACTTTGAGCTGTCATATCGCTAACTACCTCCAAATGAATGGCTTTCGTAGCCATGCAGACAAATAAACATATGTAGCCCTTAGTAGAGTGATGGCCACGTCCTTTAGTAGAGCGGATACTAATTGGACCTGCGTAGTCGACACCACTTCGAAGGAAAGGTCGGCTAGCAGTTACTCGTGCTTCGGGTAACTGGCCCATCATTTGTTGCTTAGTTTTTGCCGAGTGACGAACGCAAACTACACACTTCCTAAAACATTGCCGAACGAGACTCCTTGCATTTAAAATCCAAAAATTGGTTCTCAAATAATTTAGCATTAATTGAGGCCCCCCGTGCAAAGTTCTCTGATGAGCATCAGCAACCAACAGCTTCGCGAAGTTTGAACCATGTGGGATCAAAATTGGATGCTTCGTGCTATCTACAAGTTCAGCCTTCTGCAAACGTCCGCCAACCCTCAAGATCTCATCTACGTCAAGGAAAGGATTCAACGAGGTAAGTTTACTTCTCTTGTTTACTTTACCATTCTTCTTTAAGCCATCTATCTCTTCGTGAAACCAATGCCGTTGACACATTTTGATGCAACAATTTAAAGCCTGTTTTACTTCTTCTGCAGTTAGAGCACCGTTGATTCTGGGACTCAAAAACCTTCTACAGTACGCAATAACTCTGGTAAGTCTTCGCAATGAAGAAAACTTCATAAACAACTCATCTTCTGCTTCACTACAGGTAATCGTATACGTTTTCACATTCTTTTCTTCCATTTTTGTATCTATTTCTTCATGTCTATAATCTATCTTTTTATGTTTCAGCCACTCCGGACCTTGCTGCCACAACTGGATTAAAGCGCATTCAGCTGGTGTCACGCCCCTGGATGCGCAGTCTGCGGGATTCTGCTTCGACGGTACGTGCGACCACTGGTTTTCATCCATAACGGTAAGTATCTCTGCTACTCTATTCGCTATAAATGTCTTCCATCGGCTAGGATGGCTCCTCAACCAGGCTAACACGACCAAGGAATCCGTCCATGCATGCAGGTGTAATTTAGGTACATCCAAAACATTTGAAACCTCCAGAAGCAGTTTCGCCAGCAACACGGCTCCACACAACTCGAGCCTGGGAATCGACACCTGCTTTATTGGAGCTACTTTTGTCTTGGACGTAATCAAATTCACGTGGACTAACCCATTTTTGTCAATTACACGAGCATACACAACAGCAGCATATGCGACACTTGAAGCATCTGCAAATCCATGCAATTCAATGCATTGATCTTCGGCGGAGGCTTCAATCCATCGTGGTATCCGAAAGTTGGTAAGTTGACTCAAATCTTTTCTAAAACTCAACCACTCTTTCAGTAATGATGGTGGCAGTTCCTGGTCCCATTCGATCCCTGAGAGCCAAATTTTCTGTATAAACACCTTTGCTGTTATTATTGCCGGAGCAATCCAGCCGAGGGGATCAAATAGTTTAGCTATATCTGAAACTACTCTACGCTTGGTTACAGGTGTTTCCAGTGGAGGAAGCTGTATAGTATATTCGAACTCGTCGGATATCCTGTTCCAGGTAAGTCCTAATATTTTAGTTTTATCTGTTTTCAGTTCCAGATTCTCCTCTAATACTTGCCTGTCTTCATTTATGTGCTCCAGCAAATCACTGCTATTAATGGCCCACTTCTGAAGCTGGAAACCTCCACGACCAAGCAACTCCTTCATCTCTCGATAGATGTCAGCTCCTTCTGCCACAGTCTGGCACCCTGTCATCAAGTCGTCCATATAAAAATCTCTCAACACGCGACTCGATGCCAGTGGAAACTCCGTTCCTTCATCGAGTGCGACTTGCTGTAACGACTTAACGGCCAAATGTGGTGCACAAGATGTACCAAAAGTAACTCGTAAAAGTCGAAGATGTTGTAGCTCGTCATCAGGATTCTCTCGCCATAACAGACGCTGAAAATCTACATCATCTTCAGCCACTTTTACTTGTCTGTACATCTTGATGACGTCCGCCACGAGACATATCGGAAAGCAGCGCCACCGCATCAAGATATGGCGCAGCTCTGACTGGAGAGTTGGACCGACCATCAGGTCTTGGTTCAACGACACTCCGTTCTTACCTTGGCATGATGCGTCGAAAACCACCCTTACTTTTGTCGTCAGTTTGTCATCCCTGACGACCGCGTGATGTGGCAAATATACCGCATCTGATTTGTTTTGATCTTCGACAATCTCCATGTGGCCAAGACTCAAATATTCATTAATAACCCCAACGTACTCTTTTTTCAGTTCAGGGCTCTTCAACAACCGTTTCTCTAAAAGAAGAAACCTTTTGCGGGCGATTAGCTGAGAGTCACCATATTTACACTGAGGATCTTGTGTGCGAAAGGGCAACCTAACTACATAACGACCTGATTCGTCCCTCTGTGTAGTTTCCGCAAACAACCTTTCACACTGCTGCTCTTCTTCAGTTAAATATTTCTTCTCATTAGAATAATGCTCTGACTCTAGCTCCCAAAATTTCTTCAAAAGCTCATTCTCATCTGAATGAGCTGAGTGCATGCTGACAACTACATTGTGACATGCATTGGAATCGTTGCTTACCTCGCCTACCTCACCAGAGAAGATCCAGCCAAGCATAGTATTCTGCGCAATAGGAGAGCCTGGCGGACCTTTGATAAGACCACTCAACAAAATCTGGCTGTAGACCTCCGCTCCCAACAACAAATCAATTTTATTGGGCGTATCAAACGATGGATCGGCTAAGTCTACAGATGGAAACGAGGGCAACTCTTGAACGACAACCTTTCTTTCCGGAAGGAGTGTGGTAAGTTTGTTCATCACATAAACTTTGACTGGAATGACAAAGCTGGGATCGTGGCGGGATTGAATTTTGATGGAAACCATCGACCTACAAGCTAACGAGGCTTGTGAATCGCCGCCTAGACCTGATATAAAAGTTTTAATAGGACTTTTCTTTAATGCCAACAACTGGACTGCGGACTCCGTGATGAACGAAGCCTGAGACCCCTGATCTAGCAAGGATCTTAAACAAACAGAAGTCCCAGTTCTTGACTCAACATTAACCAAGGCAGTGGCTAACAGTACCTGACTGCCAGCCCTTGCAAAACACGACATGGCCTTGGTGGACTCTCCCTTCGAGGACGATGACGCTTCTGACGTCACAACGTCCTTACCATTAGACTGATCCGAATTCACTTCCTCAACAATGGTCGGTGCATTTTTGGGATGGAGAAGTGAGTGATGCTTCCTTTTGCATAGATGACACCTTGTAGACTGACGACATGCATACACCAAATGATTCGCGTTCAAACAGTTAAAACATAACCTACTGGTTTGGGCGAACTTACGTCGTTTGTCTACATCTTCCTTAGCAAATCCTTTGCAGTTACATAATTTGTGATTTTTGTCGGAACAAAAAACACAACCTGAATTTGTGGTGGTTACATGCAATGCTAAAGCATTCTTATTCTTAACATTACTTTGCTTAGTACACTGTGAACCCAAACATTCCAGCGCTCGGAACCGGTTTTCTAAAAACTGTTTAAATTGACAAAGCTTAGGCAATTCCCCAGAACACTCATTATTCTTAGTCTCCCATAAGCGTCTCGACTCTGAATCTAATTTTTGACTGATAATATAAATCACCATTATGTCCCATGACTTAACATCAATCCCCAAATTTTCAAGCGCATGTAAACATTCATTTGTTACATCTAACAACTCTTTAATGGCGCTTGATGATACAACATTAACATTCTTTTGGTTCATGAACCGTTGCAGGATACAATTTGCAAGATGCTTTTTATTATTGTACCTGTCTTCTAACTGGGACCAACAATTTTTATAATTATCAGCAGTAATAGGGATATGCCGTAACAGCTGTTCTGCTTCTCCCTGTAGGTGACCCTTCAGGTAGTGCAGCTTTTGAACGTCATCCAAATTTTTATTATTGTGGATGAGCGATACGAACAAATCTTTAAAACTAGTCCATTCAACATATTTGCCCGAAAAAGTAGGAATTGTTATTTTTGGTAATTGCACGCTCAAAGTTTTATTTGGTGAAGACTCTTGCGTTGGGTCTTGAGTTGGCTTAACCACCGCTTTAAACTTCGACATTGACTCTTTTAATTTAGATTTATACTCTACATAAATTTCTTCTACTTGTTCAAACAAATCGTTTTTATAATATTCTGTCGCTCCTAGCTCTACACTTTCGCTCTCCATTACAATTTTCTCATGGTTGGAATTAAATAACGTCCAAAAACTATCCAACGTTTCCAAGCGCGTCTCTAAATATGATACAGTAATTCTATCTTTTGACTGTTTACCAAAATTAATCTTTGCCTTTGCTATTCTTTCTTTAAGATTTTCTTGTGATCTAATTAATTTATCCATAATTACAATTAATCAATAACTTTTGTCAGTCAAAAACTCTACAAGAAATTACAAGTTCCAATAATAAACTCTAGGCAAATGCTTTATAAGTGTTTAACAACTTGCACGAATTATTCTAAGTCGATGAAATTAAAAGCAGAAATTTTCTAAGTGTTTGAGAATTAATTTAAGTCTAAGTGAAATCGGGCATAGGTTCCCCGTCGGTTCACTTTTTCTTAAATTATTCTAAGTCCATGCAAACACTTGTAAAATTCTACAAAGTTAACTACAGTTAAATATTCTAAGTTAATGTTAAGCTACTACAAATTTTTCTAAGTCGATGAGAAATTTCTTGAAATTTGCGCTATGTCCAGTTTTACTCGAAATAAGTTAAAGTCAAACACTTCTAGGTAATAAGGTTCAAATTGTACTCACAGTTGCAATCCGTAACTCACTCACACTCATAAGGCTCGTAACTGATATTCAAGGGTGTCCAAGGGGGTGCTCCCCCCGATGCTCAACTTCCCCTGCTCCTGCCAATACTGCTGGTTCGGCTCCGCACTTGGATTTGGCTCCAACTCCAACTCCCCGCTTATCGCAGTAGTTAGGCGGCCTATCCGCACTAACTAGTACACCTTCTGTGGCTATGGCCACTACCACTGGCTCCACTAGTACTGATGCTGCTAGTATGAATTGCTCAATACTAACTGCTACCAACACTGTGGCCAGCTAACCGCGATCATGTTTGTCTTATCGGAAGACTCGGGAGTGGACCACGTACAAGTACGCCAACAAATCTCAAGTGCCAAATAATATTCGGCTACGAGAGGAACATGTACATCGTCCCAAAAAATGGTTCGAAATCAAACGAATTCGGATTGTGGGGAAAAAAAGTCATTTTATTAATATGCTTGGTAGAACAGCAAGAGGCCGCAAATGAAACGCTTGCGTGTTTTAGCGGCGTACAACGCCATCTAGTTTAGTTCGTGTGCACTATACATATTATCAATCTTGGGCCTAAACAAGCACACAGACTTAGAAGTGGCCATATGCCTTTAAAAAAGTTCGCATTTCTGATGCGGAAAGTAGACTCACCAAACTGTCTCATGTGGAGTACCTAGTGGAAGATGTCTGCCGCTTGCTGATGGAGTGTGTCCGCTTTCAGCGTGAAATCGGCAGGAATGTGTAATAAAAGATGCTTTATTTCATCAGTCACGATATATAGATAGATTCATAACTTATAATAAGAAAAGTGGTATCACTGGCTACTACTACCTATAGTATGATTTATTTTCACCAACTTTAAGTAATGTAGGTAGATACATAGCTGAAACTTTAATTCGTGAAAGTAGCAATTATTGGTAATACAAACTTCGGAAAAATCTGCGCCCTTCATGCCAAACTAAGTCTGATATCAGAATGGCTGGTCAATTTATTTTTCTAGTTTCTCAGAATTTATCATAGGTAGCAATTATTTAGAAAAGGTAGCAAATAGGTAGCAATTTTTGTATATAAACTCAGTGCCAGACGCTCCAGGCAACCAGCCATTCTGACGGTAACGTGTAGTCGCCTTCAAACTCATATCTGGGTTCAAACCCCATATTTGTACTTGAGCTTCATGGAATTAAGTTAGCTGAGTACTAAAATTCCTAGTGTTTATCATTAAATTAATCACTAACATGTCATTATCATGCAGATTATTATAATCAGTACCACACAATTTAATAGTATAGTAGGTCTACATACATACAAGTAACAACCACAGCAACTACTATGTATGAGTATCAACTGATAGGTAAAGTTTATGTAACCTTGAGCAATGTTCATTGAAATTAAACATTCTGAAAACCAAGAATATATAATTTATTCAGAACATGTTTATAGAGAAACACACAATAATAGACAATATTACAAAATGGAAGAATAATGGTAAATGCGTATTAATATATCCTTTTAATTTCCCATTTATAAGTGCACAACAGCCCTGATGGACTTGCCCACATGCATCAGATGGAAGGCTTCATTGATTTCCGCCAATGGCATATTATGGGTGACAAACTCGTCCAAGGGAAGTTTCTTAGCCAGGTACTCATCAACAAGCTTCGGCACACTGTCTCTGCTCTTATAACCCCCAAAGGCAGTTCCCTTCCATGTGCGGCCAGTGACAAGCTGGAATGGCCGAGTGCTGATCTCCTGGCCAGCTCCGGCTACACCAATAATCACAGAGACACCCCAGCCCTTATGACAAGCTTCCAGTGCTGCCCTCATTGTGTTTACATTACCGATACATTCAAATGTGTAGTCCAAACCTCCATCAGTCAAGTCAGCAAGAACTTGCTGGATAGGTTTGTCGTAATCTTTGGGGTTTACAAATTCATTGACACCAAATTTCCTGGCTACTTCAAACTTGTCAGGATTGATATCCACTCCAATGATTCTTTTAGCACCAGCATTTCTGCAACCCAGTGCTACAGCTAGTCCAACTGCCCCTAAGCCAAATATGGCGCAGTTGGATCCAGGCTCTACCTTAGCAGTATTTAAGGCTGCTCCATATCCAGTAGGAACCCCACATCCAAGCAGGCAGACTTTGTCCAGGGCAGCTTTTTCATCTACCTTGCAGAGTTGAATTTCTAACACAACAGTATATTCACTGAAAGTGGAGCATCCCATAAAGTGGAACAGGTCCTGTCCTTTGCAGTGGAACCGGCGCGTGCCATCTGGCATAACGCCTTGGCCCTGCGTAACGCGCACTTTCTGGCAGAGGTTAGTCTTGGGGCTCAGGCAGAACTTGCAAGTGTTGCACTGGGGGATGTAGAGCGGGATGACGCGGTCGCCGGGCTTGACGGAGGTGACGCCCTCACCGACGCTCTCGACGATGCCGCCGCCCTCGTGGCCGAGCACCACCGGGAAAACGCCCTCAGGGTCCGCGCCGGACAGGGTGTAGGCGTCGGTATGACACACGCCGGTAGCGGTGATCTTCACGCGGACTTCACCTGCTTTCGGCGGATCCACTTCAATCTCCTCGATCGACAAATCCTTGCCGGCCTCCCATGCGACGGCCGCGCGACACTTTATCACTTTTCCTGCTGTTGACATGACTGCACTGCGCTACTGCCTATGAATCAATGAAACTAAAATGAGCTTTGAGCTGGCTGTAATTTGAAGTTATATGTATCTCAGGCATCAGGCACGATAAGAAGGGGTTATCAATGATGTAATCCGCCCGTTTATCTAATAGATAGGTATCGGTAATAAGTACTAACCTTGAACTTTGTGTTCTTACTTCTTGTCTCACTGTCGAATTACGGTCGGACGGAGACAGTCTATAGTACTCTTAGATACAAATCTAAATATTTTATACAGAGCTAAATATTATATTTATTTATTATATGTACAATATGTATATTATATAAACATAAATATATTTATTACTATTACATGGAAAACATGAGATTGTACTACAGCCCGGAATGCCCGACCAAATAATCACAGACTACTAAGGGATACTACGTATCAAATAATGCACGGCCAGGCAGTGCTGCTAACTCTAGTTCGCTAAAGAGAGCTAAAGTGTCCCAAAAAAAGGAGCTAAGCCAAGAAAATACCAATTTCTGTCGCTATGAAAACGGTTCTGCAGCTTTGACATGCTTTTTGCATGTAGCAATGCGACAGCAGTAGCGAAGCATACATTCTCGACACCACTAATGATGTATGACAGCAATCACCGCGAGATTTACGCCTGTCGCAAACCTGTTGCGAGTTAGGTACCTAATTAGGGGGCCGGTCTCCTGACAGGCCCGACATGTCTCGTCAGCGCCATCTATCTTTGGCTGTAGAACTACGTTCCGTGCAGCTGCCAGACAATCCCATAATCTGTGAAGCTAGCACTTTAGGCAAGTATAGGTATTATATTAATAATAATAATAATAATAATAAATTTATTTGGGTTCACTTCAATCGTACATTAATAACATGGGCGTATAATAATATTATATACTCTTTGGCTAGTTGTTTATTTATCCCTGTGTATGAACTAGTGATGTGCTGATTCGACTTTTTTGATAATAGATATATCGAAGTTGAAATTATTAATAATCGATTATTTAGACGATTATGCTCATTATTTTTTTTTAGTTTGACAAGCTAAATGAATGACCACGATTCATAGTATATGTATTGTATTACGACTGTTGAAAATGGTAAACAAGCCTTACATTGAATAAACACTAGCTTCCATAAATTGTTACGCAGGTAGCCGTGCCTACTCTTAAGTTAGATTTGGCGAAACTCCTTGTAAAAAATATAAGACAAGTAAGTAAGTGTATAATTGGTAGGTATGCCAAGCATGATACAATAAACATAATTTGAATTTGAATTTTCTTTGAAGATTCTAGCCTAATTTATATTTACGAAAAATAAGTAAAATACAGTCCCATAAAATATAGCAGCCCCGCCGCTCAAAGTGGAGCTCTATGGGGGAGGCCTCCGTCTATGTTCAGCAATAGACGCCTTCAGGCTGTTGATAATGATCCACACTTTTATTACTGAACATTGTGATACTCGTTGTTGTTATTTCTCTAGCCAACGCTGTCCCACTGCTGGGCAAACGCCTTCCTTCAACTCTTCCATTGTTTTCGGTCGTGCTGATATCTGCCACAGTTATTGTCAAACTTGTCAAAGGTGTCAAGCTCGTCACACAACCTCTTACGGGGCATTCCATGACGAGCCAAGCTAAGGCTCCACTTGGTGGTTATATTGGCGCAAAGCTCGTCTGGCATGAGGCTAACTAACATGACTAGTCCAGTCCCATTTAAGCTTAGCGGCTGTTATAGTTACATCAGCTCTGATCGGTTCTGGAGTGTAGTTCAGTATTTCGAACATGGTTTATTGAAGAAATTCCCATTTGGGAATTCCCTTTTTAGATATAGGTAGAAGGAAAAAAGGGAATTACTTTTTTAGATAGAAGAAAAGTGAGTAACGTACGACATAATAAGGAACTTCTTGTTAAGGTTGGATAGCTCTGTACCAAGGAGATTCTAGACACTAGATAAAATATCTATGAGAGTTGCTAGGCTACCAACTGTTTCCATCATCATGTCAGTCATGTCACTCGTGAAAAAACTATGAACTAAAAGTGTCGTGAATATAAATAACTATAAAGTAAAACTCAATAAACTGTGTATATAGCTGTGTTTGTGATATAAAATAGACAATCTAAATTTACGGTATCGATTAATCCTAGTCGCGCTACTCCACTTCCATCATTTCACTGCATACCATCAGTTGGTCGGTAAGTCAAACGATTTACCTTTATCACTTCTCGTTTATAATAATATGGCCGTGGAGACTTACTCAGTTTTTTTAAAGTCGTATGTGACATTATGACAAAAATCATTTGTGTTTAATAAGTACAGGAAAAAATCGATTATCTGGATGATAACCGATCACGCTCGATTACCTAAATAATCGATTAAGTACATCACTACACTGGTATGACCGGCGCGCCGCGCCGCCCGCGGTGGTTATCCTCCAGTATAAAAAGTTACTCTATGGTGGTGATCGTAAGGATAGTAGTGTTCTGTGGTGGTGATTTCTCAAATTTCGCTGCCACTATTTGCACGCAGTAATATGTCAATGTCAAAGCCGTATATAATCTATGGAAACTTTGAATTTATTACCTGTGGAAACTTGTATAGATAACATAAATATATTCAACTCTAAATGAGGGCGTGAATAGGATGCTTTTCATGGTCATAAATTTCATTTTCCGCCAACGTAAATCACTTAAAACCTCAGAAAAAAATTGCAATCGTAAATTTTAAAATTTCATATAATTTTTAAGCTTTTAGTTCATTTTGATTTGCTTATTCTACCTTCTGTTTTCTGTATGGGTCTAATATGCTAAAAAGGTCCGCAAATGTGCTAAGAACGGTTAAATTATTAGCTCATCTACTGGCCGCACACCCACACACACTATTTAAAAATCTATGGAAATGCGAGTATAGTTCATTGATAAATTTCACGATTTTGTCTATGTGTGCCACTGCGTGTCCAATGTTTATCTTATTTTCACGCAGTACCAGCATAAAATGAGCTCTGCTACGATTGCTTTCTCTTTACAGTAGGGGTCTAGGCTACTGGTCATTAGTAAGTGTGCTATACGTACAAGGCTCTTGTGTTGTACACACGGTCGCGTAGCGTAATCAGCTGATCAATTTTTCATTCATCATTGGCTTTATTTACGCAATTAGTGTATAAGTTTATCTAATGTCGAGTTAACATTTTGTATTAAAATAACTTGCCAAGAGCATGTCTACGCTTTATTATTATAAACAAAAATAGTCAGCCCTATTAGTTATTATCATTGGAAAATCTTGAAAAGGCTTATTGTTGACTTTGAACAAAAGCTATGATTACTACTATACCTACTTGGTACCTAATCATAAACAAAAAAATACATGTTTACGGAAGAAAAGGTCAATAACTATTCAAGTAGGTACCTACCTGCCTACCTACTAGGAGCCGCGTATAACCGTTTAGGTAACAGTTTTCAGTTTTTTCCACTTAGGTACCTATCTCTAAGTTATAATCGGATTTTGTTTGAAATACACCTAACTATAAAGTTTAAAAGATAAATAAATTTTACTTAGGTCTACCAACAGGGCAACAGGCTACGTAATGCATGGCATGAGGAGGGACACTTTTTGTGGACACTGGAGTTAATGTCAAGAAAATCATATGTAGAGTACCTACCTAGGTACGTAACTACTAGGGATGCGCCGAATATGGGTTTTTTAACCGAACTGAAACGAACATTATCGGTTCAGCGCCCACCGAAACGCATATTCGGCTGAATTATTCGTTTCATTAAACGCGAGCTTTAGGTACCGTATTACATGTATTAATTCATTAAAATCATTTCTTTCTCGAATTGGATATTGAAATACCTACCTAACAGGGAATAAAATATATTTTATAATTTATTCCTACTATTAGGTACCATGCCAAAGTAAGTTCTTATGTTTGTTCCTCCTATAAGTATACGCTATTATCCTCTTATCTTATACGTTTTACATAAACGTACCTTAAAATTAAAATTTATTTACCTTTATTTATTGACACTATAATAATTGTACAATAACAAAAAGTTCATACACGTATGAGTAGGTACATGAACTTAAGAACATGATAAAATTTCGTATGAAACAAACCAGGCTATTCTTGTGCTACTGCTACAAGTTTATACTGTGACGTAAAATCTGCACTGCGAAGTTCATTTGAAATGCGCATTCACGCGATTCGCCGGAGGTAGCGCTAAATACCTACTGCGTACGAATATAGGGGCCTTGATAGAGCCGAAGACCACGCTCAGTGACGTGCTGTGGAGAGGCTTATATCCAGCAGTGGACTACCATAGGCTGGTCATGTGATGAAAGGGTATATAAATAAAATAAAGTACGTTTTTGTTATACAATTTTATTAAAGTAAAACCAGTCATAAGTGTCATATAAGTAGTAAAAATAAACTGTTTTTGTAATATAAAATATATCAATATTATTAGGGATGCGCCGGACATGGGTTTTTGAACCAAACCGAATAACACACTATTCGGCTCAGCGCTTACCGAACCGATTATTCGGCCGAACTATACACTTACTTATCTTTGGCGTACATTCAAAGCCATAAAACTTCAACAAAAGCTCCAATGCAAGGGATCTATTTTTTATTTTAGTCCACTATCAATAATATGAACATTTCCTATAAAATTTTAAATTTCATTAGTGAATTGATTTCAAACAAAGTTAAAATAACAGATTTCTTGGAAACAAGTGTGAAACTTTGCTTTTTGCGTATTTTTGTACTGTGAATGCAATTACCTAAATAAATAATTTAGATATTGAACAAAATCGCACCCTATGACATGACGCTCTATAGTTCGGTAACAAAAATTACCATTATTTATTAGTGTCCTGGTCATTTACAAAAAATATTGAAATCTTGCGAGAGTTGTAATCATCTTAGAATGAGTGCTTAACCCACGATCAAATATTTAAAAGTATATTCGGTAATTATTCGGCAATTTTACCGAATATTTGGCTGAAAATCGAACATGAAAAATAATAATGCCCAACGATTACACACACATAGATCCTGGACCTTAACTAGGATTTCCTGTATCTAGGGAGCCAGGAACTACGAGGAACATAGTCCCACAACTCCCAGGCACAGAACATGTAGGTATTTGCGCTTTTTTTTCATGTACACAAATACTTGTACCGTAGCAGGAATCGAACCCGCTGCCTCCGAGTTATGAGCTGACCTGTTCAACCAACAAACCACAGAAGTTGTTAACATGCTTTACGTTACGAATCATCATCAGTAGGAATGTTCCGATACTACCAAAGTATCGATACCCACTCATATGAGTAGTACTCTAATCATGATTCGATACTACTCATATGAATACCCTAAACGTATCGATACCTATTACGTACTCATATCGATACATCTTTTATTATTTATCAAAACCGAAATAAATAGATAAATTTCACTTTATTGCAGCACTACTGTTTTATGATGGTATCTCGATTCAGTTAAGTACTCAGTATTTTACCTCAAGTTATACGTAAGACTACGTAGTATTATCATGATCGGCCTGAAAACGCCCACTGCTGAACATAAAACTCCCCCACAGAGCGCCACTTTGAGCGGCTATTCGCCTGTATCTATCGGCTCCCCGAAGTTTTCACCAGATTCTACGAGCGATGTGGGTTACCATTTCCATTTCAACTTGCTAATTTTAAGAGATATAGCGGTCACTTTAGTTCTCCTGTATATCTCCTCCTTAAGTCACGATCTCATCTCACAGGGAAACACCGAGCATATATGCTCGCTGCGCATCTTTGACCTTAGGTATTAATGAGACCAATAGTAAGAGACCATGTCTCAGTTCCATAAGTCATCACTGGCAACACACACTGATTGAAAACCTTCGTTATATAGTTATTCGTATTTTGGACGAAAAGAAAGGTCGAAGTATTCTTCTTCTATTCACGTAGTACGTTCAATATACGTATAATAGAAGAATTCTTAATTCACTGATTCAGTATTATACTAACAAAGAATTTTTATGCGGCTAAAATTGATACATAAGCACATAAACATTTTCTTGAAGTAGGATCTAGGTAGGTACTTCTTAGTAAGCATTCAATTTTATCAAATTTTAGGCAAACAATGTAGTTCCATAGTATATTCTATACTAACGGATCGCAAGAGTAGCTTGAACACAATCCATGCAACTTGTTCTGTGTAAGCGACATGTCTGAACAGGCGTACCGACACGCAAGCGAAGCCGGTCGGTACTATTTTTTTTTTTTTTTTTTTTTATTGATTGAATGACGTGACGAGCTAGTCGTTCACCTGATGTTAAGTGACACGGCCGCCCATAACAGTTGCAGTGTCACCCGGAACTTTAAAACAATAGTTTCGCGCGACACTGCACTGCGCACGTCATCCTGAGACATCACCCAGTCTAATAATCAGATTACTAGACTGAGTGATCAGATCATAAAGTCTCATTTGCCCAGTAATTTCACTAGCTACAATGCCCTTCAAACCGGAACACAGTAGTGCTTGCACACTACTGCTTGGCGGCAGAATAACTGGCAAAGCGGTGGTACCTACCTAGACGAACTTTGCAGAAAAGTTCTACCACCTAGAGACGTCGCGGGCAGGGGGGGACCTCCGCTCTCCTTCAAACCGCACCCCATCGTTGCTCCGTCTAGCCGCCGAGTTGACTCACTATTAGTATTTATTACACATATGGCCATACTATGCTTCTTTAAAGACAAAATATATAATGGTGAAATAAAGCAGCTTGGCATTAAATTTTTAGTAATTCTATCCTGTTTTGACTTAGCAGCATTGATTCGATTTGATACTAGTACTCTCTTTCCGATACCAAGTATGTATCGAAAGAATGATTCGATGCTAAAAAGTACTTGGTATCAAAAGAAAAGTATCGAGTACTTACTCGTATCGGAACATCCCTAATCATCAGCCTGACGTCCACTGCTGAACATAGGCCTCCCTCAAATTACCGAATATTCGGCACGTCACTAATTATTATACTTACCTACAGTATTGATTTAGTAAAATTAAAATATTACTACTTAGTTAAGTTTATTATTATCTTAAATGATAATCTGAACTAGGTAAATAAATAACCTACCTAGGTACTTATAAATATAAATAAGGTATATTCCCAGTTGCCCCCACATGGATTGCCCTCGGGTGGCAACTGGGAATTAAAATATCCAGTTGCCACCCGGTGAAGACTGGGAAGCTATTGCCCCCACTTCATTCGCCGTACATTGCTGCGTAGATCGCCAACCCCTTTCATTATCGTCCAAATGTAATCTGTACATTGTTCTTGGGGAAAAGGGGGTAAGTGCGGAGGGAGGCAGTGCAAGTAGAGGGGGCGGACTAAGTGAGGGGGCAGGTGGCGGCAAGTGCAGAGGGAGGCGGAGCAAGTGCGCGGGGGACAGACTAAGTGAGGGGCGAAGTGGGGGCAAGTGTGGGGGGGCGGACTAAGTGAGCACTTGCCTTCCCCCCACCTCCCTCCTCACTTAGTCCGCCCCCTTCACTTAGTCCACCCCTTGCACTTGCCTCGCCTCCCCCACACTTGCCCCACCTCCCCCTCACTTAGTCCCCCCCGCACTTAACCCCTTCTCCCACACTTGCCCCCACCTCACTTAGTCCGCCACTCTTCACCTCCCCCACACTTGCCTCTACCTCCCCCCTCACTTCGTCCACCCCCCGCGCACTTGCTCCGCCTCCCTCTGCACTTGCGGCCACCTCCCCCCTCACTTAGTCCGCCCCCCTCTACTTGCACTGCCTCCCCACGCACTTGCCTCCCTTCCCCCAAGAACAATGTATAGATTACATTTGAAGGGGTTGGCGATCTACGCAGTAATGTACGGCGAATGAAGTGAGGGGAAATAGCTTGCTCCACCGGGTGGCAACTGGGAATTTTTATTCCCAGTTGCCACCCGGGGGCGAACCATGTTGGGGCAACTGGGAATATACCAAAAAGAACAACCCAAAGAAAATTAAATCTTGAACTAGGTATAGATTGGAAAAGGTCTAGATAGTTCAATCAAATCAAGCAATCCGTAGAATCTGCCTACATGCCCATAATGCTGGCAGTGTTGCCCCTCTGTATAGCGAGGCTGATCCTTTGACCAAAGTAGATGCGCGCATTCTGGTCACATGCTGATTCCACCAAATGCCCCGCTAAATCCTTATCCTTACCACCATAATAATAGGTACTTTTTAATGCTACAGGAGTAAAAAAGCCTACTAGGGTCCTCCTGATGGTAAACAGTCACCATAGCCATGGATAATATTTATCATACTACCTATTTTACTTGTACCATAGCTGATAGTATTCATTTATCATAATACTTTTATCAATAATAACATGCCATTCATATGTTGCTTACCTGATGATAAATAATACTGTTACATATACAATGTTTTCAAATCACAGTATCAATTGGAACATTTAAACTTATTGAGATGTAGGAGGAAGCCATGCTGGGCCCGTGACTTCCCTGGGGATGCCACGGGAACTTGGATTCGGACCTGTGGCACCCCTAGGTTAATTAGTGCAATGCTTTT
This sequence comes from Ennomos quercinarius, assembly GCA_910589525.2. Lineage (NCBI taxonomy): Eukaryota > Metazoa > Arthropoda > Insecta > Lepidoptera > Geometridae > Ennomos > Ennomos quercinarius. The sequence continues at coordinate 16,521,609 of OU342500.1, forward strand.
GAATGTATTATTATACTTTGTATTAAAACTATGTAAGGACCCACCTATACCTTCACACAATTAAAGCAATGTATGTGTGGTGAATAAAAGAAGCTTATAGGTACCACTTTTTATATGAAGCATTAACATGAGCCGCAATGCCAATTTAACACAGTTTCCAAGGTATCATGACAACTTTATTCCAAAGTTGTGGGTATAAAAATAGCTAGGTATATAGAAGGTAGTAATGTTTGTGCCTTCCTCCTTTACCCGGGCTGAGGACTGGCATCATAATAATTGTATTCAACATATTGAGGCGGAGTTACACAAACATTCATCCCTTCCCTTCTATAATATATAATTATTATAGATGTAAAACATTATTGTTTCTTGCTTTCATGCAAAAATGCAAACAGATTTAGATGTTTTGCACACTTACTATAAATCTTCCCGAGATCAACAAAGTATTGGACTGATTATGTTTATTTGAGAGATTAGATTACCTTGGGAGCAAGTGAAACCCGAACCTGTATAAGAATACAGGTTTGGGTATCACCTGCTTTCATGTCACCATTTTTTTTACATGTATAGGTATTAATTGTAACGGTCGTTGTGCGATTATACCATCACGCAATCGATGCCATGCCTGGAAACAAAGACTTCTATGTATACACCAGACAGGACATCTCTAACTTGCATTGTCAACCACTGCAAATATGCCAATGAGCATCTTCTCGCTCATACGATGCTCAGCTCTCAAAGCGACTGCACGTGCAGCAGTGAATAGCAGTAAAAATTATGATCCGAATGTGCCATGGCACTAGCGCTGCGTGTTGTGATCGTTGGTTAGACGAATTAATCTCGTAAAGCGCTGTAGCGGATTTTAGTTTAATTATACAAAAAATGACAACTATTTGTGCTTTGAATAGCTTCTCTAGTACATAGTACATATACCTCTTTGCCTGGAAATAGTTTTATATACAGTGAACATTGTGCATTCAGGTAAATAGGTACTTACAACATAACACAACGCTAGTTTTGAGCTATTGTAGAATGCTTAGGGTCCTACGTTAGATATGGGATTGGACGTACGCACACAAGCTAGTTCTGAAACAAACAATTTATATTAGCTTTCGCCGACCGAATAAACGGTAACTCTCGGAATGGAAAAGATCCACAAAAGATCAAATGAAAAGAAAAGAAACGGATTAGCTGAAAAACCACAATCAAATTCAAAGAGTATGTAAATCAAATTGAAGATCCACAGACCATTGTAGAAGATTATAAAGCATCCTATTCACGTTTCTTGGCCAATTTTATGCGTATTAATATGGTATCATCCTAGGTTGGCACTCTGGGGAATGAACAAATCTAGTCAGTCTGTGTAAAATTTTGACAGGATACTGCGTGAAAATAACGCGACGAAAGCATTCCTTGGTCTGAGGACGAAAGAAGTAAATCCTACGAAAGACTAGGCGGTATGGTCTCATGACTTTAGCCTGCCCAATAGGGCGAACAAAAAAAAAAAAAAAAAAAAGTGAAAATAACGCTTGCCTCAATTTTCTCATTCACAGACGCCTAATTTCTTAATTATTTAGTTTTTTGAATATCTACAGTGACGGCAACTTATTATAATGGCTAAGTTACACAACTATCACGTTTTGTGCCCCTTGATTGATCAGAAGAGTTTCTTAGGTGTTGCACGAGATAGAGAACCCGAACATGTGATCATCACCCTGGGGCGCAATGTAGTCAATAAACATAGGGTGAATATCCTAAAATTACGTTCAATAACCCCTATCTTCGTTGTATTAATAATGCAATGCTAAATATATAGGTCCTAGAAAGTCTTGCGATATGTTTCTGTGTAAACATAACCTACTTCCTATGTCTGTTTACAGCTTTCTGATCAAAAACAACTGTGTGGATGGACATCAAAAGATCACATTACGGCACCTGTTATATTCGACACTGAACAAAACAATTATGCTGGCGTTTTCAATAACAATACTATTAAACTATGGATGGATGATAATGCCAATCTAGATAAGATTAAAAAATACAAGGTAAACTTAAAATTCTTTTTAGAAGTTATTTAGTTGGTACTTTGTGCGGAGGATGATTCTGCAACTACACCACTTAGGTATTTGCACAGACATCTAATACTATACAGTAGATGTCCTGTGGGTATTTGGTACTTGGTGCACAGATTGTTTTCTACAACTAGAACTGTGATGAGGTGGCACAAATTTGTCCAGTCTCTGGAAGGCCAGCAGAGCTACTGGCTTGTTCCAGGCGCTCCAAGGAACGCTTCTTGCTGCAAGGCCAGGGCACCCTACTGCATTTCATCAGCAGATGTGTGGCAGCTTCCTGTGCCCCCAGGCATCATTGGGATAATCATCGGAATTATCTGTGACACCTGCACATTGATCATGTAACTCGATTGCAACCATTAGAGACACTTTAAAATTTGTATTGATTTGACAGTTTCAATTTGCAGAGTATGTGTAAAGTCAAAATAGGAATGAAATTTTTCCTGTTGCATTGCAATCAAAGTTACATAATCACCTTGCTGGTCACAGACCTGTACCTGCTGCTGGTGTAATCAGGGGAGCAATGACAATTTCGATAATGCATCCTAATTTGTCCAGTTTATTGTTTAGGCCCTTTCTGAGGTATCTCAAGTTCAAAACTGAAAATGCATCCTTTTTTACCTTTAATAGACTTGCTTGTGACCACTGTCTCACCTAATGGTAAGTGATGAGTAATGACACAATAATTGATGATGGAACATGCTTGCCTAGAGGATACCTCAACTGCCTACATTCCTTAAATAGTTGTAGCATATTTGATGGGATGTGATTTGGCTGAGAGGCAGAGGGATCATCAAGTCATATTATTATTTCATTGTTTATCTATTACAGTTCCCAATCAACATCTTAAAACTTATACCGAGAGATGACCAACCTCCCTTAGTCATATTCACAAATGGCAACAGTGCATCTTTACCATATGCAATAGAAAACAGGAAAACATACGAAAGCAAGTCTCTTCTCAAAGACAATGATGAAATCATTGAGATAGCATGGTACAAAATGGAAAGCACAGACTTCGTTTGTTACATATTAAAATCTAGTGATGGTTATGAAATAATGTATTGTCCATTAAGAGATGAGCTTGGTGATTTGCAAAGATCAAAACTGACAAGAGTTAAAATCAGTAGAGATGGTGGTGTGAAAGTAGTTGGTAGCTTTGTTAGCACCATGGATAACTGCCTTGTTTTCATATTATGTAAGTATGAGTTCTTCAAAAAGGATCAAGAGAAACTGTATGATATTTTGTTATTTATGAACTGAACTGATGTTTGTTTCAGGGAGTGACTCAAAAATGTTTGTGTACAATATGGAAACCAAAAAATGGAAACCTGTAGGTACAGTGCCTTGGGTATCTGCTGCCTCTAGTGTGTCTATGACCTGGATGGGGAAGAATCACCTCATTATCTTTGGCAGCAACGAAGACCAAGATGGTGCCATAATTGTTGCATATAACTACATTCTTGGTGTTGGATCTTGTAGATACCCAATGAAAATGTACAGAGAAAATGCCAAGGTGTATTGTTACAATGGCTGCATTATTCTCGAAGCTTCCAATCACATTGGCATGCTTCCATTCACCCTTGAAATCAAAAGAAATCTCTCTAGTCTCTTGGCATCCCATGAAATAATTCAAAATGAGAGCCTTCAGGTTGCAGATTGGGGAACACCTACAGAGCCTCTATTCAAATGTATTCCTGAAATGGAGGAATCTGTACGACTGGGCATAACTGAAAGAAGTGCCTGTGCTCAGGTTATACCAACATTATTAGAAAAACAAGATATAAGTACAGTGATGAAAGTTCTACAAGAATTCAAAGATGTCCCCGAATCAGCACTGGCAGTACTGGTGAGGTATGCTGTCAGAACAGCCTTTACTGATAATACTGGTAATGAGATGGTAGAGTGTGAGCTTTTAAATGAAATATTCAAAGTCTTGTTTTGCGATGCGCTATTGATACCTCACTTGAGAAATAATTTGACCATTGATGACACTTTGAACCTGATAAAGTATATTTTATACCTTCTGTTTGAATCAGACATGCCATTAGATGCAGACTATGAGAGCAGGTTATATGATTGGTGCACATTGATATTAGATGCCTTCTTTCAGCAATATGTGATTTCCCAGGACCCAAAAGTTGCTACAACTTTAGATTCCATGAATAACAACTTAAAAATTCTTGAAAAACAATTGTTTACAGTCAGTGACACCATAGCAGAACTTCATATGCTATTATCAAGAAAAGGCAGTGCTAATGATGAGATCTATCTACCATATACAATTGAAATGATGGAAATATAGACTTGAAAAATGAAAATCTGTATTTTTACTATACACTAGCTGACCCGCCCGGGCTTCGCATGGGTTAATTAGTTTTACGCCTTATCTCAGTCTAAAGAAGAGAGAAGGAAGAGGAAAAAAGATAAGGGAAAAGGATGAATGGATGAAACTGCAAATGAAACTTTTCTCCTCTACCTTCTCTCTTTTCCATAGTACAGGATAGGAGTAGCTTTGCACCTAATACTAAAGGTTGGATGTCTTTAATTTCTGAACCACAAATCTGACAATGTAGAAATATTTACGGGACATTTTTATTTATAATGTATAGGCATAGCATTTGACCAGTCTCACCTGATGACGCGGCCTACGGTGGTGCATGCTTGCCTAGAAGATACCTGTTCACTCTTGAAGACACCCAGGTTATAGTTGGCAGGAAAGCCTACTTCGTAATATGAACTCAAGTCATGCCAAGTTTCATTTGAACCTATTCAGTAGTTAAGGCGTGATGCTCAGCCAAGATACAAACAGAAATGAAAAAAATATAATGTTGGCTTCAGCCTCGATAATAGGAAGCCCTCCAAAAAACTTTTCAAAATATCTTCAATGTACAGAATTGGACCTGTTACAGTTTTATTATAAGTATACAGATAACCTGACTGTAGCCTAATTTAATATTATCAGGCCTCTCTCACTCCACACTTTAGGTATGAAGCTACAAGTACATGGCACCAGGCATCTAGATGGGTTGGTCCGTTACGTGTAATGTGTCAGAAGACTACATGCAGAGGGCTCCATCATCATCAACAGCCTGAAGACGTTCACTGCTGAACAAAGGCCTTCTACCTTGAGCGGCTGCTCACCTCGTGCATCCATCGGCTCCCCGCGGCTTCCACCAGATTGTCGGTCCACCAAGTGGGGGACCGGCCTACACTAGGGGTCCAGTGAAGCCTTTATTAAGTATATGTAGTACTATCTAGTACTACATACAGAAGGAAGGCTCACTCCACAAAGTCACATAAATAAATAGCAACACTACATATTATGTAGAGTGGGGTCCGTAGTTCATTTCATACTACAAGCATTTGACTCGTTCTATTGCTATAGTGCTGCTCTTCCAATCTATTCTGTGTTGTAATCAAGATAATAATAATTGCCAAGCTCATTCTATTTAACACACTAGCTGCTAAATTTGCGCACTGCATGTTTTGTAAAACATACTGCAAAACACATAGCATGTAAAACATACTGGAAAACACACATAGCATGTGAAAAATCATACACCCCCAGCAGGAAATGTGAAATACACAAAAGTCATTCAATAGTCTTTTTATTGGCAACTCTAGCAAATTGTACTACCATTGGCTTTTCCTTCAACATAAAGCCATTTGTTTCATTTAATGCAGTCTCTGCTATTGAAATGGATGGAAATGTAACAAATCCCTGTCCTTTCATTCGGCCTTCCTGCATCACTCTAACATCAAATCCAGTCATTTCATCATCTGTCATTCCTTCTATGTATCGCCTGTATATTCTCTTAACATCTTGGTCTGATACAGATTTAGCTAAGTTCTTTAAGTAAAGTCTCATCGAAGGTTGGCCTGGATGATAGTTTTTGAACACTGGCAATATCTTCATGTCTCTGTAAGACAATCTATTTTGTAACAGTTCCTTTTTTGTTATTGTGGGTAGTTCAGTTTCTTCTGCTGTTTTCTCTTCCTCTTTCCGTGCCTCTTCTTTCTGGAATGTGCCAATTTCCCCAATGCTTCCAGGTGCATTCTCTTCTGAAGGTTTCTGTAGAGCATCTTGGTTCACTATAAGAGATATTTTCTTTGGTTCCTGTACTGGCATTACTTCAAACACTTCTTCTTGGCTAATTACTTTCTTTGCTTTTCGTGCAGATGAAACTGGTAATATGGCTGCACGTTTTCTAGTTAGTGCAGGCAGTTTGCGTTTTCTCTTCAATAAAGTAGTATCCCTTTGCGTTTTTTCTATTGTTTCATCACTTGATATTTCTGATTCCGTTTCACTGTGTGGTAGAGGGGGTTTTATGTCATCCAAGAAAAACTTTCTGAAAGTTTCCTTGAAGAATCCGATAGCTGTTGCGTTTTCTTGAAATGGGACATCAAGACACATTTTATTCATCAAGTGGACAGCTTGTATATAAAATGGTTTGTGAGTGAATAATGCATACAGAATATTAATGGCAGTTTTGGGTGTTACATCAGGGTATTTGTACTTTAAGTGCGGCTGTGGCGGTTGATAGAAATCTACCGATGGATTCCAAGCACTCAGCACCTTCAAAAACTCTTTTACTATTTTCGTAGTAGATGATGTTTGCTCTAGATCAGCCTGGACATGTGATGCAGGTTCTTTTTCAAAAGAATACTCCACAACCAATCTTCTATGAGCAATGTCTAATTGATGAAGACGTAACAAAGATGCTTTTGCCTTTTCAATGTTACCGAAAGAAGCGAAAACGTAATTTCGCTTAGCTGATGTCTCCCACACTTTTTCAGCTCCAAAATGTCGGAGCAGTTGTTCTTTATCATGGAATGAAAGAGTTACTGGTAAATGCCTAATTACTAGATTTTTGGACATGGTTACTTCCACTTTTCAGCGACGCGAACACAGATTTTTTTTTTTTTTTTTTAATGGCAATTGTTTTTCACATTTTTGCCAGCGTCATGTCAAAAGAGAAATGATAAATAAAAACGAAATTTTGAATTTCGGGTACCTGAAACAAAAGAAAAAAAATATCCTATAACTACAAACTACGCTACATAATTACAATATGAAGAATATGTTTATTTATTTACAATAATGGAATATTACAACAGGACTTACATAGGAGCATTGAATATAATTAGGTACATTATAAGATTTTTTTTTTTTTTTTTTAACGGGCAAATTGCCTTTATTACTCAAGCTAACTACTACAATAATAAAAACTAAACTAAACTAAACTAAGCTAAACTAAACTAAACTAGCTACACTACCTACTACAAAGAACACTTATGGACTGTATAATAGCCGCGATGGCCTATAGACAGTCCAAGTGCTCCAGCCCACTACCGGTAGGTAGCGTACCCAACATGCTGGCCGCATTGCCACGTTGAATTGCAATGCTGATGCGTTGGGCCAAATAAGTGCCAGCATTTTGGTCACGCGTCGCATCGACCAGGCGCTCTGATAGACTTTGGAAAACGCGATGAGCTCCCGGTCCCCACGGACCCAGGGTCTCAACACCAAACGGCTCAAATATGTAACCGCTACCGAGATTACTATATTTGCGCCGTTTTAGCTGCTCAGCAGAATTAGCCGCGGCGCCGGCCCTAACGTGTGTCTCGGGAAGGTGTGACGGCGCCATAGTATCGACGCAAGTAGCGTCCCACACTAAAGGCCGCCCCATCTTCCAGGGAACCAGAGTCATTCCGTCGGGTCTTTTACCATCGTCACGCATGAGACCATTCGGTTCGAGAATGGCTGCAGCATTGGCGGTGGTAAAAGCCCGGCGAATGATGTCATTAAGACTAGCGTGGCGCGAAATTCGACCAGCGCTTTTTGAACACGAGAGACCGTGATGACCGAGCTGGTCAACTGCGGTACCGCACTGGCAGCGATGGGCCACACAGCATCTTGCGCCCAAACGTAAGCTGATAGCTAAACGAAAAGTAGTCGGATCTAAAAGGTTACCAGTGTTGAAAGAAGGCATGGCCTGTAACCAAAGTCCTGACTCCCACACAGAGACTGCGAGAAGCCGAGCACGATCAGCGACGCTAGGACACGTATCTAAAAGATTTTTCCGTGCTAGTTCGCAGAGCGGTCGGTCCCACAGCCTCTGTGAGGAAAGAACCACCGGGAAATCAGAATTTGATTACTGAAAGTGAAAAGATATATTGATTACAATTTAATGTTATTTTCAGTAATGAAAGATGATAATATATCTATTGAAGTAGGGTCTATTTTACACAAAATATTATCTATGTGAACTGGGAATGGAAATTTATAATGGATTAATGAGTTGAATAATGAATTATGGTCAAATTTAGGGCAAGCGAAGAAAATGTGGTTTAAGTCAGCTTCGTCCATACCACATTCGCAGATAGATGAGTCTCTTATTCGCAGTTTTTTTAAATGTACGCCAGAACAGCAATGGCCAAATCTTAACCTAGATATTGTGGAACATACTCTTCTATTGTATTTAAATTTAAAGAACCACGGTTTAATTTGAATTTTGGGTTGATACTTAGCATAATTTGAACCTGTCCGTCTACTAGTTATCAACCATCTATTCAGCCATCTAGATTTTAAGTCACGGGTAGGCAAAAGCAAAAGGTCTTGGGGGTAATTTTTAAAAGGGACTTTATCCCTACAGATGACTGCTTGTTTGGCAATCTCATCAGCCTTTACGTTGCCAGTAATATTGCTGTGACCAGGGATCCAAGCTAGGTGCACAGAATAGCCTAAATTAGAGCATCTCAACAGCAAGTCTTTAGATTCAAATATGATCCAGTTTTTGGAGCCTGTTTTAAAAGGATTACTCTGGAAGGCTTGAAGAGCACTCAATGAATCAGAGAATACAACGGTTTTATTTAATTTGAACAACAATATATAGTTGATAGCTTCCATAATACCCCTACATTCACCAACGAAATCTGATGTTTCAGGGGGGCACTTAATCTTTTGAACAATATTATAGTTTTGATGAAATAAGCCAACACCAACACACCCATTTTGATCTAGCTTAGATGCATCTGTGAAAATGCAATGCCAACCATGCCAAAGATTATCTTTAATCCGAAGAAAGTGTTTATTGGCGAAGGTATCCCCTTTCATCAAATCTAAATTAAGATGTAAAGAGGGTTGATATAAGATAGTTTGATAATCAAATTCAAATAAGGGAAGTTTAAGAGTTCTATGGGTAGTGAATCTAAGGTTAATAATTTTTGCATAACTTGTAACTAGACAAGGAGTCTTTTTATGATTCCAGTAAGGCATAGAAATATACCTAAACAAAAGCTGCAGTTTTGGAAATAGAGGATGGGAGGAAAACTGAAACAAACGAAATAAAAACATATCCGAGAGATATTGACGTCTCAGATCTAAAGGAGGATCATCACATTCCACTTGCATAGCATTTTTAGGGGTAGACTTCATTGCTCCTATGATAATACGTAAAGCTCTTGCCTGAATTAAGTCCAAAGCATTGAGCATTCTTTTACAAGCTGGCTCATATAAAAATGAAGCATAGTCTATAACACTACGGATTATAGCATTATAAAGGAGCTTTAAGTAATAGGGGTGAGCACCCCACCAAACACCAGCCAAGCATCGTAAAATATTGAGATTTTTCTCGCATTTAACTGAAACATAGTTAATATGCGAAGAAAAGTTTAATTTGCTGTCTAGAACAAGACCTAAAAACTTTTTCTCGTTTTCTACAGGAATCCTGGTTTTATTAAGCAGTATGTTAAGTCTCGGTTTCAACCGTTTTCTGGTAAAGATAACAATGGAGCTTTTTAGTGGGGCTACATCTAGACCATTATGACCTAGCCAAATATTTAATGACTCAAGAGCTTGAGATAATTTGTTGGCAGCACTTAATATATCACAATCAGCCACATATAAAACAAGATCATCTGCATATTGTAGTACTCTAGAATAAGGTAAGACACACTTATTTAAGTCATAAGTATACAAATTAAAGAGGAGAGGACTTAAAACAGAGCCTTGAGGCAAACCCTTATGTACCGATCTTGAACATTTTATCTCACCATCAACTCTAAGCTGAGCAGTACGATCTAAAAAAAGATTAAGTATGAAGTTAATAATTTTCCTTGGAAGACACAGATGTTCCATCTTATTTTTGAGGATTGAGAGATTAACATTATCATATGCAGAGCATATATCGAGGAATGCAGCAACAATGGACTCATTTCTAGAAAAAGAGAGTCTAATATCTGTAACAAAAATGGACAAGCTATCTAAAGTTCCTCTACCTTTTCGAAAACCATATTGTGATTCAGGCAAAATATTTCTAGATTCAATTAGCCATTCAAGTCGGTTTTTTACAAGATGTTCCACAATCTTTGTCAGAACAGAAGACATAGCTATTGGACGATAACTATCAGGGCTTTCCGGATCTTTGCCGGGCTTTAAAACTGGAACAATTATTTGAGTTTTCATTGCAGCTGGAGCAAACCCTAAATCTAGCATCAAATTTATAATTTCAAGGTAATAGCTTAAAACTTTTTCTCCAGCTTTAACCAAAAAAGAGTAAGGGATCCCATCCGGACCAGGAGAGGAATCTTTAAGAGCAGATAGAACAAGACGCAACTCCTGCATCGAAAAAGGAGTAAAACTTGCATCATAAACAGAAGAACTAGATGCCATAGTATTGACAAAATCAGGAACAAAGGGAGGAGCCAGTCTATCCATAAATTGTTCAAACCAACCCTCATAACTAGGATATGGAGGGGATGGTTCTCTATATGAACCACGGTACTTTCGGATTGATTTCCACACAAAAGAGGAATGAACGTTAGGGGAAATAGTAGAGCAGAAATTTTCCCACCCCTCTGACTTTTTGGAGTGAAGAATTTGTTTAGTATTAGACATGACTGTGATTAAATTGTCATAATTTGCATTTGTCATGTTCTCACAATATATATTTTCAGCACTTAGCCTATCTGCAACAGCAGCCTTACACTCTTGACCCCACCACGGAGGGGATCTATGCTTTAAATTTTGTACCTTTGCTGGGAATGTGTGTTTAGCAGCAGAATGAATACAATTTATCAATGCTCTAAGACAATTGTTCAGAGAATTAGGAAGAATGACAGGAAGATCAGAAGCAGAATGTTCAAGTAGTGATGAAAATTTTGACCATTCATCAGACTGAGTTTTACTGTTTAAATTATATTCTAATAATGGTTTGAATGGAAGTGGTTTGATTTTGGAAAAAGGGAGGTTAAGGAGAATTGGAAAGTGATCACTACCGAAGGATGATGATAAGGTTTTCCAGGTCATTGAAGGAGCTAGACTTGCTGACACCATGGTCAGGTCAATGGCACTAACCCGTTCATTCGGCTTTGTACGACGCGTGTGAGAACCAGTGTTCAGTAAACACAACCCTAAACTATCCATAATATTAAATATGTGATTGGCAAGAGAGTCAGAGGCCTGACAGCCCCAGGCAGGATGATGAATATTAAAATCACCCATTATGATAAATGGACCTTGCATATGGGATAAGATATGGAGAATTTTATTTAATATATCAAATGAAGGTCTGGGGATATATAATGAAACAAATGATATATTTTTTAACCTGACAGCAACTACTGAAAGGTTGTCAACAATGTACGGAGAAGGGATATTTACAAGATGAGAATTTACAGAGTTTCTGACAAGTATGGCTGAACCGCCATACCCATCAGCTTTGTCATCTCTGAAACAAAGATAGCGAGGTACCTTAAAAAAGGAACCAGGCTTAAGCCAAGTCTCAGAGATGGCAATAATAGATGGATCATATTTATTAATAATATACAATAGATCAGATTTTTTACTGTTAAGACTTTGACAATTCCATTGCAGCCCTAGAGTGGACGCCATCATGGAAGGATTGTAATACAGAAGTGGAGGAATCTTGGGCAGCGTTGGACGGTACAAAAGCAGGAGAGTTAAGTAGCCTAGTGAGAGCCTGAATAAGCTCCAAAATGCTACTGGAGGAGGGAGAGGAGTCATTATTATGATGATTAAGAGCAACACCATTATTACTAGGCATAACTGGATTATTAATTATAGCCTGATGAGCATAACGATCATAGCCTTGTTTTTGTAATGGGGGAGGTCTGGGTTTGACGAATATTGTCTTCCTATAAGATTGAGAGACTGATTTATTGGGAGAAGATAACGGTTCAGAGGGAACGGAAACACTAGCATAAGATGTTTTAGCTGCATCACTGTAACTTTTGCCTCTTATAGGCAGATGCAATTTAGATGCTTCGGAGTATGACAAACTTTTCTCTGCCATTGAGATTTTAATTTGTTTTTGCCTACTGAGTTCAGGACAGCTCTTACTTGTGGAATAATGTAGACCCGAACAAGATAAACAGGGGGAAGAGCCTTCTTCAACGTCACATGAATCACCAGTGTGACCTTCTCCACACTTATAGCAGCGTGGTTTTGATCTACAGCTGTTCTTTGTGTGACCGAACCGACAGCATTGGAAACACTGTACTGTAGGATAATAATACCGTTCAACAACGAGAGAGTTGAAACACATAAATACCCGCGCAGGAAGAACTTGACCATCAAGAGAAAGAACACATGACTGAGATGGTTTATAAACAGGAACCCCATCAATGACCACTTTATAGTTTAATCGACGCACTTTTATTATCGGGCAACCATCAACAGGGACATGAATACTTTCTATGATTTCCTCTTCTGACCATTCAGTTGGAATTCCCTTCCCAAGACCTAAACGAACTGTGCTAAACGAAAAGATGAACACCTTGTACTCATTTTTCGTTAAGACATCATTTGAAACAAAATTGTTCGCTGAATTTGCATCACTAAATGTCAAGGAAATTCTGTTGTGCCCAATTCTTTGAACGCTGCCATCTATTATATTGCAGATACGGTTTTTCACCAGAAACCGGCCAAAGATCACTGGGTGTAAAACAAAGCCAGAAGTCGGAGAAGGCTCAATTTTTTGTACATGCACAACAAATGGGCCTTTATCTGTGGATTTATAAATCTGTCTACCCGAGGGGATGTAAGGGGGAATAGATGGAGTTTGCGATACCGTAGCAGACGGAGAGGCAAGAGAATCGGTGATTTGGGAATCAAGGTTTGAATTTGATGATGGTACAGCTTGACCCAAAGGTATGATTGAATCCTGAGACTGTTTTTCATCTCTGCTCTTTTTTAAGTGTTTTTTTGAATGCTTTTTGCGTTTAATGGTACTGGTGGTACCATTGCTCTGCTGAAGGGAACGTTCCACAACATCTGAAGAATCCGACGCGATCGAAACAAATTCAACCGGCGAGGGAATAGAGTAACTATCTGCGAAAATGATATCATTTTGCTTTGGTTGGTTATTATTCGGGGCCCAACCAGCCCCCCCTCCAGGGTCCGTTTCCATCAACTCACGGAAGAAAAGAGACTAAAACAAATGAAGACTATGTATAAAAATGAGAGCAAAGAAATTTACAAAAACTTACCAATGAATGATGTTAAAAACTTAATCTACAAGTTTTACACTAATATTTTACACAAAATACTCTACATATAAGATATTTTCAATTTAAAAGATTGCCAAAACGACCGCACTCTTTGACACAACCTTGACCTCTTCAACACAGATATCTACTATACTAGTAAAAAAAATCAAGAAAAACAAAACAACTACAAATTGATCATATCACAGACTGCAGACTGGATACCATATATAAGAAAGTACTCTGTGGTGGATACGTAGACGTCACTGACCTCTATAATACAAGTACGCTGGACTAAATATTCTCTAGGAAATGACAGTTCTTTTTTGTGCCGATTCAAAGCGCCCCTCTTGAGGGTCTCGGGTACTAAAATTGACATTTTTCATAGTGGATGTTGGTAAGTTTGCTGCGTCTCTGATGAAAAATCGTAAAATAAGATGATAAAAGGCTACTTTTTGTGTTTGGTGTTTGATTACGGTACATGTATGTGATGAAGTTATGCGTATTTTGTACAAATCGCTACCGAAAAGGCAGCGGAATAACCTTCGACAAGTAAGTGAACCTCATGATAAAAAAATGCTACATTATTATGTTTATTGTATGTCTGAAGGTTTTTAATACTATTTTATACCTAGTTTATTTAGTTTCATCACATTTAAATGTAAGTAGGATTTAGTTATTCAATGAATTCATACTATTGAAATAGGTAGGTACATAGGTTGTGAATGTTTCATATCGATAATGTGTCGATAATGTTCTTTGATAGTGAGTAACTAGCAGAAATTCGCCAATGCTCAATAATGTACGTAGGTACAGAATAATCTACGATGAATATCTGGCTCCAGATTTTTTTTTCATTAATATAAACTAAATATTTAACTCGCTAGTACTAATAATGTTGTTTTGTATATTTTATTAAGTTTTACTTTGTGCTTTTAGGTTTCCCACTGACACTCTTACTAAGCAGCTATTATGGGTGGAAAATATGAAAAAGGATTGCTGTGTTCACTGGGCCGCAAGCGGCCCGCAACTGTGTAGTGAAGGTGACATGTGGTAGAAGTTGGCGTTTTTATTTCGAGGTCCCTGTGTTCGCTGGGTCGCAAGCGGCCCGCAACTGTGTAGCAAAGGTGACCTGTGGTAGAAATTAACGATTTTTTTTCGAGGTTGCTTTGTTCGCTGGGTTGCAAGCGGTGACTGTGTAGCGAAAGTGACCTGTGGGACCTCCATAATTAGATCTATTCACACACGCTTTGAGTTCTGTAAAAACCATACTACTCTCATCCCAGAGGTTTTGTACGGAAAATTTCATATTATTGCATTATTTGGGATATTGTCAGTTTGTATAATATATCGAGAGAGAGTGAGAGCATTTATAATGTTTGTTTCTGCAGAAAAATATGCCATTCATTTCCTATTGGCCACACGGGCAAAGCCGCGGGCAGAAGCTAGTGTAAATTATAAATGTTATGTTATTATCTGCGTTTTTTATTTTATTACCCAGTACCCTACCCCTACTAGTACTGAATCAACAGGAACAAGGAAAACTGGCTTTATGAAATCGGACTATCAATCTAATATTTTAAAGAAGTTGTGTGCACATCACGTACTTCTTCACGCTTAAACGGCTGGACTAATTATGATGGAATTCGGAAATTGAGAATACCTAAAACCCTAGACACATAGGCACATAGACACATATTATGCTGGATTAACGCGGAGTGCAGCTAGTTAACAATAATTAAGTAGATTTCTTAAACGCAAATATATTAAAAAAACGCTTATTTATTTTACTGGGTATGTATAGTATGTTTTTTTGTCTCAGTACCCGTATATGCACATGGAATTAAATAACTGCCTGAATCTGTAGTGATATCGATATCGTATTTTCATCGAAAGTTATGTCTCATCCCTAATATTAGTTCCATGGACCCTCACACTGCTATCAGCGCCAAAATGGCGATAATCAAATGGCTTCTCATAACATCCGAGAGTATTGAAGTCCAGCGTACTTGTATTATAGAGGTCAGTGGTAGACGTGGATACCAAAGAGAATATAACCAGTGGTGGATACCACAGAGTACCTTGTTATGTAGGTGTAGTATCACAGCACAGATTAGGGAAAAAAACAAATGATTTGTGGTCAGTGTTGCTAGCTTTGGGGGTTCCCCCTAAATTTAGGGGGAAGAAGTGTTGAAAGGGGGAAGTTTAGGGGCATGCTTTCTTTAGGGTTTTTTTTTTGGGGAACTTCTTAGGGTTAAATTATGTTAAATCAGTCTTGTATTTTTGAATGGTACCAATTTGCACCTGATGATATATTTTCGAATGCAGTGAATCACTCTGTCCCCAAACAACTTCATTTCTTGATCAGCGTGGCCGAAAATGGCCGATATTTATTCATGCATTTGGATGGTAATTAAGATATTTAGAAGAAGAAAGAATATTTTTTAGGTATTGTACCTACACAACAAATAGTTAGTCTATTTTGGAACGTCTGTTTTGTCATCTTCATAGCTTTTAGGGTGCCGAAAGAAACCCTTATAAGTCCGTCACATTAGTTAAGTTCGTTATGTCTGTCTATTTGTCCATCTGAATACTTCCATCATCATCATCATCATCATCAGCCTGAAGACGCCCACTGCTGAACATAGGCCTCCCCCATGGAGCCCCATTTTGAGAAGCTGTTTGCTTCCTGCATCCAACGGCTCTCCGCGGTTTTGACTAGGTCATCAGTCCACCTGGCAGGGGGTTAACCTACGGTACCTATTCATCATTGACAGCCTGAAGACGTCCACTGCTGAACATAGGCCTCCCCCAGAGCACGCCACCTTGAGCGGCTGCTCGCCTCCTGCATCCATAGGCTCCCCGCGGCTTTCACCAGGTCGTCGGTCCACCGAGTGGGGGGCCGGCCTACGCTGAGTCTTTCGGTTCGTGGTCGCCACTCGAGAACCTTTCTTCCCCATCGGTTGTCAGTTCTACGAGCGATGTGGCCTGCCCATTGCCACTTCAACTTACTAACTCTAAGAGCTATTTCGGTCACATTAGTTCTCCTGCGGATCTCCTCGTTCCAGTACCTATTTACGGTTACTAAAACTTATTATCAGCCTCTGCGGACTGTGGATCATTCCAACTTGTTTTCGGGCTCTGCGGTATTTTGGACGAAAATTATGATTTAAAAGAACAGACTTAGCATCTAGCAGCTCTGAAATCACTGACGACGATGCCGTTTTATTATTTTATTTATTTATTTCATTTTGGAAGACCAACAGCTAATATAATAATCTAGATATTCAATTATAAAAAAATAAGCCAACAAACACAAAACAACAACAAAACATAAACAAAATTTGGAATGAAATTTCTCCTGTTGCATTGCTATCAAAGTTACATGATCACCCCGCAGATTTTATAAAAGAAAAATTTAGGACAAAAAAATATTAGGGGGATTTAAAAATTATCTTAGGGGGAAAAGTCTATACGGGTTGGCAACACTGCTTGTGGTCCAAAGTTGGCACTTGGCTGTAGTATCCCTTAGTAGTCTGTGCTTGGCTGTGCTAATTTTGTTTTTGTTTTCGAATAAATAAACGTTCGCCGGTACAATACTTCAAATACTACAACTTCATAGCAGTTCTATACAGTAGTTATACAAAATAATAGTTTCGAAACAAAGCAAACCACCATGGCAGAAGAACCAGAAAGAAAGGCCGTTAAAGTGGTAGTTTTAGGCGATATCGGAAGGAGCCCACGTATGCAGTATCACGCATTATCTCTCGCTAACAACGGCCTCAAAGTTTATATTATAGCCTATGTGGAGTCCGCACCGCTTACCGAAATCTTGGAAAACCCCAACATAACCATTTGTAAGCTCCATCCGTTGATATTTGTTAGAGGGCCGAAGCTTGTACAGTATGCGGCGAAAGCTATCTGGCAGACGATAAGTTTATTAATCACGTTGTTTATCACTGGTGATTGCGATTACTTAATGTGCCAGAATCCACCGGCAATACCTACGCTGCCGGTGTGTCGCTTCTATTGCCTGGTAACAAGAACAAAGTTTATTATAGATTGGCACAACTACGCATTTTCGATAATGTCTATGTCCTTGCCCCAAGACCATTTCCTTCTGAGGTTTTCTAGGCATTTGGAGAGATATTTTGGGCAGTCTTCGCAGCAAAACCTATGTGTGACATATGCTATGAAAGAAGACTTATTGCAGAATTGGGATATAGTGTAAGTAGGTAGAACCGCATATATATGTAGCTTACAATGCACCCACATAATTATACAATTATACACTTATATGACTCAAGTTGTGAGGGAACAGATAATTTCTAGGTAAGGTTGATCCATTGTTGAAATTTTGTTACAATGGTTAAAAAACCTTTATTCTGCAAATGCTAAATGCATGGTACATTCCCAGTAGATCATGATGGACCTAGTGAGATTTGATTTAATCAAGTTCACAAGTACACTATTCTATTGTTTACATTAGATTGCAAATACTAAATAGTAACCTGCAATGTTTTAGGTCCACAGTTTTATATGATAGACCTCCAAAAATATTTCATCCAATATCTTTACCAGAGAAACATGATTGGTTCCTCAAGATCAGTCAACAGCACCCAGAACTTGGATGTACAGGCAGAGAACAGCTGAACCAGCCATCGGATGTGGGAAGCACAGCATTCACTCAAATTCAAGGTGGTGTGGTGGGGTATAGATTGGATCGACCAGGAATCCTGTTTTCTAGCACAAGCTGGACGGAAGATGAGGATTTTGGTATATTGATGGATGCTTTGCAAGGTAAGAATGAGTTTTTATTCTACTTCTATCAGGATCAGTTACAATTTTAGGTGATAGAACTTACACAACTACCATTATTGAAACAGAATTTAAATTTCTTTGTTATTTAATTCATAATGATCCATCCACCCTCATTTTATCCCACTAAGCGGGGTCAGTGTAGTGCAATTGATAAATGTGTCATCGTCATCCACAGCCCAAAGAGATCCACTGCTGAACATAGGCAAGCATTTGCGCATCAGCTCCCGCAGTAAATGTGTAACCCCTTTCCAATATTTACAGTGTATGAAACAACCCATAGTCTAACAAAAAAACTGCCAAAGCTTATATGTGTGATCACTGGCAAGGGTCCAATGAAGCAACAGTATATAGAACTGGTGGCTCGGAAGAACTGGCAGCATGTTAGAGTCATCACCCCCTGGCTAGAAGCAGGTGACTACCCCACCATGGTAGCTAGTGCTGACCTCGGAGTATGTCTACACACTAGCTCCTCCGGGCTAGACTTGCCAATGAAGGTGGTAGACATGTTTGGAGCTGGATTGCCTGTTTGTGCTTTTGATTTCTTGTGGTATGTTACTAAACAGTATTAATTTTCTTGAGCTAAACAATTGTAATTCTACACCTACTACTTCTAAAGTTCTAAAAATTATGCTGTCTCTTTCATGTAGGTTGAAATGACAAGGACTGTGATGGTTTTAGATTTTGTGCACAACAGAATCCATTGTTTTGTTATGCTAATTAATGGCAGCTTGTTTTGTAAATGATCCAGATTTCATCCATCACTAGTAAATCAAGAGCCCAGTTTCAAATCTGTGCACAATACAGGTGTAACAGAGTTTTGGAGTAATATTCACATATAACTTTTTGTTTTAGTTTAGATGAACTAGTAGAAAATGGCATCAATGGTTACACCTTCAAAAGCAGTGAAGAGCTATCCAAACAAATAGTTAGTTGGTTTGAAGATTTCCCACTGAATGACAAACAGAATAGAATAGCAGAGAAGATGAAACGAGAACTGACTAAGTTCCAGGAGTCAAGATGGGAAGATAACTGGAACCTTCGTGCCAGAAAGTTTTTTGAATCATGATTTTTTTTTTAAAGTGAAATGCCAAATAACTAATTTTTAAGAAAGTTTATAAATAACTATAATCCTATTCATAATTTAAAAATACATACTTATTTTTCAAAAGAGACTGATTTTCTTATTGTCTATTATGCTAGATCAAATTATAGATGGGGAATGGATGTAGATAATATTAAACATTGTAAAGTTTTATTTTTATATTAACAAAAATAACATGTTAATATCTGACACACTTATGCACTTGGTTCACTTAAACTAATAGTCTTTCAATTTCTTGCTGAATACCTTGGATTTGCGGTTTCAGCTGGGAGCCTTCGTTAATAGTAATAGAACAGGCTATTATAGGGCGAGACACCCCGCAGGCGCGTCCTAGAGCTTGCTTTGACCTAACAAAAACATAGGGCACATTTTTGTCTTCACATAAGATTGGAATGTGCAATACGATTTCAAGAGGTTCCGCATCAGCTGCCATGATTATAAACTCTGACAGGCCTCGGTTGAGGGTTTTGGTGGCTTCGTTGGCGCCTTTTCGTAGTTGCTTATAGTTTGATGCCTGCTGCACCAAGTTGAGAATTTTGGCAGTGAGCGGTGCGTCAGCAAGGGGGTACGCTTTAGGGTTCACTGCTGCTTCTGTTTCAGCCTGAAAGTAAGAATAACAAATTAAGCGCGATCAACATAGGTACATAACCTAAAATTCCACATGGGTTTACATCGAGCTTAAACTTAAACATCTGTAAATAAGCCGCATTCTGTGACTTGGGGATAATGATCTAGTGAAATGGATTGATATATTGATAGGTAAGTTATTTTTATGACAATATAAGTGAACAGTGATCAAGAGAAAAACACGTGTAACTTACCATGTTTAGAAAGATGTACCGGAGCGTTGGTGTTAAACTTAACCTCTCGGCGATTTCTCGCTTCACTGAGGTAATTCAGCACTAAAACAAGCACTCAAAAAACAATGGTTTAAATGTTTTTGATTGTGAAAAATGGAAAAGCACATAAAATAAAAATACGCTTCATGCAGTAGCACCACAGACACGAAGTAGTAGATACTACCACAGATATCTACTATACTAGTCAAGATACTACGTAGTTCCGCGTTTTCTTTCTCTTCAAACTCTTCAAAGCAAAGAGTATATAATTTATTTAAATTACTGTGTAAATTACTAATTTACTACGTTTCTCTTGGCGTTTAGGGATGTTCCGTTCCGATACTACTACCATATGTGTAATAAATACTAATAGTGACTCAACTCGGCGGCTAGACGAAGCAACGATGGGGTGCGGTATGAAGGAGATCGGAGGTCCCCCCCTGCCCACGACGTCTGTAGTAGTCGGTAGTACCCACCGGCTTTACTTCCGTATCGGTATGCTCGTTCAGGCGTGTCGCGTGTAGACTAGAACAAGTTGCATGCGTTGTGTTGCGATCCGTTAGTATACAAATATACTATGATTACTATGGGACTTCCTTGTTTGTATATAGTTTGATAAAATTTAATGTTTACTAATTAAGTACACTTACCTACCTACCTATTTACCGATTTTAGCCACATAAAAACTCTTCGTTGATATAATACTGAGTCTGTAAATTAAGAATTCTTCTTCTATTATACGTATATTGAACGTACTACGTGTATAGAAGACGAATTCTTCGACCTTTCGTTTCGTGCAAAACACGAATATATAACGAAGGTTTTCAATCAGTGTATGTCGCTAGTGACGACTTATGGAACTCAGTAGTGGTCTCTTACGATTGACCTCATTAGTATAGTACCTAAGCTCAAAGCCGCGCAGCGTGCTATGGACACAGCTATGCAGTTCCGTTGTCATATTGCGGGTAAGGCTAAGCTTGCGTCAAAGAAACTTGGCGTGCTCAATAAGGCGAAGCGGTACTTCACGCCGAGCCGAAGACTTGTGCTTTGTAAAGCACAAGTCCGACCTCACGTGGAGTACTGCTCTCACCTCTGGAACGGAGCACCCAAGTATCAAGTCCAGCCTCTTGACTCGATACAGCGTAGAGCCATCAGAATTGTCGACAGTCCCAAGATCACCAAACAACTTGAACCACTCAATATTCGCAGGGATATTGGGTCTTAATGTATATTTTACCGCCTCTAATGGGGAATGTTCTGAAAAGCTATTCAACCTGATTCCGGCATCGCGTTTCTACCATCGCACCTCTCGCCACCGCAAAAAAGCTCATCCACATATTATTGAGTCGTGGAAATCTCATACGACTCGATTCATGCGTTCTTTCTTGCCGTACACCTGCAAAATGTGGAATGAGATGCCCCAAGCGGTCTTTCCCCAGATTTATAACATGGAGTACTTTAAGAGGAGGGTTAAAAGAGTCCTACAGGGTAAGCAACGCATTGGTGATGCTTCCTCAGGTGTTACAGATGTCCATAGGCTACGGTGATCACTTCCCATCAGGTGGGCCGTATGCTTGCTTGCTCCCTTTAACATTAAAAAAAAAATGCGCTGTGTTTGTTTCCCTACGAAATAAGATCCGTAAGGAGGAGATAATACAGGAGGACCAAAGTGACCAATATAGCTCTTAGAATTAGCAAGCTGAAATGGCAATGGGCATGCCACATCGCTCATAGAATCTGGTGAAAACCGCGGAGAGCCGATAGATGCAGGTGAGTAGCCGCTCAAAGTGGCGCTCTGTGGGGGAGTCTTATGTTCAGCAGTGGGCGTCTTCTGGCTGATAATGATGATACTACGTACAACTTGCAGTGAGATATACTGAGAACTTAACTGAATCGAGATATCATCATAAAACACTAGTGCGGTAATGTAAAGTAAAAAGCACGCGTCCGTAATATCTTGGATTAAGAACCTAAAAGCGGTGTGATAAGAGCCACTGTACGAGCAATTTTGTTGAAAAATAAATAATTACGAAGCACTTTATCTGAGAAAATGTTTTTCTGACAACCCTTGCTTATTTTTAGAGACTAGACGTCGAGGCGGTCTTGTAGGTATTTTGCGGTATAACAAAGGAGTTGAACCACTATTAGTATTTATTACACATATGTATACTAGTAAACACGTGTTAAGTTAGTTATAAGTTAAGACTTAATAATTTTTTTCTCTAATATTTTAGCCTAATATTGCCTAATTTCTAAGGCCTAAGGTGTGACTTAAGTACTCTGTGCTTAGTAGTCTATTTTATTTGAAATTATTCTATACAAGTACTTTGTTTCCGATACCAAGTAGGTATAGTGAGAATGATTCACTTTTATTTTATTTCATTATTTTAATTTTATTTAACGCTTAGATGAAACTTTGAAATCGATGTAGTCCTGCTAAAATTAAAAATGAGGTTGTTTTTTTTAGTCTATGGTAACACTGCTCTATAGTCTATTATCGTTAGTAATTTGTTATCTGAAGTTGTCATGTCGGTATCTCTGTCGTATCCTTAAAATGCAGAACCTAAATTAAAGAAACAGTGCTAGTTTATTTTGTGCTTCATTTATTCCACTGCAGAAATCTAGAACACACTTATATAGGTGTTTAGTTTAAGACCTTAGTATATGTTAACAAAACAGCTTTTTAGGCTACTTGACTTAAAGTTAGGCAATATTAGGCTACTTTGAAGAAAAAAGTTATTAAGTCTGCTTGGCATTGAATTTTTGGCAACTCTTTCCGTCTTTTACTTGGCAGCGTTGATTCGATACGATACTAGATCTAGAGACTTTCCGATACCGAGTAGGTATCGAAAGAATTATTCGATGCTAAAAGTACTTGGTATAAAAAAAAATTGTATGGAGTTTGTACTAGAATTCAGAACTACAGACCGTTCACAGTAAGATGTCCCCTGGCCCTCGTTTTATAAAGCTACAAGTACAAGCTAACAATTGTAGCAGCTACAAGAACAAGTAACTACAAGTTACTAATTACGGCGTTTTATAAACAACAATTATCGATTACAAGTGTAAATTACAAGTATAATGCACATCACTATGAACGTCACTGAGGCCTCACGGCGGGGACCACAGACTAAGTAGTGGATAATGTGTAGATTATGATATTACAAGTTGCACATCACTATGAATGAACGTCACGGTCAATAGCTTTTTTTAGTTTGGCTCCCATTCATTAGTGAATTTAGCCGGTGTGAATTTTACATTAAATCCATACATAATATAGAAACTAAAAACATTATCTATTTGTTTGTTGTGGCTTTCATGCCAAATGGGATGACCTTTTTTAGATGAACTTATATTACGGGGATAGATGCGGTTTTTTTCGGAAATTCATGAAATCCCGCAGAAAATTATGCAAGTTTTGGGTGAAATCGCGGGGCGCCTCTATTTTTAAGTAAAGCTATTTAAGTAAATAAAGTTGGGTCTAAGTTACTATTCTCATAATAGGTTTTGTTATATACAGGTACGCTCATTTTTCATGGGCTTCGCTCAAGCTGAATTTCTCATTATTTAAACATAATTAGTTCATATTTACTTAATTTAACTAATTGAACATTAATTAATACGTGACACGACCAATACAATACACTTTCAATAAATTTATCTAAACTTGTACTTCATTATTTTACCTAGCTCTTTAGTCAGGTAAAAATCTTTACGAGTTGTAGTTCCGTACACTTGTAATGACCGAAACAATGAGGAAGATGAGTGTAACTATTTTATCATCCAGAAAAATCAAACTTAAAATTAAAAAAATATTGGCAAAAGAATTTTTGCGATATCTCTAAAACTGTATTATTAACGATTTTTTAAACTCAGGAGTTCTTAAGTATAGCGCCGAGTCGGCCGATCAGCGCGTGACGTCACGCCACTCGTTCGCTCACCCGTGCATATAACTTTTAGAATTGAAATTGTTTTTATGATGGCATGACTATTTTATTTTATGCAAATAATAACATAATTATGTAGGTATTATAATTAAAGCTATAGAATAATAATAACATGTGTGTATTCACATTTCATCAATCAAGCTTCAGTCATCTGTAAAAGAAGGGAAAGGCCAGGTGTGATGAATAATCATCGTCTATACTACTTATAATAAAACTGTAACAGGGTCAATTCTGTATGTTGAATATATTGAATTACATTACACTGCTTAATCAATATAGAAATATATACAATTTTACATCTAGTAGTAATAAAAGAAAGGAAACGATGAAAGGAGGCAGGTGCGCTAACACCTGCCTCCTTTCATCGTTAAATCCTTTTCTCTTATCTTTTTCTCTCTTCCTTCTCTCTTCCTTTAGACTGAGATAAGGTGTAAAACTAATTAACCCATGTGAAGCCGGGGCGAGCCAGCTAGTAATAAAATAAAATCCTCAAAATTAAAAAACTGATTTTCAGATAGTGTTGGCCATGACCATAACTACAGTAGAAAATGAAAGCATGTCGATCACAGCTACTGTATGCTAGAAGTTGCAGTTAAGCACTCAAAAACTAACTCTGGTAAGTTTCTAATAAAGTTTTAAACTGATCCACATCCACAATAATTATGGAATATCTGGCGATAGTGGAATACCTATCCTTATTACCTGTTTATCATTGTAAGACCAACTTACCTACACATAGTAAGGTGCGGGGTGATCATGTAACTTTGATAGCAATGCAACAAAAGAAATTTCAATCCAAATTTAAAAATTTCCATAACTCTGTACATAAGCTGCGTACTGCAACTGTCAAATCCATACATTTTTATATTTCTATCGGTTGCCAACAAGTTACATGATCGCCTAGCTGGATACAAACGAACTGGCTACTCAAACTATTCTAGCCAGTTATTTACCGATTAGTTATTCGGTAAGTTATGAATAAATTATTTGTATATGCATTCGTAACTTGGTGCCTAGTGTAATAATTTCTAACAGAAATCATTCATTCAATCATTGTTGTTGCCATGTATTATTATAATAATGTATGAAATTTATTAATTCACTTTTTGGTCTTTGTTACAAACTATGAAAAATGTTATAAATATGGTTAATCTAACTAATCTTAATTAAAATATACCTTTTTCTATTTCAGAATTAGATGTAATGCCATCAAAAGAAAACCTTGCCTTGCCATCTACATCAAGATATGGAAGTGAAGTCACAAAGGAACCAGCAACAGGTAAGAAATGCCAATGTATATACATATAGTAAAACTGTAACTGGGCTAAATGTGTACATTGAATATTTTGATTGCATTACATTTCTTAATCGATATAGAAATATATACAATTTTATTACAACTAATAGTAATAATAAAATCTGTCTTCACAACCGTAAGACTTTCAATCTACCACTGTGTAGAACAAGCCATGGTCAACACTCGCCAGTCTACCGCATGTCCTCAGCTTGTAATGAAATCAATGATGAAGTTGACATCTTCAATGCATCGATTGCTACCATCAAAAACCTTTCATTATCTTTTTTTGTTTAAACTCAATATTTCATAAATTAATTTATAAGTAGGTATCCATATTCTGTTTAGATTTTATTCTTTGGTTAAGGAGAACTTTAATAAATGCATGATGTGTTCACATCGAGTAGGTTGTTTGCCAGTGTTATTTTTTGACTAATCTCTGGGTTGTCATTTGTTTGTTAAAGTTAATCTCATATCAACTTAAAAATACTGAACATTCATTGGTTGCCTGTTAATCATCGGCTGTCTTTAACCAATATGAGCACATATTATTTGGTATAATTATACAGTTAACATGAGTTCGGCCTCCATTTTATTAATCATTTACATTAATCATTTATAATCTTTTTATTAGTAGTTCTATGAATAGTAGACCCCCCGAGCACAAACTTTTTAGTATCTCTGCTCATTTATATAGAAAATTTATAATAATTATGTGTATCATTCTCCTTATCTAGTTACTATAACACAAACACATTTCTATATTTAAAAAAAAATACAAAATAGTTTATTGACATAAATATTGTTACATTATTTTAATGAATCCATAGATTCCCGAACTAGTTTTTAAACTGTATTTCAGGAATCAGTGGCTTCTCCCAATAGTTTAACACTATTATTATGTCACAAAAAGCAGTAGGATAACAGTAAAATTTGGAAAGAAAAAAAACTCGTCATAGAATAGACAAATAGAAAAAAAAATCATACTAAAATATTATATTTCAAAATAGTATTTAGTAAATAAAATATGTAGAAACTATTTACATGTTTTATTTAACAAAGTGTCATCTATGTTAAAGTCGTCGAACTGATTATAACTATTACAACCCATGACACAAAAAATAATTCCTCGGTAAGTTTTTAAAAGTAAATATTTTGCACAAACAAATCTTCCAGAAACCTCAAAATAGTATTAAAATCCTCGTAAAGGCAATTGGTTTAATAGGAAATACGTAGGTACATATGAAATTTGGCCGCTAAATCTTGTATTATAGGTATCGACTTGCGCCAAACTCAGACATTACGACCTTTATGTCTCGACAACCTCTTGACCAATTACGCTCATATTTGAAATCATCATCATCATCATCATCATCAGCCTGAAGACGTCCACTGCTGAAAATAAGCCTCCCCTAGAGCGCGCCACCTTGAGCGGCTGCTCGCCTCCTGCATCCATCGGCTCCCCGAGGCTTTCACCAGGTCGTCGGTCCACCGAGTGGGGGGCCGGCCTACGTTGCGTCTTCCGGTTTGTGGTCGCCACTCGAGAACCTTTCTTCCCCATCGGTTGTCAGACATCGCTCGTAGATGAGCGATGTGGCCTGCCCATTGCCATTTCAACTTGCTAATTCTAAAATGTATATCGGTCACTTTAGTTCTCCTGCGGATCTCCTCATTCCGGAGCTTATCTCGCAAGGAAACACATAGCTCTCTCCATAGCTCGTTGCGCGACTTTGAGCTTACTAATGAGGCCAACAGGCAATATTTGAAATACTGGTTTAGAATTGAGTGCTGACTATTTCTACAAAATATTATCAAATCAGCCGGAAAATGGCACCGCAGCAAACTTACCCCTTTTTGTGGGAAATAACACTCGAGAGTTTCACTCACCTCGTTCGCTCGGTCAACTAATATAATGTATGACGGTGTCTCATATAAGTTGGAGCAAGGAGTCAACATGTACACAATAGTTATTTGTACAATTAGTTTGGGCTCCCATGATACAGGCTAGGCCTAGTTTGGGCCTGTAGTTAACACATCTTCTAACCTATGTTATAAACTATGAAAAATGTATTTATTTATACGGTTAATCTATTTTATTTTAGTTAAAATACATCTTTTTCTGTTTCAGAAGTAGATGTAATGCCAACAAAAGAAAACCTTGCCTTGCCGTCTACATCAAGATATGGAATTGAAGTCACAAAGGAGCCAGCAACAGGTTAGAAATTCCAACAGTAATAGTTGTATCGTGTCTATAAGTTTCTGAAAAATTTCAGAATAAAAAATCAGCTAGTGTTTGCTAACTAAAAGTATTTTATAGATATCAAACAGATAGATGAAGTTAATATA
The DNA here is from genome assembly GCA_910589525.2 of Ennomos quercinarius. Taxonomy (NCBI): domain Eukaryota; kingdom Metazoa; phylum Arthropoda; class Insecta; order Lepidoptera; family Geometridae; genus Ennomos; species Ennomos quercinarius. The sequence goes on from OU342500.1 coordinate 16,549,541, forward strand.
TTTTATTTTAACAGATGATGTTGTCCCTTGCACTCCATCTACCAAGAGAAGACACCGTGTTGTCCTTTGCACTCCATCTACCAAGAAAAGACACCGTGTTGTTTATAAAACAAATAAGCTAACACCACGTTGTGCAAAGCTTTATAGGGAATATGCAAAGTCACGGAGACAGCTGAATTTCAACCAAAGAGCCAAAAAGGCATTGAAATTTTCAAAACGGACGTCATTTGTAAAGCTCACAAAAGATATGAATCCACTGGCCAAAAAATTTTTGTGGATGCAGATAAAACAATGTACAAAGAAAGCCAGGGGAAGGCGATTCACAAATGATGAAAAATTAATAGCAATGGCAATAATGAAACAGAGCCCAAAATGCTATAGATTTTTGCATAAAATATTTATCTTGCCATCCAAATATACCATTAACAAAATGATTTCTAAATTAAATGTGGAAGTAGGAATCAATACACAAATATTTAACGCTGTGGAAAAAGAGGTGATTCATTTAATTTTATTGTAATCATGAATTCAATTGAACATTTTCAGCTACGATTATTATTGACTAACGAAATATTATTTTCAGGTTAGCACCTAGGATGAAAAGAAAAAAAATTGTACAATTCTGTTTGACGAAGTATCTCTGGAAGCAGCCCTGACATATGACAAACATAAAGATTTAATAAGTGGGTTTGTTGAGCTAAATAAAAAAACTAACGACTTTGCTGACCATGCACTGGTTTTCCTGTTGCGGGGAGTCGTCCAAAAGTGGCAGCAGCCACTGGCCTTTTACTTTTGCAAAGGAGCTACCTCTGGAGTGGAACTAAAAAAAATTATCAAAGAAATGATAACTGCTGTTGGCAAAACTGGACTCTTGCCAATCGCACTGGTCTGTGATCAAGGCACAGCATTCCAATCTGCCCTGAAAAGTCTTCAAGAAGATACTCGTAGAGAGCAAATCATTGCAGGTGACAAGATTGGTAAGTTTGTAATTTTTCATAGCTTCTTTTTTAGGGTTCCATAGTACTTTACAAGGAACCCTTATACGTTCGTGACATGTGGGTGTGCGTCTGAATAAATAACGCCCACCAATCACATATAATATAGATCCTGGCAGGCTAACGTGCGCAATGCGACAAAATTTTCTCGACACTTTCCCGTGAGAGACCTTGACAAAACTATGGTGGCGACTAAGTTTGTGTCACTCTAACAGCAACGACAAGTTTTCTCGTGGTGCACATGCTAGACCATCAGTACCTCTAACTAGGATTCCCTCTATCTAGGGACCCAGGCACTACGAGGACCATGCTCCCACAACAGCCAGATACAGAACAAGTACCTATTTGTGCTTTATTTCCTGTGCACAAATACTTGTCCTGTCCTTTAGTCTTATATTTCGTAAAGTTATAAATGCTGTATTTGTAAATGTGCATGCATGAAATTTTGCACATCGATAGAATAATAATATAAATGTAGTAACAACTTTCTAAGATAAACGTAGAAAACTGCTTATTACTTATGACATCTAACTTCAAAGATCTTTGAGCATTTTTCTAACTTATTGTTAGTAGTTAGTAGGTACATGATATTGGTGAAATTGTGGTGAAATTGCCACAGAAGCCACTATGATTAAAAAAGATTATTTTTTTCAGATGATGTGGTTGTTGTTGGTGAGCACACCTTAAGTGTCATTCATGACCCCCCTCATTTGATAAAGGGATTGAGAAATAATTTCTTAACCAAAGACATAAAATATGATAACAAAGTATCGAAGTGGAGCGACATTGTCGAAGTATACAAAGCTGACTGTAATCATGCTCAAATGAGGCTGCTACATAAATTAACGGATGAACACGTCATTCCTGATAAAATTAAAAAGATGAAGGTGATTACATGATTTTTTGACTTGTGATATTATGTCTTAAACTCATTAATATATTTAACAGCTACTATATATAAATTCGTACTATTTTATTTCAGGTGAAAAATTGCACGCGAGTGTTCAGCAAGACTGTAGCCGCCACCCTATCATACACATCTCAGTTTTGTAAGTATCTATGTATATTCAAGCATTTTATATTAAAGGCTTATTGTAGAAATCCTTCCTCACTGTCACAATAATTTCACTTTTTACTGTATTATCCTTCAATTCGATATACGTTCGCTGTGGTAATTACTTGGATGGGTGACCGCCTAGAAAAAGTGGTATTTAGAACTGATATTACCGTGCTTTGGAGTGCACATTAGGCCATGACACCCGGCTGTTGTCGTAAGGCAGCAGTGTAAGCCAAGCTAGAAGCATTTAGGTGGCCTAAAACTTCTGACACTCTAGTCTGATCACTTGCTTAGACGAAAAGGAGATAAGAATATATTTTCATATAGCATTTTGATTGTTCTAGTAACTACTAAAACCTATGTTAAGTTGAAGCACTGGGTACAAATAATTAACCCACGTTTTATTTGTTTTGTTATAGCTAATCATGCAGATGGAAAAGAAGTGAGTCCGACGTTGGGTAATACTGCAGAAACGGTTTCATTCTTTGACGATCTTTTTGACTCCGTAAATGAAACAACATGCAATAAATCATCCAAAGGAAAACCGTTAAGGCAGGCAGTGACGGAGAAGTCCCCTCATCATAAATTCTGGCGGGAAGCAATTAGTAAACTGCAAAAAATAAAATACATAGATAAACAAGGTAAAAAGACATCGGTTTCTTCATTGAAAAACTGGGTAACTACCCTTAAAAGTTACCAAAGGGTATGGCAGTACCTTAAAAAGAAAAATATTAAAGTTATGCGCCCGCGATATTTGAACTCTGATCCCATCGAAAACTTCTTTGGACAAGTGCGGGCGTATAGTTTTAGAAATAACGACCCAGATTGCCACACCTTTAAAAGTACCTTTAGATCACTTTTAATCACAAGGTTTATAAAATTCCACTCAGAAAGCTATAATTGTGAAGAGGATTCAGGCGAACAGTTGTTGAAGTTAGAGGCATTATTTAATGCAGAGAAAAATAAAAATACCGAAGATTCTAATAAGGTTAACTCGCCTGAGTCCTCTGAGCTTTCGAGTTGGGTAGAAAGTGAAAGCATTCATACATCAGCAAGGCAGGAAAGACTTGAAACACACTCACGCGCATATACGACTGGGTGGGTCATAAGAAAAATTTTAAATAAAATTACGTGCCAAAGATGCGAGAAGAACTTGACCAATGAAGAGTCAGCCACTGAAAAAATTACGATGAATAATTGGATATCCTTCAAGGAATTCAAAAGCATCAAAGAAAAGAAATTGACCTACCCGTCGGAACATGCAGTGAGATCCTTTGAAATCATCAGTCTAGAAGCAAACAAATACTTGGAAAATCAGCCGGAACAAAGTGACATTATAAATAAAATAAAAACTGGCATAAAGTCCAAGTATTTGTTTAGCTTTCTAGACTGCGAAGTACATAAAGATATTGTCACTGAATGCTTTCTAACGTTAACTTTAAGATTAACAGTGTTTAATTGGTGCAATGTGATCAACAAGATTTTAAAAGGAACCGACGTCATTCGACTACAAAATAAAACTTTGCCTCCGATGCAGTTGAAGGCATATAATACATACAAAACCAAATTGAAAAATAAAAAAAATAAGCAATAAGTATTTTCTCTTATTTTCCTATATAACCCTCATCCCTTTTAAGTCCTTTTCTATAAATCAGCAACAACTAGAAAATTATTAAAAATATACTATATGGCTAGGTAGGTATAGATACATTTTTTGGCTAAATCCATATGTTGCTCATGTCAAGAAAAAAAAACTGTCGAACTGTCACACGACATACGTGAGCATTCATAGTGTCGAGATTGGCTCTATGGGAGTGCCCTGTCTGAAGCGTTAGCGTATAGTAGTCTGTGCATTTTACCTAGCTCTTTAGTCAGGTAAAAAACTTTACAAGTTGTAGTTCCGTACACTTGTAATGACCAAAACAATTGTTCGATTTTACATTTTAAAAATGAAAACACACTATAGATTGTCTATGGTCTAAGAACAAGTGCTTGTAATTCATAGAGTAAAGCAATATATCGGGGGATGTAGCTTGTAATTTGTTGTCTTGTAGCTTTATAAAACGCATTATTTCACTTTTTTTTGGCTGTGCTGCCAGTTTTTCGCTACAAGTACAAAGCTGTACTTAAGTAAAACATATTAATCTGTGGTGCTTACAAGTTTAGATAATGCATACTTCACATTTACGATAATTATATAAGTACATCAGTAGGGTTAGCACGGCCAGTAGACAAAACTGTCTTTCCCCTGTTTTACTCCAAGCAAGTATGAAGAAAGTGACGTAAAACGGGGAGACAATTTTGTCTACTGTCCATGCTAACCCAGCAGGGGACATCTTCACGGTCTGTTCTGTGTTTGGTAGAAGGTTAGCCAAACGTGTTTAGGGGGTGGGTGTTTAGGTCATCGAAAAATTCTAGGTCTGTGGGCTCACGGCACCGTGAGAGCTTTCATATAGTTATGTGACCGTGAGTTCCACAGGGGGGCAGACAGACTCATCACACAGTATTTATACAGGCTAACTTGAAATTGCGTTCAATCGGTTAAGACCTATAAGTCCGTTATAAAAATTATCGATGACTACGAAACTAAAATCATAGGGTGAAGCAAGCAGCAAGTCTCAATAAAAAAACGCACGTCTACAATTTTAGAAATATAATTCATTGTATTCCTTACAAAATATTTACTACCTAAGCAAGGTAGCTTAGCTAGGTTATCAGTCCATCCATTCTGATGGATAATGATTGTATAAACATGGTTTATAAACCTCTGCTCACTTCTCTCAGCGCATTGTGTAGACAATGTACTTATTTGTTGAAATTTGTCATCACCCTTCATAATCATCACTATAGCCCATTTGGCCTCCGTTTTAACAGAAAACTGGAAGAGTAAACAGTACGGGGGTGCCGCGTGTTTCGGCATCAACAGCTTAGGCTGCCCCCACATTGGGCGGTTGCGGTGTCGCCGCGACATCTTACCATAGCGCGGCGTGTGTTGCCGCGATATCGCGGCGACACCGCAACCGCCCAATGTGAGGGCAGCCTTAGGCTGAACTGGTAACTCGAGTATAATATTGTGTAGCACTTCTCCAATATTAGCTATAAGTGCAGCTGTAACAAACCACTCATGGTCTCTAGCTTCTCACGACAATGTGTGATGTTATTTCATTTGACAAACAAAACGCTGTCTCACAGACTAGTTGAACTATAAAGACACTCGAGACTATTTTCGGTTTATAAAAAGGTACTCTGTAAAGACTATCAACAAATAGATCAACTACTGAGGCGTTACGTCATCTTTATTAGCGGGCTGTCACACTCACATGCGATTTTCATACAGGTTATGCTTTTTTATTTACTTTTACTTAAAAATTAATTCTTCTATGTATAACAGTCATTATCCTTCTAATTTGAAAAATTACTTATGAGTATGCATGTTGCTTCCAAAATTCCATAGAAGCTTCTAGTAAAAATGCCACCACTTTACTGGGGCATGACTTAGACTGGACTATGACTACCTGACTAATGACTGTGACTAAGGCTGCCACCGCATTGGGCGGTAGCGATATCGCCGCGATATCGTGCGAAGTCGCTCGAGGATCGCTACCGCCCAATGTGTCAGCCTTAGACTTGACATTACGTGAAATATTCTTTAGCACGATGAAAAATTATAATACTTGCCACTGGCTAAATACACATTGTGTGGAGCCAAAATACAAGAAAAAAAGGAGTATGCACTAGCTAATGGGATGTTCATGAGTAGTTGATTCGTAAACATGGCATATTAAACATTGCCAAAATATGGAACAAACGGTAGGCAGTACAACTGGTAGTAACATGAACATGGGGACATACGAAAAAAAATAGTTCACATAGTGAATCTCATCAGTAAAATCAATCCTAGTCCTAGTTAGTTAAAATTGACAAGGTTTCGCCAGCATCGCATAATCGTGCGAATAAAGATGACGTGCGGCGCCAACTCAAACTATCCCCTTTCATTACATCTATTTATAAAAGCAAGCCAAAACTAATTGGGTTTTTTGAACTGGTGGTTGTTTTGCTGCGCTTGACTAGATAGGAAGGCGAGGTGTCCCTTAGGGCACTTGTTGGCGTAATGGCCCTTGTGACCGCACTTGTAGCACGTGACCTCTTCTAGCGGCTTGTGCGCGAGGCGCTGGAGGCGCGGCGCCGGGCTGGCCTCGCCCTCCACCTCGCTGGCAGGCTTCACGTAGCCCAGGGCTCGCAGCCTAGCCTCCTCTTGCCTTTGGGCCTGTTCCCGTTGCTAAAACATTATGTATGTTCTAATTAAACTGTGAAACTAAATTCGCACGTGACGAGTAAGGTTTATAGCGAAATCTCAACATAGACCAGTGGGAGTTGAACCCACACCTTTCAACTTACATACTATTATTCTGTGCCAGAACCGGCTCAGTGGGGGGTGTTGGATAGGTGTGGGCTCAAACAAAACCCACTGGTTGCTAGACTGTACCAGAACTATATCTTTGTAGAATACAAGTGTTGTTTACAATTTATAGCCCATTCTGTGAAAGTGGCCTAATCCACCATCCTAGTTAAAATAATATTTATCAGAAGGCCAGACAGACGCATGCAATTTGAATATAGGAATGGATTAAGAGTTTTGGCGACGAAAAAGTTCACGTCGTTTCATTGTATTATTTTTCTAAATTTGTGCTTTATTCCAATGTTAATGTTTAAAATTGGAGGCGTTTTGCGCATTAAGTGCTGAATTACGAGCGTGGACGAGTGTGGATGAGTGTGGACAAGTAATATAATGTAGTGAAACGTGGTTTTTCGTGTTGCTTCCAAAATTCCATAGAAGCTTCTAGTAAAGTTGCCACTACTTTACTAGGGCATGACTTAGACTGAACTATGATTATCTGACTTAGACTGGACAATGACTAAGACTTGACTTTTTTGAAATATTTCATAACTCGATGATATTTGACACTGGCTAAATACACTATGTGTGTAGCCAAAAAGAAGTAATAAAAGTGGTAATTTTTAATGGGTGAAAAATGTAGACACCAAAACAGTTACAGGTACAGGCCTCTTCTATTCTTTGGAATTTTATGCAGATTTTGACATTTGTTTCTTTTATCATGCTTTTATCACTTAATTGAATTCAGCACTACGACAAAGAACAAAAGAGAAAGTAAGCCAGCTTTAAAAAGTGTAAGGCAGACCCTTTACACAACTTACCTCAGGAGGAATCTTATTACATGTAGATGCTTTGTGGCCAACTTCACCACAGTAGTGGCAAACAGGCAGACGTTTACTGTCCTTAGTTTGTTCCGGAGGGGCGGGCAGCTCGAAGCGGGGATGCATGTACTTGCAAGCAGGTCCCTCGGGGCAGAGCCCGGCTAGATAGTTGATGCAGAGCACTCGGCGAACATGCCGGTGCCGACAGTGGGGCCCGTGCCTGCAGAACCCGCGGTCATACCTGGAAGTTTACAAAAAGTAAACTCAAGTTGTCATGCCCTAGTAAAGAGTTGGCAACTTTACTAGAGGCTTCTATGAAATTTTGGAAGCAACACTTAAAACCACGTTTCACCACATTGTATCACACTCATGCTCGTAATTCAGCACTTAATGACTAAAACACCACCAATTTTAAACATTAACACTGGAAAAAGCATGATTTGAAAAATAATACACTGCAACAACGTGAACTTTTCCGCGTTCCCGCCAAAACCCCAATTATGATTATATTAAACCTAGTATTATCTTCAAATTGTTTTTTTTTCTGATATTCATATTCGCAAAACATTCCCAGAAATTTTGCGAATGCGAATGCAAATAGGCGACGTTATGCAAATATTTGTTACTAGCTGACCCGCCCTGGATTCGCACGGGTCAATACAATACTCAATACTCAATAATTTATTGCAACCATTATTATACATTATATACAGGTGTTAATAGCGTGTTTAAAGGTAACATAATGACCCTGCTTGGGTATAGCAATAACGTGCGGAGCGAATCGACTTAGTCTACAGTGAATCGTTCCGAAAGGAATTCGTCTAATGTATAGTAGCATTTATCCAGTAGCACAGTTTTTAAAGCTACGGCGAATTTTTTCTCTTCTTCAATTTTTTTTAAATATACCGGTAATTTGTTATATATCCTTGTGGCCATTGTATGGGTGCTGGTCAATTAGTTTTACGCCTTATCTCAGTCTAAAGGAAGAGAGAAGGAAGAGGGAAAAGGATGAATGCATGAAACGGTGAAAGGAGGCAGGTGCTGGCGCACCTGGCTTCTTTCCTCCTTTCCTTCATACATTCATCCTCTTCCCTTATCCTTCTGTTTTTAGTATAGGATAGGAGTGCCTTTGGACCTAATACTGAAGGTTGAATGTCTGTAATTTCTGAACCACAAAACCGACGACCTAGAAATATTTACAGGACAATATTTAAAATAAACCCTTTTGAACAAAAAAGAATGAATGAAGGACCATGCGTTAATGATTTACAAATAAGTACATATTTTACTTTCATCACCTCTCCCGCGGAAACTGTGCAGAATTTCGAGATTAAAAGTAGCCTACCTCGTAATATGAACTCAAATCATGCCAAATTTCATTTGAATCCATTCAGTAATTTCGGCATGATGCTCAGCCAAGACAATAATGAAAAATATAGTTTTGGCTTTAGTATCGATTATAAAGAGCCCTCCAACAAAATTTTTCACAATATGTTTATGGTGGAACGTTTCACTACTTTCACTAGCGCAGCAAATTCAGATTTTCTTGCGTTCTTTTGCCAATAATAGCTTAATTACTCAACGTGATTACATGATAACTAATTTTGCGCAAATATATATAATATATCAATAAATTACAATTAAAATTATCACCTACATATCATTGGTTTAGCGACAAATGGCAATAGACTAAAAAACTAAGACGAAATTTGTTTATTGCCATTTGTCGCTAAACCAATGATATCTAGGAGATACGTCTATTCGTAATTTGTTGATACATTCTAGTTCTTTACGTCAAATTAGTTTTAATGTAATCACGTTGAGTAATTAAGCTATTATTGGCAAAAGAACGCAAGAAAATTTGAGTTTGTCGCGCTAGTGAAACATTCTACCTTAATGTACAGAATTGACCCTGTTACAGTTTTATTATAAGTATAGATAGATATCACTAATATGTATGTTAGTCTGTAAGGTATTTATAAATATGGGTCTTAGAATCATGTTTCATGTTTTCTTAAGGTACCTGTTAACTTAAAAAATTACCTGTTAAGCATGTAATTATTATTATTCACTCATTTATTTACATACTTACCTAGGTTTTTACAATATTTCTTTAAAAATTATATTACAAAAATATTATAAAAAACCTAAACCTAGTGTCAGTGGGCAAGGCCCAAGCTAGTGGGCTGCAGAGTGAGGAACCTCCTAACCATACACGCCATGTCGAGGAGTACTGCCTTCTGAATCTGCCCTTGGTCCAACCATCTAGCGAGAGCCTCTCAAGGTTTCGTTGAGGGTCTTCACTATAAGGCTGTTTGCCGAAACAACTATCGGGACAATGCTTGTTGAGTCAACATTCCACATGGCGGTTACCTCGTGAGCCAAGTCAAGGTACTTGCTGAATTTGTCCTTCTCAGCCTTCATGAGATTCTCGTCATGTGGAATGGTAATGTCTATCAGCACAATATCAGGCTTATTGGCTACAATAGTCCAGTCTGTGATGATAGACCGGTCCCAATAGAGCAATGCACAGCCATTTTCGAGATTTGATCAATCAATTATTATTATTATTATAACACTAAATGTGAAAAATGAGTACCTACAAACAGTAATATCTAATGTAGTACAACATACATTTTCTATACCTATGTCATATTACATTGTATGTCACATTATAACACATACCAAGGACAGTCTTTTATCTTGCTCTCTGGGTCTATATGTAAAAATGGACATTCCTTATTATGACAGGCATTAAATCTTGCATAGAAGTAGCATTCAGGCATCTTGGACATATCATACTCATGGAGGAATTCACACTGATCTCCTTTTTTGCAGAGTCCTCGCAGCCAATGCTTGCACACCACAGTGCGATCACCACGGACGTGTCGGTATGGGCACTGAGGGCCATTCCCACATCCTTCAGCCTGTGAGTAAAACTCGCATACCGCTGCAGTAGATTCTGAAAGCAGAGGTAACATTTTCATGCATGATGAACTGACATATAGAACAGAGGAGTGCCAAAATAATTAATATAAAAATAAATAAAAGGGCAGGAGCGTTGCCCCTGAGGATCTGGGTAGGTGGTATGAGGCTAAGAGGTAAGAAACATGGGAAGTATAGCAGCGCAGACGGTACTCACTGTCCATCCCGGGAAATGGTAGAGGAAGGGCTCCATATTGTTCTTCTAATGCGTAATCTATGTCAAATTTTATATGATCAACGCTAGCCACCAATACTTCCATTTTTAATTTTATAAGTAGGCGAAAATGGAAAAAAAGAGATATTTCAATATTTTCAATGCAATTACAGATCAAAGAGTATATATTCCCTATTTAACAAAGTACTCTGCGGAGCTACTGACTGAGCGTCACATACTCTTTGGCTACTGTAGAGTATATTTGCCACAGATCAAGTGCAGATTAGCTTGAAAATCTGTAAATGCTAGGAATGTTCAATTGTTTTTTTCTCTAATCTGTGGGATGCTCCGATATATCAGGCCACCACAGATTAGAGAAAAAAATACCCACGGACACCCACAGATTAGAGAAAAAAACAAATACGGACACCCAACGGACCACAGACTATTATACGCTAACGCTTCAAGGTCCGGGTCAGCTTTAGTACCGATGTCTCCACGAAACGCTCGTGTCGCACGCATTCCGACATTTTATTTGCATCACGTGACTTCTATAATGTCAAAAGTCAATTGTGTTGTTGTCATGGAAATGATGTACATAACACAACCTAATTACTCGGTATAATTCGTAGTTTTTCTGGCTTTTTGTGTATAATTTCAAATTAATATATCATTATCATCATCCTCTTTGCCTTTTTCCCATTTCGCATTTGTTATTGGGGTCGGCTCCCAAGCTCCCAGTCTAATCTGTAGCGGCAAGCTACCAGAATTACCCGAGCGACTACAGGATCGGACCGTGAGTTTGCCTAATTCTCAGCTGTTCTTGTTTTTCGTTAATCCTGATAGTTTCAGGTTTCGCACATTTATAGGTAAATCTAGATAAGACCCGTTAAATTTCAGTGGGGGCTGGGGGCCCTTTATCTCCACGGCGCGCTGGGCTGAAGCTCAAATTGCCCTTATACAAGATCTGGCCCTGAGCGACTGCCATCTGATCTCGCAACCCATAAGGGACCAGTAACAAGGATGGTTAGACCTGGTGTCAGATTCTATCAGGCGCCTGACTACCCGTAACGATTGCCATAGATGGTCTTATGACAACCGAGACCGACGGCTCTCCAAGGCACGGATGGCATCGAAAACTGCACATAACTTACTAGATAAATCATCGGTGCAAGGCCGAGGATCGAACCTGGTGCCGTAAGATTGCGAAGTGCACATGTTACCACTCTGCCACCATCGCTCTAATTTCAAATTATATACCAATTAACTTAATCAGTTGAGCATGGGTGGTGACTATGGTTATTGATCAACACTATGGCGATGCGAAAATGTCATGTTGAAGCTTGCAACTAATAAAACTCATCGCCTGTGAAGTATCTCAAGGGACGATAAATTACGAGAATCATGGTTGTCTTTTCTGATCCTACAAATACTGAGCTCAGTGGTCTGTCTTAGTGAACAAACGTGTTCGCCAAAGTCACTTTGATATACCCCCAATTTGATAGTATGGGTAACCGTCTTCCGCATGGATATCCTTGTTCACTGCAAATGAAGTGTTGCACGGGATTCCCTTGAGCTTATCTGGGGCCCAATTCTGTATGAAAACACAGATTCCACACGATACAGAAACCACGTCGTTATCGTGTCTTGTTCAAATCGTGTCACAGCAAGGCATCGTCAATTTTTGTATTTTGTATAATCTAAGAGACATTGGTGTCGAGCGCGACGGTCTGGTGAAAATCACGGCGAGCCGATGCATGCACGAGGCGAGCAGCCGCTCAAAGTGGCACTCTGTGGGGGAGGCCTATGTTCAGAAGTGGACGTCTTCAAGCTGGATGATGGTGATGATGATGATGATGATGAGTTATAGTAAAGGCATATAAAACTAGCCCGGCCCCCCACGGGGTGGACTGACGATCTGGTGATAATCACGTCGAGCCGATGGATGCACGAGGCGAGCAGCCGCTCAAAGTGGCACTCTGTGGGTAAGGCCTATGTTCAGCAGTGGACGTCTTCAAGCTGGATGATGGTGATGATGATGATGATGATGATGATGATGATGATGAGTTATAGTAAAGGCGTATAAAACTAGCCCGGCCCCCCACAGGGTGGACCGACGATCTGGTGATAATCACGTCGAGCCGATGGATGCACGAGGCGAGCAGCCGCTCAAAGTGGCACTCTGTGGGTAAGGCCTATTAATTAATATTGGCATAAGTGGTGGTAACTTTTAACGGGTCGATGTTTCAGAACGCGCCTGAGCGGAACATGATTTTTGACAGTTCAAATCGCGCCAATCCCAGTTAATTCTACATTCATTTCGCGCGGTTTCGTTCTCATTTTATAGAGAATAGAAGAGTTTTGCAGATTTCTTATGTAAGACAAGGAATTCGCGTGGTTTCGAAGCAAGGAATCGTAAATTGGTCATACAGAATTAGGGTCCTGGTGAGTAAACTCAATTTGAATAGCAAAAACAAATAATTAAAATAAATATGGTTTCACCCCAAAAAATGGCCTAAAAATGGCAGTAAAAATACAAAGCACTTAGACTAAGAAATAAAAATAAATAAAAGCTATTTCAGTCTCATTTGTTTCATTTAATCCTTATTAGCAGGTGCTTCATCTTCCTGTAGTATTAAAATGTAATAGGTTAAAATAATAAAAATAACTTCCTATGTAACTTTCATGTCGATTTTTTTTGCCGTGGCGCGTCACTATGCTATCGATATCAACATTTGAATATGGAGCTAGGTGCATCCTATGGTGATCCCAGCGCTTAGCGCAGACACGAGAACTAATGAGGAGTTTTATTTAAAAAAAACACTAGTTCCGCTTCTTTTCTAGATGGCGCTGTAAGTACATAGTTTAAACCTTTCAAACCACAGAGTAGTTTAAATATAAGAAAATGCTTAGACTATCTACAAAGAAATGTCAAATTCAGTTGGCTGGACCACGAGTACATTGCCTGTAGTATCTCCTAAGTAGTCTGTGGTGCATTCTTATTAAGTAAATTGGAGTACAGTAGATCTGCGAGATAGATAAACGTTAATATTATGATCCAAAATATAGGCGAGGTATCCCGCAACGAAACTAAAAAAAACGAAAAAGTTTAGAGTGGTCAGTCAGTATTGTGACACATTTCCTCTAACCTGTGGTGCATGCTTGAAACGGTGACAGTGACAGATTTTAGCAAAAACCACAACTGGCGCCATCTATTGGGTCATCTATAAAATACAATTTCTTTTTTTTAATAAAACGTCTCATTATCAATCATTAGTGGTGGTTAAAAAAGCACAAAGCATCCAAAGCGGGTCCGCTTTTGGCCCACAACGTACAACGCCCGCTTTCGTGGCTCTCACTTGGCGCTTTTTATATCGCGCAGCGCCTAGACTTAGAGCGTTGTGCATCGCACGCGCTGCGTACGGAACTACGCGGCGCGAGCGCAATGAGCGAGTAGTAGGTAAAAGCGCCGCGTTTACTAAAGCGGAGCTGCTTGTGCTTACCGAGATATCGCGGCAGCGGTCGGGCAGCCAGTCATCGCTTGCTTTTGGACGCGGCACGCTTTCTACGACTCTCGCGCGAAAGCGTGAACTCAGGCCGGCTCACGTAATATACACCTACGCTTACTTTGGTACGCTTTATGTTTTTTGTTGTGCTTTTGATTACAATCTGTGATAGGACACGCAATAATATTTATTTTGAGTGTTTAATGTTTATTAATTTATATGTATTATGGACCCAATATGTCTGAAATAAATGAATATTTCATTTAATTTTTAATACAATAATTATGTGGTTGTGTGATTTGTGAATAAGTGGACCTACCTTAGTTTAAGGGTGAATAAAGTGAACATTTAATGAAAAAAAAAACATATTTTTTAGTGGAGATTTTCCAATATGGAACTATAACCGATGACTTAAGTTCTCCTCGTTATAACTTAAGCACTTAAAAAAGCGTGCTTTTAAAAAAAAGCACAAAGTTTGTACCACGCTTTTGACATTAAGCATTTTTGAACACCACTATCAATCATATGGAGCTGTCCTATCTGTCTTTGACTAGTTTAGTAGATATCTGTGGAAGGTTGTCAAGGTTGTGTCAAAGAGTGCGGTCGTTTTGGCAATCTTTTAAATTGAAAATATCTTATATGTAGAGTATTTTGTGTAAAATATTAGTGTAAAACTTGTAGATTAAGTTTTTAACATCATTCATTGGTAAGTTTTTGTAAATTTCTTTGCCCTCATTTTTATACATAGTCTTCATTTGTTTTAGTCTCTTTTCTTCCGTGAGTTGATGGAAACGGACCCTGGAGGGGGGGCTGGTTGGGCCCCGAATAATAACCAACCAAAGCAAAATGATATCATTTTCGCAGATAGTTACTCTATTCCCTCGCCGGTTGAATTTGTTTCGATCGCGTCGGATTCTTCAGATGTTGTGGAACGTTCCCTTCAGCAGAGCAATGGTACCACCAGTACCATTAAACGCAAAAAGCATTCAAAAAAACACTTAAAAAAGAGCAGAGATGAAAAACAGTCTCAGGATTCAATCATACCTTTAGGTCAAGCTGTACCATCATCAAATTCAAACCTTGATTCCCAAATCACCGATTCTCTTGCCTCTCCGTCTGCTACGGTATCGCAAACTCCATCTATTCCCCCTTACATCCCCTCAGGTAGACAGATTTATAAATCCACAGATAAAGGCCCATTTGTTGTGCATGTACAAAAAATTGAGCCTTCTCCGACTTCTGGCTTTGTCTTACACCCAGTGATCTTTGGCCGGTTTCTGGTGAAAAACCGTATCTGCAATATAATAGATGGCAGCGTTCAAAGAATTGGGCGCAACAGAATTTCCTTGACGTTTAGTGATGCAAATTCAGCGAACAATTTTGTTTCAAATGATGTCTTAACGAAAAATGAGTACAAGGTGTTCATCCCTTCGTTTAGCACAGTTCGTTTAGGTCTTGTGAAGGGAATTCCAACTGAATGGTCAGAAGAGGAAATCATAGAAAGTATTCATGTCCCTGTTGATGGTTGCCCGATAATAAAAGTGCGTCGATTAAACTATAAAGTGGTCATTGATGGGGTTCCTGTTTATAAACCATCTCAGTCATGTGTTCTTTCTTTTGATGGTCAAGTTCTTCCTGCGCGGGTATTTATGTGTTTCAACTCTCTCGTTGTTGAACGGTATTATTATCCTACAGTACAGTGTTTCCAATGCTGTCGGTTCGGTCACACAAAGAACAGCTGTAGATCAAAACCACGCTGCTATAAGTGTGGAGAAGGTCACACTGGCGATTCATGTGACGTTGAAGAAGGCTCTTCCCCCTGTTTATCTTGTTCGGGTCTACATTATTCCACAAGTAAGAGCTGTCCTGAACTCAGTAGGCAAAAGCAAATTAAAATCTCAATGGCAGAGAAAAGTATGTCATACTCCGAAGCATCTAAATTGCATCTGCCTATAAGAGGCAAAAGTTACAGTGATGCAGCTAAAACATCTTATGCCAGTGTTTCCGTTCCCTCTGTACCGTTATCTTCTCCCAATAAATCAGTCTCTCAATCTTATAGGAAGACAATATTCGTCAAACCCAGACCTCCCCCATTACAAAAACAAGGCTATGATCGTTATGCTCATCAGGCTATAATTAATAATCCAGTTATGCCTAGTAATAATGGTGTTGCTCTTAATCATCATAATAATGACTCCTCTCCCTCCCCCAGTAGCATTTTGGAGCTTATTCAGGCTCTCACTAGGCTACTTAACTCTCCTGCTTTTGTACCGTCCAACGCTGCCCAAGATTCCTCCACTTCTGTATTACAATCCTTCCATGATGGCGTCCTCTCTAGGGCTGCAATGGAATTGTCAAAGTCTTAACAGTAAAAAATCTGATCTATTGTATATTATTAATAAATATGATCCATCTATTATTGCCATCTCTGAGACTTGGCTTAAGCCTGGTTCCTTTTTTAAGGTACCTCGCTATCTTTGTTTCAGAGATGACAAAGCTGATGGGTATGGCGGTTCAGCCATACTTGTCAGAAACTCTGTAAATTCTCATCTTGTAAATATCCCTTCTCCGTGCATTGTTGACAACCTTTCAGTAGTTGCTGTCAGGTTAAAAAATATATCATTTGTTTCATTATATATCCCCAGACCTTCATTTGATATATTAAATAAAATTCTCCATATCTTATCCCATATGCAAGGTCCATTTATCATAATGGGTGATTTTAATATTCATCATCCTGCCTGGGGCTGTCAGGCCTCTGACTCTCTTGCCAATCACATATTTAATATTATGGATAGTTTAGGGTTGTGTTTACTGAACACTGGTTCTCCCACGCGTCGTACAAAGCCGAATGAACGGGTTAGTGCCATTGACCTGACTATGGTGTCAGCAAGTCTAGCTCCTTCAATGACCTGGAAAACCTTATCATCATCCTTCGGTAGTGATCACTTTCCAATTCTCCTTAACCTCCCTTTTTCCAAAATCAAACCACTTCCATTCAAACCATTATTAGAATATAATTTAAACAGTAAAACTCAGTCTGATGAATGGTCAAAATTTTCATCACTACTTGAACATTCTGCTTCTGATCTTCCTGTCATTCTTCCTGATTCTCTGAACAATTGTCTTAGAGCATTGATAAATTGTATTCATTCTGCTGCTAAACACACATTCCCAGCAAAGGTACAAAATTTAAAGCATAGATCCCCTCCGTGGTGGGGTCAAGAGTGTAAGGCTGCTGTTGCAGATAGGCTAAGTGCTGAAAATATATATTGTGAGAACATGACAAATGCAAATTATGACAATTTAATCACAGTCATGTCTAATACTAAACAAATTCTTCACTCCAAAAAGTCAGAGGGGTGGGAAAATTTCTGCTCTACTATTTCCCCTAACGTTCATTCCTCTTTTGTGTGGAAATCAATCCGAAAGTACCGTGGTTCATATAGAGAACCATCCCCTCCATATCCTAGTTATGAGGGTTGGTTTGAACAATTTATGGATAGACTGGCTCCTCCCTTTGTTCCTGATTTTGTCAATACTATGGCATCTAGTTCTTCTGTTTATGATGCAAGTTTTACTCCTTTTTCGATGCAGGAGTTGCGTCTTGTTCTATCTGCTCTTAAAGATTCCTCTCCTGGTCCGGATGGGATCCCTTACTCTTTTTTGGTTAAAGCTGGAGAAAAAGTTTTAAGCTATTACCTTGAAATTATAAATTTGATGCTAGATTTAGGGTTTGCTCCAGCTGCAATGAAAACTCAAATAATTGTTCCAGTTTTAAAGCCCGGCAAAGATCCGGAAAGCCCTGATAGTTATCGTCCAATAGCTATGTCTTCTGTTCTGACAAAGATTGTGGAACATCTTGTAAAAAACCGACTTGAATGGCTAATTGAATCTAGAAATATTTTGCCTGAATCACAATATGGTTTTCGAAAAGGTAGAGGAACTTTAGATAGCTTGTCCATTTTTGTTACAGATATTAGACTCTCTTTTTCTAGAAATGAGTCCATTGTTGCTGCATTCCTCGATATATGCTCTGCATATGATAATGTTAATCTCTCAATCCTCAAAAATAAGATGGAACATCTGTGTCTTCCAAGGAAAATTATTAACTTCATACTTAATCTTTTTTTAGATCGTACTGCTCAGCTTAGAGTTGATGGTGAGATAAAATGTTCAAGATCGGTACATAAGGGTTTGCCTCAAGGCTCTGTTTTAAGTCCTCTCCTCTTTAATTTGTATACTTATGACTTAAATAAGTGTGTCTTACCTTATTCTAGAGTACTACAATATGCAGATGATCTTGTTTTATATGTGGCTGATTGTGATATATTAAGTGCTGCCAACAAACTATCTCAAGCTCTCGAGTCATTAAATATTTGGCTAGGTCATAATGGTCTAGATGTAGCCCCACTAAAAAGCTCCATTGTTATCTTTACCAGAAAACGGTTGAAACCGAGACTTAACATACTGCTTAATAAAACCAGGATTCCTGTAGAAAACGAGAAAAAGTTTTTAGGTCTTGTTCTAGACAGCAAATTAAACTTTTCTTCGCATATTAACTATGTTTCAGTTAAATGCGAGAAAAATCTCAATATTTTACGATGCTTGGCTGGTGTTTGGTGGGGTGCTCACCCCTATTACTTAAAGCTCCTTTATAATGCTATAATCCGTAGTGTTATAGACTATGCTTCATTTTTATATGAGCCAGCTTGTAAAAGAATGCTCAATGCTTTGGACTTAATTCAGGCAAGAGCTTTACGTATTATCATAGGAGCAATGAAGTCTACCCCTAAAAATGCTATGCAAGTGGAATGTGATGATCCTCCTTTAGATCTGAGACGTCAATATCTCTCGGATATGTTTTTATTTCGTTTGTTTCAGTTTTCCTCCCATCCTCTATTTCCAAAACTGC
Source organism: Ennomos quercinarius (assembly GCA_910589525.2). Lineage (NCBI taxonomy): Eukaryota > Metazoa > Arthropoda > Insecta > Lepidoptera > Geometridae > Ennomos > Ennomos quercinarius. The sequence goes on from OU342500.1 coordinate 16,568,370, forward strand.
AGCTTTTGTTTAGGTATATTTCTATGCCTTACTGGAATCATAAAAAGACTCCTTGTCTAGTTACAAGTTATGCAAAAATTATTAACCTTAGATTCACTACCCATAGAACTCTTAAACTTCCCTTATTTGAATTTGATTATCAAACTATCTTATATCAACCCTCATTACATCTTAATTTAGATTTGATGAAAGGGGATACCTTCGCCAATAAACACTTTCTTCAGATTAAAGATAATCTTTGGCATGGTTGGCATTGCATTTTCACAGATGCATCTAAGCTAGATCAAAATGGGTGTGTTGGTGTTGGTTTATTTCATCAAAACTATAATATTGTTCAAAAGATTAAGTGCCCCCCTGAAACATCAGTTTTCGTTGGTGAATGTAGGGGTATTATGGAAGCTATCAACTATATATTGTTGTTCAAATTAAATAAAACCGTTGTATTCTCTGATTCATTGAGTGCTCTTCAAGCCTTCCAGAGTAATCCTTTTAAAACAGGCTCCAAAAACTGGATCATATTTAAATCTAAAGACTTGCTGTTGAGATGCTCTAATTTAGGCTATTCTGTGCACCTAGCTTGGATCCCTGGTCACAGCAATATTACTGGCAACGTAAAGGCTGATGAGATTGCCAAACAAGCAGTCATCTGTGGGGATAAAGTCCCTTTTAAAAATTACCCCCAAGACCTTTTGCTTTTGCCTACCCGTGACTTAAAATCTAGATGGCTGAATAGATGGTTGATAACTAGTAGACGGACAGGTTCAAATTATGCTAAGTATCAACCCAACATTCAAATTAAACCGTGGTTCTTTAAATTTAAATACAATAGAAGAGTATGTTCCACAATATCTAGGTTAAGATTTGGCCATTGCTGTTCTGGCGTACATTTAAAAAAACTGCGAATAAGAGACTCATCCATCTGCGAATGTGGTATGGACGAAGCTGACTTAAACCACATTTTCTTCGCTTGCCCTAAATTTGACCATAATTCATTATTCAACTCATTAATCCATTATAAATTTCCATTCCCAGTTCACATAGATAATATTTTGTGTAAAATAGACCCTACTTCAATAGATATATTATCATCTTTCATTACTGAAAATAATATTAAATTGTAATCAATATATCTTATAATGTAATTATATTCAATGCTCCTATGTAAATCCTGTTGTATCCCATTATTGTAAATAAATAAACATATTCTTCATATTGTCATTATGTAGCGTAGTTTGTAGTTATAGGATATTTTTTTCTTTTGTTTCAGGTACCCGAAGTTCAAAATTTCGTTTTTATTTATCATTTCTCTTTTGACATGACGCTGGCAAAAATGTGAAAAACAATTGCCATTAAAAAAAAAAAAAAAAAAAAAAAAAAAAAAGATATCTGTGGCTTCAACGGACGTACATAATAATAGTCTGTACATCCGTGCTTTTTTATAATAAAAATAAATAATAATCAAACCATAACAAAATGTCTGTATCAGATCTCAAACATACTTTACGTAAATATGACTTTCCTTTGTGTGCTAAGGAAGCTCTAATCAGGACAGGTAAATATCATATAAGTAGGTACAGAACAGACTAAGGTATTTTTTCCTCAACCTCTATTCACAGAATTAAAGGTCTTTACATACTAAGTCTATGCCTCTATTTATTAATATAATTGATTTGGTACTTTATAGAACAACTTTTAGTGGGTCGAGGAGCACCATCAAGCAAGCAGTTGGACGTTGCAATGGATATTATTGCAGAGTTTGTGTTTTATGAAACTGATCGCCGGGGTGGCCGTAGGAGCGCAGGCCTAAGCCCTCTGCAGGAATTGCAGCTAATAGACGTTCTCTGCGAGTATCTGTCGTCATGTGCGAATGAAATCACAAAGAACACAGTGTTTCTGTCGCTCTTTGGAGGCATGGAAGGGCTAAGAAGATTGAAGATCCTCAGTATTCTGGCTAGCATGGCAGTGTCTGCTTCTAGTACTCCTGTAAGTGTTAGCGAGAGATGTTATGCATTCGTTTCATACAATTTGAACTATTTAAACCCTTACTAATATCATTATGCTTGTTCCTATAGGTTTTATTGGCTGTAGGAGTATGGCTGCAACAAATGGGCTGCTCCTCTGTTCAGTCACTGCAGCTCGCTGAGAACATCATCCGAGACCACTTCTTCCTCAATACTTCCAACCAGGCAGCCCTCCGGTCACTAGCCACAACAGCCCCACAGTTTGTCTCCAACTTCATCACAGCAGTAACAGAGTTGTATGTGCATGATGCTCAGGCAAATAAGAAAATGCCACCCAAGAACTTGCTGGAGGTTGTCACATCATGGGTAAGAAGAATGTGTTTAATAGCATAGCATGAATAATATCTAAAATAATAATGTACTTTATTGTTATTATTGTATTCTATGTATGTATTTACAAAACAAAAGTATATAAGTATTGTATCAGTTATCTGGTTTCCATAGTACAAGCTATAATGCTTAGTTTGGGGCTAGATGGCGCTGTGTGAAATGTCCACACGTATTTATTTATTTATTTATTTTATTACAACTTCAGTGAGTAATGTCTTCCTGAGGCTAGTATTTATAGCCTTGCTTGTTGCCCCTTACTTTTTCTGTGCCAACCTCTCCATCTTTGAGGTATAACCTAATTGTTATTGTCTTTCATGTATTTCATTAGTTTATTCATCTTTAATACAAACAGGTGTACACTAACCCAGCTCTGTGCATGTCAGCACAACTGAATCCAGCAGCACTGCCAAGCGGTGCTATTCCTATGGCTGCTGTCACACCGCTGGCAGGACTCATTCACTGGTGTGCACTAGCACCATTGTTTGTTGATGAAGGTATAACAAGATAGTCTTATACACCTTCCATACAAGCCCTGCTTAAATTTACTGAATGTCCATTGAATCCTGAGCAATACAACAATATTGTATAATTACATTTAAAAAGAGATGTTTATAAATAAGGATTTTTGTTATTCCCACAAGTATTGTTATTACTTCAGATACCCCATAAAGGATTTTTAATGTTTTTTTTTTTTTGTCAGATGCGGAAATGGTAGAAGTGACAGTGCCATTTAAGAAAATAAAGCTAGAAAGTGAGGCTGAACGATCTACCATTAAACAAGTCACTCACAAGCCCCTGACTGAGAGTGAGCTTTATATAAAGCTCCACTTGGGAACATTGCACAGCCTGCGGGCCGGGCGCAGGACCCATGGGCCTCCCACTGCAGTGAATGCTCAACATCTTGCTGCCATGACACCAGTAGTTCAAGCTTATGCACACCAAGTGTTAAAGAAAGGAGGGAAAGTGCAAACTGATGACAAATTACAGGTAACTTCAATGAGATATAGTAACTGGGGTGCATAACTTTTAATTGAAATATTTTTGGCATAATGTCACTGTTATACAACTAATTTGATAATAACGACTTGTGGTATCGTCGGTCCACCTAGATCCTGAACCGCGAACTTGGTTAGAACCGCGGGGAGCTGATGGATGCAGGAGGCAAGCAGCCGCTCAAAGTGGCGCTCTTTGGGGGAGGCCTATGTTCAGCAGTGGACGTCTTCAGGCTATTGATGATGATGATGATAATTTTTGTAACACACGAGTATATAATAATTATGTACTTATTGCTCAAAGGTTGCACAACAAGCTATGGAGAGAGCTATGCTCCGTGTTTCTCTGCTAAAGATCCAAAACTAAGGAAATCTTAGAACTAAAGTAACCGATATAAATCCACAACCACAAACCGGAAGACGCTCGAAGAAAAACTATTAATTTAGAAAAGTTGTAGGAGAAATATTGTCTACATTGGGGAGTAGATTTACCCCTTTCGGGATGGCATATCAATTTACAATTCCATCTTTGTTTTTTACAGAACTGTTTAGACAGAATAGGACAAGCCATCCAAGTAGCTCTTGCTAATGGCTGTGTCTATGGCAACATCAACAGTATGCTGGCATCACTGGACTCATTACCAGAGAACAGATTGCTACAGATCATAATCAAAACTCATCAACAAATGTGATGTCCGTCTCGCATGATGTAGTCTTCTAAGTGAAAATGAGTGATAAACTGGAAGTACATACTAGAAGAAATAATTGTTTTTAGAAAATAATCTTCTAATAAATGAATATAGTGTAAATATGTTAAGAAATGGGCTGTAAATAAAAATAAAAATCTGTGATAAATAAATATTTTTATTTTAAAAAGGCTTAAACCTACGGCTTTGTTTTATTTGTGCTATTTTCTTCTTGTCCTCTTCAAACTTCTGTCGTAATGCTACAACATGCTTCATTTTGGATTCTCTAATTTGAAAAGTATAGAAGTTTTTAAGTTCTTTTTGCTTCTTATTTTTTTCCTCTTTCTGCATAATTTTGTTTTCAACTTTTTCAGATCGAGCAAAGCTCTGCACTTTTCCTCGTTTCGTGACTGTTATCCATCCTTCATCATCCTCCTGTTCTAGCTCTTTTTCTTTATTGTGTGCTTTTTTAGCATCATCATCAAATTTCTTCATGAAACTCTCTACTCTTTCTTTCAAATTCTTGGGTACAAATATGGAATCGTTATATTCTTCTATCCATTTAGTTACACCCAGTTTTATCTGCGATTCTGAGTTCATTGGACGAAGTTGTGTTAGTTTTAAGGCTTTGTCTAGCTCCAGTACTTTACTGAAGACTACATAGCAGACTTTAAAGGTTGTCTTTTGTATTTCTGGTAAGAATTTCTCGTTTTTTGTTTCTGAAATGTTAGGTTTATGGCACAACTGCACTGATTGTACCTTTCCTGCCTCGCTGAATGCGTTAGCGATCCCCTTTTCATTTGCACTAGGTGGTACGTTTACGATAAACAAAGTTCTGCCAGAAGGCCTGTCCTTGGTGTGATCTCTGACAGAGTGTTCCTTGAAATATATTGTGTGTGGTGATTTTGTGTTTTCATTTAGTTTTAGCTCTAGCACTGCAAGAATAAAACCAATAAACTTTATAAATAATAACGATATCTATCTCGTGATCTACAGTTAAAAAAATTACCTTTAAAATCTGGTGTTCGTTTTGCAGCTTTCATTTTCAATTTATGCTTATGTAAGGCTATATTATTTTTCCACCGAGGACGAGAAATAACGATGTAATTAATTATAAAATAAAAAACACAAAATTCACACTAGATAAATAATAAAGCGTGAAAGACTGTAACTGTGAGGTTAGTTTTCTTTTTTAATTTATATTTTGACCTGGATACAAAAATGTGCGTAAGTCGCAATCATATATGTTCCTTGTACTATATGTTTGTTTCTTTCCTTCGCCACTGACGTAGCGATACATGTGAGCAGTACAAATATACTATCGTTTTGATGATCCCTCTTTGCTTTTAGTCTATACCACAGATTAAAGAAAAAACAATGTGGTCTATACTCTATGGGGCGTGGCCATACACATTTGTCTAGTTTTTGCTCAGACCAAGGAAATGAGTTTTTGACTTCCGAGGTGCATAGAATATTATATACTCTTTAGATGTTTGTGTAATGTTTGTCAAAAAACACGAGGAGGAGACATGGCTTTTTTTTTCTTTATATTTTGGCTCCACACATAGTGTATTTAGCCAGTGTCAAGTTTTGTAATTTTCCATCGTATTATGGAAATTTTCACTTAAAGTCAAGTCATAGTCACAGTCAGAGTAGTCATAGTCTAGTCTAAGTCATAATCCAGTCTAAGGCATGCCCTAGTAAAGTGGTGGCCACTTTACTAGAGGCTTCTATGGGATTTTGGAAGCAATACGAAAAACCACGTTTCACTACATTATATCACTTGCCCACACTCATGCTCGTAATTCAGCACTTAATGCGTAAAACACCACCAATTTTAAACATTAACACTGGAAAAAGCATAAGTTTTGTAAAATAATATAATGCACCGACGGGAACTTTTCCGCGTTCCCGCCAAAACTCCCGAGACATGGCTTTAGTCACAATTTCATTTTTGGATTGGATTTTTGAAAGCAACACGAAAAACCACGTTTCACGATATTATTGCCAATACCCAATTCTAATAGTACTATACAGCAAGCAGACTTAAAATATTAAGAAAATACCTCCAGTGTCTTATTTTTTTCTTTAATCTGTGGCTATAGCATTTTGGCCAGTGCTGCTAACACTGATTCGCCAAACGAAGCTAAAGCGTCCCAAAAAAAGAGCTAAAATTATCAGAAAAAAATGAGCTAATCCAAGGAAATACCATTTTCTGTCACTGTAAAAACGATTCTTCAGCCTTAACATGTTTTTTACACTTAATGATTCAATAAATCAGCCCTCTCGGGCTTTAATTCGTAGTGATAATAACTACAGTAGGTATGCTTTGAGCTTTTCATTAATAACTACTTTCAACCAATTCTAAAAAGGCACCTATGTAGGCCATTCATTATGGAATTTTTGACTAAAGCGCTTTATTTCGACAATTTTTTTTTTATTTTTTTATGTGATATCTACAGAACCACATCTCAGGGGCCATATTCTCAGCCATTCGATTTGTCTTCCGTCCCTTTCGAACCTATTATAAAATCGACTATAACGATAAGGACTACAGAAAAGTCGAATTGGTGAGAACCGGCCCCCAGGTCTCAAGTAAAAAAAATTTGGCTATGAAGTACAATTTTACGAAAATTCCTTTTAATATGAGTTCTCAATGTCAAAATTAGGACAATGTCAAAGACAGAGACATTTTTTTGGCCACAGCACTTTCGTTTGTATGTTCCAAAAGATCACCGAGTAGTAGATGACTATGGCGGTGTTAGCGATAAATTCCATATTCAGGGTTTTCCACATTCTATATTTTTTGACGTCTTAGTAATACGCAATCTTATTAGCTCATATTCTTAATTTTATTAATTCTTAATTTTCCGCATTCTTTATTTTCCTAATAAGAGTCACAAATTCTTAATTTTCCGTATAAGCGCAGCGAAACACACAAAGCGAAAAACAATAACTAAGATATTATGTTAACATACATTTATGAGAAAAATATGATATGCACCATAGAGTTATAAAAAAATAGCGGGAATAAATCTTGATTGACATCGAACTGACGTACAGCAATGGCGGCCGCATAAATATGTGTGACTGATTAAAGGATTGCCATGTGAAGAAAATTACCCGAATCCGACATAAAAAAAAATCTGTTGTTGGTGTGACTTTTCGTATGACCAAAAAGCTACGGGAGCGTAACAGAGTAGTCAAAATTGAATGGCTTATTTTTTTTTTTACTTTCGATAGGTTAGCGTTTGACTACATCTCACCTGATGGTAAGTGATGATGAGGTTGAAGGTGGAGCACGCCTACCTAGAATTAACCTATTTACTTTTGATTTGAAGACACTTAAGTTGTAAGTGGATGGAAATACCGACGCCGGGAGTGAGTTCCATTCCCTAGCCGCACGCACAATAAAGGAATCTGCAATCTCCCCTCCCCCACACTTGCCCCCACCTCCCCCTCACTTCCCCCCCACCCCTGCACTTGCCACCACCTCCCCCCTCACTTAGTCCGCCCCCTCTACTTGCCCTGCCTCCCCCCGCACTTGCCCCCCTCCCCCCAAGAACCATGTATAGATTACATTTAGACAGTAATGAAGGGGTTGGCGATCTACGCAGCAATGTACGGCGAATGAAGTGGGAGCAATAGCTTCCCAGTCAATACAACCGGGTGGCAACTGGGAATAAAAATACCCAGTTGCCACCCGGAGGCGAAGCATGTGGGGGCAACTGGGAATATACCCTGTACGCTAAAGCGAAGAGAGGAGGGAGAGTGAAAAAGATAGGGAAAAAGGATGAATGTATGACGGTGAAGAGAGGCGCACCTGCCTCCATTCATCCTTTTCCCCTCCCAGTTCTTTCTTCCTTTGGATAGGGTTAGAGCGTAAAACTAACTAACCGGCTCGGGTCAGCCAGTCAGTTAATAAAACTGTTTATTTGGCACAAAGATTTATAGCCAGGGTGTTGCTTAAAATGTTTTATGAACACATAAATCGTATTTTTCTAGGTTACTTTACTTTTTCTACATTATAGAAAACCTGCACAAATATGCACGATTAGTAGGTCCATTACCGGTACAACAGGGCCGTAGCCAGGAATTCACTTCGGGGGGGGGGGTTCAGCTTGATTACCATAATTATATACCTAACCTACATGCATAGACAAAACAAAATTTGCTTGTAATCATCATCGTCATCAACCTGAAGACGTCCACTGCTCAACATAAGCCTCCCCCAAAGAGCGCCACTTTGAGCGGCTGCTCGCCTCCTGCATCCATCGGCATTCGGCTCCCCGCGGTTCTGACTAGGTCGTCGATCCACCTAGTGGGCTGGTTGCTTCTTATACCTACTCGTAATGGAGAGCTAATAAAGTTAGTATGAAATCTTTCGCAGCACTCGAGTGGTAAAATAGATTTTATAATAATTTTATCAGCTCTCTATACATCTAAGTACCTACCTATGTGTATAAGAATCAAACTCATAAATATGTTTTTTTAAACGGCGTCGATAATAGATTAGAAATTTTGGCAGTAAGATTCTGTCATTGATGATTAAACAAAATGTTGGTAACTACCTATTACCGCATAACTGGTATCGATCAAACGTCAAAATTTTTTATATTCACTGTATTGTATTTCAGAAAACACGTATGGCAATTCAAACATGTCAGTCAGTACAAACGCGCTTGCTATAATTGCCTACAATAAAATACTGTAGGAACATAAAAAGCGCGCGCGTAGCGAGCGCGAAAATTTTTATATTTCCCTATTGTATTTCAGAAAATATGTTTGGCAATTCTAACATTCTTGCTCTGACCTTAGATCGGCGCAGATTTCGGGGGGGGTTTGAACCCCCAAAACCCCCCCCCCTGCCTACGGCCATGCGGTACAATATTTATTAACCTGCAAAGACCAGCACATGCATATGCATAATTGAAATATGCATTTGCATATAGTCAGATCTCTAATTATGATCAATATAGGTGAATAAGTTGTATTCGAACATAATTTGGTCATTCTCCCACACTTCCGGGTAATTTGCAAGTTTGATTGTTGGTAACACTAGCTGGTTTTGTGTATTGATTGCATCTCAAAAGTTTTATCGAAAAAGCAAGAAATTAGCGAAATATTAACAAGCTTACTTGTGAAAAGTGATCCCCTGACTTTTTTTTATCAAACCACTATGATTCCGACAACTTTTCACAACGCAAGATGGCATTTTATAATATTTTTTTCTATGCGTCTTGGGCGAGGTTCGGAGCAGAAATGGCAGGCGATAGACTTCCTATGATGTGAGTGTGTGCGTGTCCGCTCGTACTTATTAGCGTTCCGACTTCCTATGGGTACCTCGGTTCGGGATCAATTGGGACTCCGTCCTTCTTTTTTTATTAGGTCTATGATATGCACCTAATGAAATAAGAAGCCAAATATCCCGAAAAAAGAAGCTAAGTATTAATACAAATTTTTAGAGCTGCCGACGTGAAAAAAGTGCTACATTTAGCTCTACCAGAGCTGATTTGGCAACACTGATTTAGGCACAGACAAGACAATGTGCAGGCAGACTGCAGAAAAGGTTCGGAAGCGAAATAAAAAAAAATGAGTTCTCAAATGTCCGTTAGATGGCGTTGACGAGACATGGTGCTAATCACAGACCTAGATTGTTATTGTGGCGTGAATAACTATCACTACAATGTGTGGGTTCCAGTACCTGCTAAAAACGCCAAGAACGCTACGAAATTATGACACTTTTTACCCAGACAAGGCCATATCACATATGATCGTTTCAGTCAATGTGAACGAAAAAAACGAAAATAATGATAATGGGCTTTGGGTAATTTTGTTCGATGGTTAGCGTCATTTTTTTTTAACTGCCCACTTTTAAAACTATGATTATTTCGTAGTTATACATCACCTGATAGCATTAAGAAAGATAGTTTTGCTCTAAGTAATATCGAAGCCAAGATATTACTACAAGAATATCATCCAGGTAAATGTTTTGTTTGGTGGTTGGTGTTGTGTATTTTAGGCGCCCATTCAGATAACTATGATTAATTCGTATCAATACACCACCTAATAGCATTTAAAAAGTTAGTTATAATATTATAATAGTTTCGATCTAAGTTATATAGGAGCCAAGATACTACAGTTTGAACATGCTATTGTGACATGCATATTATCAGAATATCATCTCTTATCATATCATCACGAATTTTCGCGGAAACAACAGTTCAAACCCAATCCAGCATACGACGAAGAACATCATCATCATCATCATCAACAGCCCGAAGACTTCCACTGCTGAACATAGGCCTCCCCCACAGAGCGGCTGCGTGCCTTCTGTATCCATCGGCTCCCCACGGTTTTTACCAGGTCATCTGCCCACCGAGTGGGCGGCCAGCCTACGCTGCGTCTTCCGGTTCGTGGTCACCACTCGAGAACCTTTTTTCCTCATCGATTGTCTGTTCTACGAGCAATGTGGCCTGCCCATTGCCATTTCAACTTGCTAATTCTAAGAGCTATATTGATAACTTTAGTTCTCCTGCGGATCTCCTCGTTTTGGATCTTATCTCGCATGGAAACACCGAGCATAGCTCTTTCCATAGCTTGTTGCGCGACTTTGAGCTTACTAATGAGGCCTATAGTAAGAGATCACGTTTCAGTTCCATAAGTCATCACTGGCAACACACACTGATTGAAAAGTTTCGTTTTCAGGCTCTGCGGTATGTTGGACGAAAAGATAGAACGAAGCTTCCCGAACGCTGCCCAGCCGAGTTGGATTCTTCGTGCCACCTCTTTGTCGAAGTTGGGCCTACCTAATTGGACAGTCTGTCCTAGGTAGACATACTTGTCGACAACTTCGAGAGTATCGTTCCCAACAATTACCGGTATAGGTGGAACATGAGCATTAGACATGATCTTTGTCTTGTCCATATTCATCTTAAGACCAATCAAGAAGAGAAGAGAAGAGTTATCTTGTTATTTGTGACGTTCTCAACTTCATTTTTAAATTTCATGAATTTTTCCAGTGGTTCTGACTTTTGTTTCATGAAGTATATGAAGCAGTATTTGCTGAAGTCATCTATAAATGTGATGAAATATCGGGATCCTGCTATTGTCTCATCCCTTATAGGACCGTACACATCACAGTGGATCACATCGAGAAGACCACTTGTTCTCATGCTGTCATGTTCCGGAAAAGGTAAGCGTGACATTTCGCCTTTTATGCATGTCTCACAACTTTGCACATTTTCATTTTTGTTGAAAGTTATACCTCTTGCCAAATTATTTGTCAACATATTTTTTTAATCATGTTCATTTAAGTGTGCTAATTTTTTATGCCACTTCATTATGTCATTTTGTTGCATGCAGTTAACTTGCTCACAGCTGTTCTTCATTTTGACATGGTATAAACCATTTTTTTTCTCAGCTTGTAGCACTGTTTTTGGTTTGCATCTTTTATATATTATGCATTATTTTTTGTAAATAATAGTGTGTGATTATTTTCAGTTATGCGAGCAACTGACATCAAGTTTGTTGACAACTCCGGAATATATAAGGTTTTGTTTAATATTATATTTTCTGATTCTATTTTAATTTTACCTGAACCTTTTATTTCAGTTGTATGCTGATCAGAAGCTAACTTTAATGATCCTTTTTTTATATTCTATTTCAGTGAATATTTATTTTTGTCCACTCATACGTGAAGTGCATCCACTGTCCAGACACCATGTACCACATTTATTCTCTTGTGAAGCAGTATTCAAACAAACATTAAAGTTTTTAGGATTTTCCGTTGTTTTGTTTTTATTTTTCTTAGACCAACATTTACCGGTTTATGACCTTTATTATGGCAAAAATGACACACAATTACTTTCTTTTACTTTGTGTAAAATGCCTCACTCGAGAGTTATTAATTGGACTGTTTCTTCTCGCTTCACTTTCTTCAATGATTTTCATTTTTAATTCTTCTGGTGTCGGTAATTTGTCTCTCGTTTCTATGGCAATTCTAAAGTTTTCAAAACTTGCTGGTAAGCTTTAAAGTAGCATAATGCTCAGCAGTTCTTCATTTATATTGACGTCTATGCTTTGTAGTTTATCTACAATTTCAAAAGTACTGTAGAGATGGTCGCGCACATCGTCATTTTCCGACATTCTTTTTAGAATTAACTTTTTCAATAAAGTTGCTTTTCACGCTGGCCCTTTGCTTTCATATGCATTTTTTAGGGTTATCCAGATCTCAGCGGCCGTTTTGCAACTTTTGACTTGTCGCAATTCTGCCGGTGAGATGAGTAGCAGTAATTCAGCGCGCGCCATTAGCTCCAAGCCCGCATGTTTCTGTTTTTCTTCTCCGCCACCCGGGAGACTTATTTCGCCAGAAACATATTTCCAAAGACTATTTTTGATGAGCACTGCCTGTGCCTGAATGCACCAGGTGGCATAAATATTCTTATTTAACAATTCTATTTGATATGATGCCGGCATTTTTTCTTGCACGGATCACCACGAGGCCACGCCGTAGATTATAACCGCGTTCTGCTACCAATTGATGGTGAAGAAGCTACGGGCTTCTCACCTTTGATTATTTAATGTCGAACAAAATAATAAGTCCTTTGTACAAGAGACACTAATTAGTTTTATTACTTTAGAAGATACAGTTGAGATGATGTATTAAACATATTCACATTTTGGATGTCAGCCATTACGTAGATCGCGCACAAGAGAGAGAGAGAGCCACAGAGTACCAACGCTAGGGATGGGCCAGTGCTGTTACAACAAGGTAGAACTTGGGCATTAGACATGACTTTCATCTTGTCCATGTTCATCTTAAGACCAACCTGTTGGGAGACTCTACTGAGGTCGTTGAGCATGGTGATATGGTCCTTGAGTGACTCCGCCATTATGACTATATCATCGGCAAAACGAAGGTTAGTGATGTACTCGTCATTTATGTTGATGCCAGATCCTTTCCAGTCCAAGAGCTTGAAAACGTCCTCCAATGCGCAATCAGTTTCGGAGAAATAACGTCTCCCTGTCTCATACCTCTTTGCAATGGGATTTGTTCCGTACTCAGGGGGCGTACCGTGAGCCAATAGCGCGATTCAAAAGAGAGCCCGTACTGGATCGTTTGTCAAAATCTCCATACAAAAAAAAACAAAACGATCCAATGTAGGCTTAGTTTTGAATCGCGCTAAGAGCTCACGGTACGCCCCCTGGTCGTGTAGTCGGACTGACATGGTGGCCTTGCTGTACAAACACTTCCACACTTCGATATACCTATAATCCATTTGGCATCGTTGTTAGGAATGCAGCACCGCCCAAGTCTCGATTAAATCGAAAGCTTTTTTATAGTCCACAAACGCTAGGCATAACGTCCGATTATACTCTTCGGTCTTCTGTATAATCTGGCGTAGCGTTTGGATGTGGTTTAAAATCCTAAAGCCGGAGCCCTGGAGTCCCGGGAGCGTGATCAGTATCAGAAACCGGCTTGTTCGGGAGGCTGGAATTCATCAAAACTGCGTGCGAGACGATTCGTAATGACTCTCCAAAACAGCTTGTACACATGAATCAAGAGCGAGATGGGCCTGTAGTTCTTCAGTAAGGTTGAGCAGCAACCGCAACAGCGACGAAGAACGTGTCAGGTGTATTGAAACTCTAATGGAAGAGTAGATACCTGGCACAGCAATACATCCCTATTTTTATCACACCTGGATAAGTTTTTGGCAGGAGTGGTGAGGCGTTGGTGTAGCTCGTGGATGTTGTTAGTGAAACTTCAGTATCCAGGATCAGGTGTATAATTGCCGTACAGTACACAATTTACAGCTACACATAAAAATGCCTCTCCGGCCACATAAACTAATTTACACAATTAAAATACTATAAAATGTACGTGTATGTGTATGTGTGTGTGTGTGTGTCTATGTTTTGCACACACATACATACATAAATACGGAGCGACGTGTGCGCTCGCGACGTAGAGATCGAGAAGAGGAGTGTTGTTTCGTGGTGCCAGAGGGCGCTGCCGAACTATGGATTCGTTCCATTCGTTCGAATACCACAGGTGATACACAAATATAAAACATAAATTATAATTATAGCAACTGTACAAATATTGTGGCGCGTACACACGCCACAAGTACATCATGCCACCAGACAGCTCAAGGCAAAGAAGGGCATCCCGGGTGCAGATAATATCGGAAATGCAGCACTGCGCCAATCATCATATAAAGCAGTAGCAGCAGTGGCCAGTCTGCACTGTGGGCATTGCCCACACTCCTGGAAGCTGCGGAACGTAATTATGCTTCCAAAGCCGGGAAAGAAGAAGGACATAATGAAGTGAAGCTGGAAAGCTACAGGGCCCATAGCACATTTGCCAAGCATATACAAACTGTTTGAGAGGCTGCTGCTCAAGCGCCTGACGCCACATCTAATGCCAAGACTAGATTTGTATTTCAAGGAGAACACTCTCATCACATAGTTGTAAACCTCCACAAGAAGGAGTATTCCTAGATATGAAGAAGGCCTTCAACAGAGTTTGGCACAGCGGGCCAAACTAATAGAAAGAGAGATAACTAGAAGCTTGCTTCACGCCTTCCTGAAGGAGGCGATTCCAGTCGTGGGTGAAAGGAGTGCTGTCCGAAAGGTACCCGATACAGGTGGGCGTGCCACAGGGTATCTACTTGTATCTAGTCTTTTACGCTGCCGACACGGATGATATCCCCACGCCAGAAAGCGTGTACGCGTGGGACGCAGCGTACATTAGGGCTTCCTTTCAAAATACACCATGCTGACACTAAGATACTGGGTTCTGGACGAGCCACCACCATTGATCGCGAAGTGGAAACTGGTGGTGTACGTTCAGAACATTAAGCGCTCTTGGTGACGAAGACCTAAAAAGTCAGTCAAGACGTTGGTACGTTCATGGCCCACCACCACAACTACTGCTCCCAGCCGGAAGGGCCGAAGGAAGCAACTAAGTTTACGTCCTAACCCGACCCGGCTGCAAACCACAGCCGGCGAATTGAACTCCACAGGAGAGGGCAAGGCTTGGAACTGCATCCCCCTTGGCAGCCAGCCCAGGAGAAGACAGCATGGATGATTGGCTTTGAAGGCTTTGAAGTGGCCTATCAAGTGTAAGCATGTGTAACTACACTGTATTTAAAAAAAAAAATCATTTAATATCATTATTTAGTAGAGTTGTTTGAAAAATAATGGAAAACCTGACATTATTTTTGTGATCTTTGGAGTGTAATAACTCAGCTCCGATATGGTTTCTGTCGCGACGAAGGGTCGCGAAGGCACCATAAACTATTCTTAATAATGGCAACTCCAAGACTCCGCGCATAGACCATCAACTCTATGATTTTATATACTCTGAGGTAAGTTTTTTCATGGAGCGTCTTTTCAAAACGATGTTGTTTTGTTTTCTCAAGTTTAATACAAAGTTTTAATCCAAGTAAAAAGCTAAAGTGCTACGAGTAACGAAAGCTAAGTATTCCTAAGAATTTTAAAGTATCTTAAGTGTTCTAAGTATATGCTGAGTATTTACTGTATCTTCAAAATACACGCGTGATAACGCTTTTACATTTCACCAGATATCTTAAGTAAGTCATGCCGGCTAGTATACAGATCAACTAGGGTTGATCTGGATATGGCGGTGAATAAACAAATAGACAAGTTTCGAGCTCACGTATCACGTCGTGAATGGATCGAACTGGTCAGTACCTATGAGCAACAGAGAAGCCTCGTAGTAATATCTAGCGTAACGCGATATTGACTGCAGGTCGTTACCGCATAGAAGTGGTAACGCAACAACATGTACATGTAATTAAACCAAGTCCTGGAGGTAACATCTAGCGCAATGCGGTGTAGACCCAGGCGGATGAGCCGTTGCAGCCGCTAAGGTGCAACGGAGTCTAACTAATATGGCGCATGGTATGGTGCGGTTCCATAATACTAATTGATCTTCTTTCTCAATAGATAACTGGTGAGGTGACTAATTAACGAGAGGGCTACGTTGTGTGTGTGACACAACGGAGCCCTATGTGCGATGGCACCGAGTAGACAGTCGGTGTCATCGTACCATAAACTCCACAGATGAAGAACGTTGACCTAGAGTGACACTTACATACACAAAGGCGAAGCAAATCAACCACAAGGGAGAGGGAAGGTGAAGGATACGAGAACCCAACACACAAATATTAAGTTAAGGTATGAGAGGCACACATTTATACTCTTTACTTGCATATGTTTCGCTGCACCCTCCATATACTATACATCCCAAAGCAATCTATGAGGAGATGCTATCAACAAATATAACACTTAGTAAATAATATACCATATAAATGGGGGGTGTAACGATAGTTTCGATAGGAACTGCTTGAACAAATTCTGCTTACTATTAGTGGCTCTTTTAAATAGTACTAGTTTCATTAGTGGGCAGTAATTTTGAAAACGACGGCACTTTTACCCAAACCCCTAGCTCTTGCTTTTTGGTCTCTCTTTTTGCCTATCTCATCAGTGGGCGTAGTCTGTGTATACTCCCATAGATCATCATGTATCAAGTATAGTTCCATTAAAAACTTCCATGAGCTGTAGTTACTAGCACCATCTAGCTTTTCAATAGATGCTGAGCTCATTATATCATGTTTACTCACGGTTTCTGTTGAATGTTGTTCTCTATTTCCATTCATTGTGCGCAGGTCCCAATTACCTTTGTTAGAGTCTACTTCTTGGCCTAACAATAACTCTACTGTTTAGAGAGTTACTCAGAAAGTATCCAAGGATTGTTAGACACTTAAAACGCAGGGTAGATATCAATAATCTTTATAAACGGAAATTCAACACAGCATTACAAAAACATATAGAACTATTAAAACATTGCTTCTTTAGGTTTACTAGATGTAAGCAAAATCAACCACATATTTTATCTCAACTGACACTGGAAATTTTCTCTGTTCCAAACAAACTATTGTCTTTTTAAATTTTCATTCAAAAAGACTACCAACGAGTATGTCTGTCTGACATGAGGTTACATACCTAAAATATGTGCTGTCACACCTCTTTGCTCCAACAAGATGGAGATTCTGCGTTTATAAAGTGCTATATAGATACCTGGCAGATAAATCTCTAGATAGATGTCTAACGAGGTGACATAACCCCTCACGCCTTTGCATCGACCTTCATAACACCCTGTACAATGATTGCGGGTACCAGATAATAAAAACAAAACTGTCAAAATAGTCAACTGCAAAATAGTCAAACACCAATGTCAACCTACCGTCAGGATATTGAATCGGAACGTTTCTATCAAAATCGTGAACCATTTTTGAAGTGACAAATTGAATTTTCAAAAATTATTTTCTTGAAAAGTAGTTATTGCCATCATTTGCCATGTCAGATTTACACTTTCTATGTGTATACCTGTGGAAAAAAATCAGCCTCCTAGCAAAACTCATATAGTGGATAGATGTGCAAGTATGTTTCACTTACCCCAAAGTATAAAATGATATATTTTACTTAGTGAAATCAAGGAAATAATCAGCTAATATACCTACAAAAGGATTTTTTCCGACATATAAACATTCGCTACACCATGTCTCGTCAGCGCCATCTATCTTTGGCTGTAGAATTACGTTGCGTTCAGCTGCCAGAAAATCCTCTATTGTCAAAATTGACAGATTGATTGATTGTAACTTTTCTAATGTGTCATTTTTCTCCAGTGCTGTTGGCGGATTACTGTTTTGTTCCGTATTTTGTCGTAAATTTACGGCCATGTGTGGTTACATTAACGTTTTAGACAAAATTTATAGTGATGCTATCCACCACTGCAAATAGCAGAGTGAAAAACCTTAAGGGACCGGAGAATTCCGAGTTTCTAGAACGGGAAGAAATCGGTCACGAAAACACAACGGATGATAAGGTCAGAGGTTATGTCGGCTCCTACGAGCCGTCCTCGTCGTTTGGAGGACCTACTCGAGATCCTCGATTCAGATCCCGCGGCCGTGTCTCAGAATTCCGGTCTACGCGCGGCGGCCGTGGCGGTGGCAGGGGTCGCGGGGGATTCTCGTCCCGCGGCGATCGCGATGCCCTGGAAAATTCCTACAAATATCACGAACCCCCAGCCCAGCCCCTGAATGACTCCTGGTCGCAAGGAACTGCCTCTAATAAATTCTATGAGCGATCAGATATCGTCGTCAACCTGCCTGAAGACCCGCGTATATCAAAGCTGTTGCGGAGGCTGTGCGCTGAAGTGGACATCGAAAAATCGCTTGTAATATGCAGCAAGCTTCAGGACGCTATCATGCTGCCAGATAACGCACGTTACATACGTCGCGCTTACGATATTTTAGTAGAATCTTTACTTGATGTATTTTATGATGGTCCAGGCCCAGAAACAAAGGAAGGTGCAGCAGTGGTACTTGGTAGAATAGGCTATGTGATGGGACCGGACTTCAGAAAGCACATGGATTGGATTATGTCTACTTTTTCAGTACACAATGCATCTATAAAGCACTTGCTGATCCTGTCTTTCATAGAAACTTTCCAACTGGATTTTCAAACACCCAATTTAACAGAATTTGCAGAAATGACTTTGAAAAAGTTACAAGGTATTATTGAAGCCACTGATTCTGCAGATGTGTTTATGGCTGCTATAAATGCAATGATTGTGATGTCCAACTCTTACCCGGAACATTTTGCCAAACACTTTTTTGACACGGTGGATATATTGGTGGGTTGGCATGTGGACAGTGCTCAACCAAAAAAGATAAAGGATTTTGCGTTGCAGTCTATGCTGAAGTTGAGCCGCCATTGGCAGGCAGATGTAGGCTTCTCTGTGAATTTGCTGAACCAATTTGTAGAAGACATGGTTGCTTATTCTAATGACTTAGACTTGGACAATAGTGAGAAAGATGAGCCAACATCTTTTGAAGACTGCCTGCAGAAGATAACATCATTCTTGAATGTGTTCAACATAGTGGTGAAAAGCTTGGGATCACTTCTGAGCCCAACGGTATCACAAATCGTGTCATGGTCATTCCTGAATGAATCAATCACTAAAATTCTCCAAGTTCTGACAAACACGATGAAGGATGAGACTGATGCTGACTTGATCCTGGCAGGTAATGAATGTATTTGCTTGATGTTGAAACATTTGCAATCCAAATGTGCGTCATGTATGCCAACATTGTTTTCTTTGATTTTGATGGAATTGAAAAGCTTTTTGCAAATTGATAAAAGTGTGTGCCTCAGTGTGGTTGACCTGATATCTGTCACCATTAAAGAAATAGCTTCCAATCTGCCCATAGAGTTCATAACTCAAATCATAGGCCCTGAATCGTTGATGCACCCCCTGCGCTACTCAGAATGCAGCAAGATCCAGCAAAGTGTACTGACGGTTTACAGCAACTTGCTTAATTTAAAGAATATACCACTTCTGCAGGAGACATACAAGTATGTCCTAATGGACATTCAGAACTCATTTTGTGCTTTAGTCCCTGATGCTCAAATTATTACCCCTGAATATGTAGAAAATGTGAGTAAAGCTGATGCTGAAAAGAATATTATATTTTATCTTCAGTGCTTATCAGAATTAGCAAATGCCAGTAATTCCATTATTGGCATGTGGGCTTTGCAGCCAAGTATATTGGAGCTGCTGGCAATCAGAATGTGTCCCCACAATGGAAATCTGTCCAGACATGCACCAGCTCTGCAGTTTTCTGTACTGTATCTGCTATATTCACATTGCAAGAAAAATAACCATTTTGTTGCATCCAGTGACTTGGTCACTAATACCCAGCAGAGAGCTATTGACATATTTGGCCTATCAAACCTCAGTATTGGCGAAGGTACAGGCTCCAGCCCTACATCAGGACATCTGGCTGTTATTTTGAATACACTCAGCATGATTTTCGATGAAGATATACCAAAAGAGACATTATTACTGGCGTTACACTGGGCATCAGATATATTCACACAACTTGACAAATATTTACACATAGTAAGCATGTCCAAAGTCTTTCTAGTTTTAGTTACAAACATGTTGGACTTGGCATACAGTTTTGATTCTGGCATAGTGTTGCTTGTAATGAAGAACTGCCAGAATTTATTAAAAAACAAAAATTTGCAATGGAGTGTGATTGTACTAAAAACAATAGCTGTTCTGTGCATTTTGCACCTGGATAATCAAGAAAAGCCAGTTTCTAATGTGTGTAAAGAAGTGCTGTTTGAATTGCCATGGGATGTTGTGCAGCAAGAGTTAGACAGCCAACTGGTAAAAACATTCACAAGTCGCAAAACAAGCCTGCGGATACTAAACAGTGATACTAAAGCAAATTCTTTTAAAGAATATTTGATGCGAGGTTCATTTTCAAACTTATCAAATGAGCACTTCAAACTGATCATCAATTGTCTTCTACATTTGATAAATGATGATAGAAAGCTCTTGACAGATGCATTTTTGAATTCATGGCCGATACAATCATCAGAGGATGAAAACAACCTGTTGTTCTTTCGGCAGTGTGCTACAAACTTCTCATCTGTGTGTGTTGGCTGGGCATTATCAGAATTGGCTCATACAACTGTTGCTTTAAAGCTCAGAACATATTTGGGAAAGCCTCAGGAGACATTTATGAAAATAGAGGGAGCATTAAAGGGAGTTGCTAGAGAAACTTCGTCATTGGACAGCAAATATGTTGGATCCGATCAACACAAATTGGTGGATGTTATTGCAGCTGAGCAAACAAGAGCCCGTCGCATAACAGAGTTCATGATGTTCCTGGAAAAATATATCTATAATGCAGCCGACGGTACAGCTACCGTGCTTCCAGCAGTTAACAAACCTGTGAAAACTTTTTTCCACACAAACTGGTCAACTTGTCGCGAGTGGTTGAATAGAGTGCGCCCTGCGGCTCTTGCGGTGAGTCTGTATGGAGGACATTTTGGAGCCGCTATTTACCACGCGCAACTAATTTTACAAACCGCCGCAAACTCTAACACCAATATTGACGTTGAAGCTATTACAATGAGTGTGGCCCGAGCACTGATCAAATTTGAAGAGCCAGAAGTATTGCATGGTCTTTATGTCTGGATCAAACAAACTTTCGACAAGAAACTCATTTGGCTGAAAGGTGCAGCTGAGCAAGCCAATGCCAGACATGAATTAGCCTTGGAGTACTACAAGAAAATATTGAATAAGAGAATGATTGAAGACAAAACCGATGAAGTAGGTTCATCCCAAATAGATGCTAGGAGTACTAAATTCATCGAAGAACAAATTATGGAAAGCTACAAACATATACAAAGTTGGGAAGATATGCAAAATTGGAAAGAAAGTGAATTGCAAAATGCTCATAATTCTCAATGGGATTCATTTACGGCTTTGAAACTATTTGAAACTAGTGGCGACATCTCTAATGAGCTGAGCAACTGGGATGTGTTAAATATCGATAGCAACGATATCTCGAAAAACGCCTGCTCATATCAAGGATTGCTGAACAAAATTGAATCAACGTTGGTTTGCACAGCTGTAAAAATGTATTACAGTGACTTTACAGAGAAATATGACGACCTGCTGAACAACTGTGAGGCCTTACTGAATTCAAGTACAGAAGAATTAGCACAAAGTAATTCAGTGCATTTCTTAAAAGAGATCGCAGTTTTACAACTGGCCAACCATGGACTTAAACAAATAGTAAAGAAAGGCAGAGCCATACAAAATCCTTTCAAGGCTTCTACAATCAAAGAACAGAAGTATTGCACTGAATTAAAAAATCTGACTCGCATATCGTGGTGGAATGAGTACTTTACAAAGCTGAACACAACCGAAGAAAACAGTTTCTTGTCGGAATGTCTTCGTCTTGACGTCATAAAAAGTGCCCGTAAGAATGCAAACTTGTTAATGGCGCGAAGAGAGCTGTCAAAACATTTTAAAAATAACTCTGCTTTCCAAATGTGCTTGGGCAATGTGGATAATTTAGATGAATTGGGCGACGTTTTGCTGATGTCGACCAACACTTTCGAGTTAGATATTTGGACACTAAATAACGTCAGTGCTATGGCTGAATTGTGCAAATTAACTTACTCAAAAGAAGATACTAAAATCAGGGCTATTAATTTGTGTGCGAGCGTGTCTCTGGGATTCTCACAAAGATTGACAATGGGTGAACAAAGCTATGAACTACGCGAGAAAGGTACCAGAATGTTGCTTACTCTTTCCAAATGGGTACAGAACGAAACTGCAGCTGTATTGGAAGATGAGTTGCCGTTAAAAAAATTGGTCTTGGCTCTACCTGAAATCGGTTTAGTTGACAATAACATATCTGAAAATGTTATTCCATTGTCTGATTCTGCCGTGGGAAAATTGTTACAGTTTGGAGTTAACCAATGTCCAGGGCTGGCAAAAGCTTGGGCCAGCTTCGCAGCTTGGTGTTTCCGTTGGGGCCGTAAAATGGTAGAATTTAGCTCTAAAACCCGTGAGCAATTAACAGAAAACGATAAATTGCAGATAGAAAGCGTAATGATTGGATGCTCTCCGCATGATTTTGAGGCTGTGTGTGAGATACTTTCAAAAACGAAAGCCACCTGCGATGATGAAGATATTGACTGGAACGAAATAAATACATCCGAAATGATCGAAACTCAGTTGCGTACTGTTCCATGCTTGAGTAACGCTTATCCCGAACATCTCGCGCTTTTAGTAGACATATGGCGTCAAGCTCAAAAGCGAGTCTTTTCTTACTTCGAACTTTCCGCTGATGCTTACTTCAAATTCTTGCAGCTGATTTGCGCATCCGACTATATTAATCATAGCGGAGAAAATGCTGTAGTAAATGCCACATTGAGACTTCTACGTTTGATAGTAAAGCACGCTATGGAGCTACAGACGGTTCTTGAGTCTGGCTTAGCGAACACGCCAACACAGCCATGGAAAGTGATTATTCCACAACTTTTCTCCAGACTCAATCATCCGGAGACATATGTACGCAAATGCGTGTCAGACCTACTGTGCAGACTGGCTGAAGATACACCACATCTGATTACATTCCCTGCTGTAGTGGGCGCTGTAGAAAACGAGCAAAGTGAGCTGTCTGAGCTAAATATAGCAAGATCATTCTTATGCAATGACGCTGAGGATATAGACGAAAATGAGGACTTAGATTCAGCAAGCGACAAAGTTGTTAACAACGAACTGAATTCGTGTTTCCTAGACATGGTGGAAACATTGTCCAAACAAGCTCCTAAAACGATTCTTCAAGTGAAGTTGTTAGTCAAAGAACTCCAAAGAATAAACTTGTTGTGGGATGAATTGTGTCTTGGCACATTAGTTCAACACCACTCCGACTTTAGTAAAAGGCTAAGTCAGTTAGAAACCGAAATCGCTAAGGTTAAAAATAATGAGCACTTATCAGCGGAGGATAAAGATAAACTAATAAAAGAGAAACACAGAATAATATTTGAGCCCATTGTATATGTGTTGGAACAGCTGAATCAAGTAATCTCAGTTAAACCAGAAACGCCTCATGAGATTGCGTTCCAGGCTAAATTTCAAACATTGATTACGGAAGTCATCGATAAATTAAAAAATCCTACCAATCCGGAAAAGCCACAGGAATCTTGGGCTCCCTTGAAACAACTTCAAATCAAACTACAACAAAAAGTAAACAAGAGGACTTCTTACATATTAAAGATGTCTGACATCAGCCCAGTGTTGGCAGATCTGAACAACACCGTGATTACAATGCCAGGTGTCCACACAAACCAAAGAACTGTTAGAGTCACTATTAAGTCAGTTGAGAACAACGTGGCTATATTGCCTACAAAAACCAGACCGAAAAAGCTGGTATTTTATGGGTCTGATGGAAAAGCGTACATATATTTGTTCAAAGGTCTTGAAGATTTGCATCTGGATGAGAGAATAATGCAGCTGCTCTCCATTACGAATACCATGATGGCTCGAGATTCGGAAAATAATGACAATCAGACCTACAGAGCTCGTCATTACTCCGTAATACCTTTAGGCCCTAGATCCGGATTGATCAGCTGGGTGGACAACGTGACGCCGCTATTTGCATTGTACAAACGATGGCAGAACAGAGAAGCCGCTATCGTATCGGCTAAGCTCAATAAGAACGTGAACGTGCTGCGTCCATCGGAATTGTTTTACGCTAAACTGAATCCCCTGCTGAAGGAAGCGGGGGTGTCAACGGAGAACAGAAAAGAGTGGCCGGTGTCGGTGCTGAAGCAAGTGCTGCAAGAGTTGTCGGCGGAGACTCCTAAAGACCTGCTGTGGCGCGAACTGTGGTGCGGCAGTGTGACTCCGGAGCAGTGGTGGCAAATGGTTCGGCGGTACAGTTATTCCGTGGCAGTGATGAGTACAATCGGCTACATAATCGGGCTAGGCGATAGACACTTGGACAATGTGCTGGTGGACTTGACCTCCGGTGAGGTGGTGCATATAGACTATAACGTGTGCTTCGAGAAAGGGAAGACGCTGCGTGTTCCGGAGAAAGTGCCGTTCCGGATGACGCCCAACTTGGTGACCGCGCTTGGAGTTACTGGCGTTGAGGTGAGTCACAATGTTCTTTGCCATGCTTACCTGTCGTATACAGCCGTAATCACCAAAAGTATAACAAAAAATGACAAAGGTTAATTCAAACCGTCGGATTCGCAATGTTTCAGTGTTCTACGAAGATCTGGGGACAACAGGAATAAACGGGAAAATTCATACAAACACAATCGAGGTTTACTATATATTGTCGAATTAAGTTTGTCCGGAAAGTTCTCGAAAGCAAAAGTCTGCAATAGGGTTGTTTACTCAATTTGAAAAATAGTTTTAAACTAATATGAATCGTCGTGCATGAAGTTATGGTCTTTCTAAGTAAACAGCGTTAACAGAATAGGCCTTAGCTGCCTAAATTGAAAATTGCCATAAAGTCGCAGATAACTAATATAATTTAATTTATGAATAACTTTGTTATCCGCTTGGAAGATCACTATTTCTATTCCACAGGAAACACAATTTTCAGGGATAAAAAGTAGTTATTTTACACTATAACTATTTCAGAACCTAAATTATACATCAAAACCATCCTTCAAAGTTTTGCATTTTGTAATAATGATTATTTTGGATGATAACGACAACTAAGCATTTTTGATCGACGCTAATTAATTATGTAGGTAATTGAAAACTCTTTGAGTTGATTCTGCTGACGAAAAGGCTAAATAAGGCTAAGGCTAAACCAAATATATATGGCACATAATGCGGCCATTGTGATCGCGACTGTATGAAAGGGAAAGCAATTTTGCCTGCTTAGTGTAACGAAAACTAAATTCCCGCCCCTTTACATTAACATTAATCTGAACATTTTTAGAATTGTTAAATTATAAGGTAGTTTGAGTAAATCAAATAAATAATAGACCATATACATAGACCCTGGCCTGGACCCTAACTAGGGTTCCCTCTGTATCTATAGATG
Organism: Ennomos quercinarius; assembly: GCA_910589525.2. Lineage (NCBI taxonomy): Eukaryota > Metazoa > Arthropoda > Insecta > Lepidoptera > Geometridae > Ennomos > Ennomos quercinarius. The sequence goes on from OU342500.1 coordinate 16,593,869, forward strand.
GACCCAGGAACTATGAGGACCATGTTCCCACCACACCCGGACACGGAACAAGTATTTGCACTTTTACTTTTTTCCTGTGCACAAATACTGGTCCTGTCGCAGGAATCGACCCCGCCGCCGCGCCGCCTCCAGGTTATGAGCCGACTTGCTCAACCACTACACCACCGACTAGAGGCTGTCAACTGTGATATTATAGGTTTAAAGTTTGCACGACAGAAGCAACAAACATTTTGATCAAATTATTAAATTGATCCTATGCGCATGTTGTTGACCTACATTTAGTTGTGGCACATTATTTGCGTAAGGCATAGAAGGGGTTGTTCCTGTTGTCCCCCACGTCTTCGGCCCCATGGAGGCATTACATATTCGTATTTATTATTGTCAACTCTATAGTTTACGACAAAGAGTGAGGGTTAAGGTGAATGAAAAAAATGTTGAGCGCCATCTGTGTGATATCGCGTACAGCTTTTGACCAGCAATCTCGGGGAATGCTTCCTTATTTTCTCGGTAGATGTCGTATAATGTCGTATAGTGTCGTAAATTGTCGAGTAAGTAGAGTAGAGGATCAACATCAACAGCCTGAAGATGTCCACTGCTGAACATAGGCCTCCCACAGAGCGCCACTTTGAGTGGCTTCTTTTCTCCTGCATCCATCGGCTCCCCGCGATTTAACCAGATCGTCGGTCCACCTAGTGGGGAGCCGGCCTACGCTGCGTCTTCCGGATGTATAGCATAATGAAAACATTTTCAACTATTAATACATATCCTTTATTTTACATAGAACAATCTTTCTTTCATAATTAAATCTTCATTTTTATACGACAGAGAACCTCTTAATAAAATCTTTATCACGGCAGGGAACTCATTATAATCTCTCAATAAAAAATCAACAATAAAGCTTTTAAAACTTGAGCGTAGATTCGCACAGGTACCTAGATGCGAACGGGTACCTACTGTCACTAACAACTTTAAATACTAGAAGCGTTTCACGTTTCCCACAAACGTCCACAATATTCGTTGGTACACTACACTGCGTCTGGCGCGCAGGCGGGCGGCCGGTGCACGGGAGTGGGCCCGTCCGCGTCGGGGGCGTACGAGGGGTTCGAGTCTCCTCGCTCCGACTCCACGTATCCTGCGTTTTCTATGATGCGGCACCGGGACGTGTCCGACAAAGATTCTCGTTCCACGTATACGAGCCTCGCCGGTCTGCCCCCGAAGCTCGTCAGTCCGCTGGGTGGCGTCGAGCGGGTTAGCGAGCCCTCTCGGAGCGCGACCGAGCCGCGTTTCCTTTCCGGGGCGGGAGATCCTCTGTACTCGGAGGTGTCCGGTCGCTTGCATCGGAGGAGCTTGGCGAACGCGGCGCGGAAGCCGGCGTTCTTCCAGGCGTAGATGAGCGGGTTGATGCCCGAGTTGGACATGGCTAGGGACGACGTCAGCCGGTAGGCCACATGGTTGTGCAGCGGCATCACGGGCAGCGTCTGTGCGCACGCTACCACCACGAATGGCATCCAGCATATCGAGAACGAGCCGAGGACTAGGAGCACCACCTGGAACGGATACGCATTCCGATTAGATTCGATCACTTTACAACATAATTCATATTTGGGGATAATGATAAGAGATTAGGACGAATTTGTATTCATCGCAGTCGTTCATTTTAGTGTCTCATTCATTCTCCGATAGAATCGTTATATCATCCATTTTGTAGTTAAGTAGGCACATATTTTTGGTTCGATGCTTTGTTACACTAGTCGACGACTTTTAATAGTTGATGTCGCATGCATTCTAATGTTTCTATGTTTATTTGGTTGGTTTTTCCTACTAACAGTTATAGAAGCATTATTTACGTTGCATGGGAGGTTCTTTTACCTGTATGCTTTTCCAATCGTTGGCCCCCGTGGGGCAGCAGGTGTTGGCGCGCATGCGCTTGGCGTGGCAGGCTGCCTCGCGCCATATCCGCCAGTACAGGATGAACATCACCATCCAGATGAGAGAGAACATCGGCGCCAGGATGCTCGTCGTGTACGACTTGGGAACCACCTGGAACACATCAGGGTTCTTGGTTAACTCTTGAAAGGATTAACGTATCTATGGTTACACTATAACTATTCAAACTATAACGCATTATTATAGCCCTCGTGGTATTTTATACAAACCTGAACATTAATCTCTCGAAGCGGAACCATACTAAATTAAACTGTAGCTGGCCATTACCATTACGTATAGTTTACAAACAAACCAACTTAACTAGATTGGATGAAACTATGCCTTTGTTACTGTTACTTTTAGAGGGTCGTCAAAGTGGAATAGCTTAGAAATGATGATGACCGTGCTGTGCTAAAACCAGGCCTTTATCCAGAGCTGTAATGTAATAAATCGTAAAGTTTATGAACGATGATGAACGCGTGTCGTAATTAGTTAAAATTAATGCGTTTTATTATGTGTACGAGGCACTTGCGTTGCGTGTTAGCTTGATTGTGTGTGTCTGGAGAAAGTACATATTACAGTGAGCTAGTTCCCTAGCTATTTTAACTATTTGGTCAAATATCGCGATCAAATCTAGATTTTAATAATGCTCTGCACGTAAAATATTCTAGCGTTCAAATTAGTTCGTCACAAAATACTTGTTTGTTATCAGCCGGAATGTTTATATTTTAATATCATCAATATTTATTGGAGCATCTGAATATATAATAAGTTTGTCCCAATATTTGTACGTTATATTCAGCTGGAGATGGAGATAAAAAAATAAAATAAGCAAGTACGTGTTGGGAATTGAAACAATTCTCGTGAGGCGTTGTCACATAAATAATTCTTAGCAATTTATGAAATGGTACTAAGTTTTTCGATCAGCACGTGTAACATTATTTGAATAAATAATTTGATAGCTTCAGACTGTAACATATATTTATTTAATACAGCTTTAACTCAAATAATCATAGTTTCTTGTCGGTAAGTGAGTGGTATCCATGGAAAACACGTATATTACTAAAGGGACAATTTGAGCCGTACTTTTAGATACGCAATAGGCATCGTAATACCAGCCGGTAGCCGCATTACCTATAACCTACCGAATAACTCAAAATATTTGTAGTTGTCTTCTAATTAAGGCCTGCACACACCGGGACGGAATTAACAAAGGATTTAATTTTTAACCAAAGGACATTCAAACTTATCTACTAGGAATACGACATAAATTCCAAAGGGATTTCTTAAACGGCATTGGAGACCGCGCTAAGGGATCCCGCGACGGGATGCCGCAGTATGGAACGGGATGTCAGTGTACACTGGCCGGTGGCTAAATTCTCGGCCATGCCGTCCCGGTGTGCGTAGGCCATTAGAATTAAAGTATCAGACTAGTCTTAACCGCAAGAACACCATAACATGACTAAAGGAATGTAAAGAAGCAAATGTCTCACCATATTCATCTCGCACTTGACGCCCTCGTGCCACTCGTTCCAGAATATCGGTATGCAGCTGATGCAGACGGCCACGGACCAGGTGGCGCTCATCAGCAGCCTGGTCACCAGCTTCGTCATGTACCGGCTGTAGTGCAGCGGGTGCACTATTGCTATGTACCTGGAAATGTGGATGAAATATATTACTGTTGAGTATGGAAAAATATATTCATATCATATAGGTACCTACATTGAGAGTCTTTGGATGTTGGTACTCGCGTACCGGTCGAACTTTTCTATTAACTTTGACGAAACTTGGTATATAGGTTCACAATAAAAATTTTTGTTGTCGTTGATTTTTACTGGAGAGGTCGAGAGTTATTTTCCTCAAAAAGGGAGAAAGTTTGTAGGGTGCCATTTCCCGGCCGATTTTGATAATATTTGACAGAAACGTTCGCTAGGTACCTACTCAATTCTAAATAAGAATTTCGTAGCCTAACAGGTCAAGAGGTGGTCAAGATAATAAGATCGTGAGTTCGTTTGTGCTCACGAGGTCTACTTATACTTTTCGCAGTATATAACTATAAGTACTAGTTATAGTAGATTCACAGTATGCATACATACACAAATTCCATTCTCGTGCTCGAACCATCGGCGCCGTCTCCTTTGATAATATTAAAAACTTGTCGTAATATCATAGCATAGCGTGACGTGAACATTGAACCTCAAAGCTAAATATATCCTCGGATTTTCGAGGTACGAGCCCGTACGTGAGCTGAGGACGCCGACGGGCCAGAGTTACGACTCACCTGTCTACAGCTATCGCAATAATGTTGTAAATGGACGCCAGGCACGCCAGTATAATGAGGATGAAGCGCATCAGGCACGACCATTTGATCTTGCCGACGTTCTCGTCCAGGTAGAAGGCGAGGTGGTAGGGCAGCGTGAGGCCCACCATCAGGTCTGAGATGGCCAGGTTGAGCACGAACTGGTTGGAGACCAGCGAGGACAGCCGCCGGCTGAGCGTCACGGCGAGTATGGTGAGCGTGTTCCCGCTCACGATGAGCAGCATCAGCGCCCCGTCGACGATGCTCCACGCCCAGTAGTTGTAAAGGCTCTCCGCCGCACCCGTCCCCTCCGCGGTCTCGTTCCACCACCCGTCGCTCCCATTGTCACTTGCCAAGTCCATACCATCGCTGGCCGCGGTCGCCAGCGCCTCCCACTCGGAAAAATTCGACGTCGTGGTCGAAACTCACACGCGCATGGTCTAACTGTTTCCTTCACTGGTCACTCGCGTTTCGAGCGCGCATACATTGACACCCTTGTCCCACTCGCACTGTTTGCACATTTTACACTGCACGTTCAGTACCACGGCAACCACCTGAAAGAGGAGGGTTCATTAAAAAATTGTATAATTAGGCGAAGTCGTCAAGTGCGGGCTTGTGCGGCATACATGCTGTTTCACGCGGCCCTTGTAAATGCAGAGTGACGCTCGCAAATAGCGCAGCGCGGTAAACGACTTCGTAAGGCGCTATTCTGTATGCGAGGGCGCGTCACCTCTACAAATTACTTCGTAGTAGTTCGTAGCAGCTTCTTTGGTGCGCGTCCTAATCACATTATTAAGTTTTTCGAAGGATCTTCGAGAGCCGTCAAAGTTGGCTGTTGCGTCTCGATCGACCTTCATTGCTGAATTATTTATCGTCAACAATATTGAAGCTCAGTCTGCGGCGTAATCGATCGAAGCTATAAATTAATAATTTCGAGGCTGAGGTCATTGTTACTTCGTAAAGATGGCTCGATTGTGTTTTTGTGTAGCAACTCAAGGAAAGTCCTTGAATACTGAAGGACGCATCAATTACTTGATTATTAGCTATGTGTTACCTGTTTTCGGATTGTAGCTCCTTAGTAAAGTAAGAGTCGACGTCGATGTCGACCTGCTAATGTTATACAACTCTTTGAAAACGATGACATTTATAAAACACGACTAAATCAATACCCAGCTTGAGCCTATCAATACATAGTTCCACTTGGAACTATATTGATAGGATAATAGTGAATAGATTTGTTACAATTGAAAGGTTCTGCGCGGTGCTTGCTATTGAACTATTATCCATAAATTAATCTATTCAGTAGGCGTATTTGTTTACGGATGAAATATTTAAGCGTGGCTGGAGCTGACAAAGTAAATTATATCCACGACTCGGACCGCCTGCCGCTACCGATGGCAATTTGAATTTCAAATGCGAGCTGATCACAGTCTTAACGCTTTTGCCTCCTTCAATTTAATTTATCATCAACACCGCGAGAAAAACCTTTAATAATTTTTTTTTATAACATGATTATGTTTATTTCATAACTTAAATAACATATAATAATAAGTATACTAAACTAAACTAGACCTAAAAACTAAACTATGCCTAAAAACTTTAAACCTTTAAATTGTTTATGGGCATTTTAATATTTATCTCCTAAAGCCAGGTTGCTAATGTGGACTTCCCTATTGCCTTTTTGCAGAAAGTCGGACCTAATGTATATTGAACTAGCGAAATAATAAAATTGTCGGTCCATTAAGTCAGACAGATATGAGCCGAGCGGGATTGTGGCCGCCGTCCATTTGTATTTAATATTTATAAATGTCGAATTAAGAATGGACAGTTGGATGAATCGGATTCCAGTATTTTAAAGTAGAACGAGAAATTGTGTCAATAGATTATGCAAATTTTGCAATAAACCGATACATTTTAATTTAACTCTGCCGGCTAAAGCGAAACACCGAACTGGTTCAGTTTGTTGATTCAAATTGATTATCGTAACTACAACGTTTTGAAATACTAAACCAGCAAACATTGCAATTCAAAGCGACATTAAGCGTAGTTTCTCTGCAGGACTATACGAGTAGGTATACACAGAACTTCGTTTAGTTTGATGAATGAAACGTCAAACGTTGCTGTAGGTACATTGTTGTACTTTGTAGGCCGACAATGACAGATTGGGAATAGCAATTTGTAACACAATCATTTTCGTGTCATCAGATTATCGGATAAGCACGCTAATTTACGTGGCTTGGAGTTTAAATCAGCTGTAAAGACTTGGCAGTAATTAGGATTATGTTACGAAATCGTTGATTAAACGTAAACAGTAATGTAAACACTTGAAATAAATCATTTAACTGCGTGAATATCATTACATGTCAAGGTTCATGGAAGGAAAGATACAATAGGTTTGTCGTAATTTCGTGAAGCTAAAAATAAAATAATATCGTTTCGTGACTAGGCAAAGTTTTATAGGAATCGAATACGAATAGTTGCGTGCTTGATTCATATAAATGCAGAACTGCAAGCTGCAATAGACAAACGAGGCCTAGTATTCAGATCACAACCGCACTATTGCAGCGCAGGGCTAACTCAAATGCCCTTTGGCATCCAATGACAGGACATTAATATGCCGCGCCGATGTCCAATTGCGAACGCTAATGTGGTAAATGTGGTTTTGGCCCGTCATTTGCACAAAATATAGTCCCACCAACAGGACGTTGCTTTCAAACGATGCCCGTACGAGTACTACCTTATAGATGTCGTTGTCCTCAAAGACTAACCCAAACGCTGTTCTATAAAAATATCGAACAATCGAGACCCTGACTTCTTCCTCCGTTTCATTCAAAAACATTGACACAATGTTAAACATTTTAACAATGGATGTTTACAATTCCGGCACAGAAAAAACTACAATTGTAGGTTCGGTATGTGTATCAATCGGGCTGTGTATTGTATCGGATATTTATAGCGGCTGCCCACCCCGGGTCTCGTGTTTGTTTCTATTCTATTCCGGTTTTCTTCGTGCGAGATTTATTTATCCAATTTAGGGATATTGTCAGTGCTTACGATGGAGATGTTTATGGAAATATAACTGTTATTTTGGGCGAGAATATTAACATATATGATATATCCGACCTTTTATAGGTAAAAGTGGCGTGTCTGAGCAGAGTAGCGCCAGCCTCGTCGCTTCGCATCGCGTGTCGACCTCTAAACGCTAAGAATGTCATTCTTAAACAATTCTTAACTGTTTTAATGATTCTTTATTTGGCCAGCAGCGTAAAAAGTTACTAATGTTATTCAAATGTTATGATTACCATTGCCGGTAACGCGGATTGCGGGTATGGTATTTTAAAGAAGTCTAATATCAAACGAGGGAATCAATATTTCGCAATATTAAGGATTTTTTTGACAAAAATCCTTAATATTAAACAGGAAAAAACTAAAGCGGATATGAACGTTAAATTATGAAGACCTTGTTGACACAGAGACCTTTTATCTTCATTATTTCTAGTTAGTAAACAGCCTCAATATTGGGTTAGACCACAGAATACTTAATTAATAGAAGAGAGACGAGGAGTTACTTATCTTTTCACCATATCTTCTGGCTGTGTATGGAACCTTTCTGTGCTATCGTCATATATTAAACTAATCTATGAGTTTGTAATTAAAGTGACTAGAGTCAAAAACGTAACTGTTCAATACAATGGAGGCCGGATTGAAACAGAGCATCCATTAATAAAAACCTTTGAGGTGTCCAATGTTTGGTAGAGCTGTTATCAAAATGTTTGTTTGATCCCGGCCTGTTCAGTTTATGCTCTCCATATAAATGCAGCGCAAATTGCTTCGCACTGAATGGTAGTTTGTTATTGGGAACGAAGCTGTAATTTTGCGTAGGGACCCCCAAATTGAATATGCCATGAGTTGGTTAGCAGTTTGGAAACATAGTTACTTAGTTAGGAACTCTGGAGACTGCCGTAAAAGAGGAATATCCCGCAGTGTCAGCGAATGGCGAAAAACTTCCATCCAATTTTCATTAATGTATCCGGTGAATTAGGTTTCCGCGCACAGTTAGATTATACGGGGGAAAGGACAAATTTATTACACCTATTACAAAGTCGAAGAGTCTAATAAGAATAATGTACCCGGAGATTGTGTCATAGAGTTGACGTTCGTGTTAAATATTTGTGGTTTGGGAAATTCATGTAAATCTTGAAACGCTGGGCTAGTAGAAACTACAGACTGGAGAAACTGTAATGTACAATTGTGAAAATCAATTCTTCCATAGATTATTTTCGTTGTGTCGAAAAATGTAAGCTAAATACAGTATTTAAAACAGCTTTATCTTTATCAGTAAAACAATGAATTTCCACTAAATATTTAGATACCTGATTAAACAATTTTTTTTTCATTTAAATTAAAAATTTAACTGTTATTTCAAATAATCAATTTTTAAACTAGCAACAGGCTCAACAAATATTGGCACTTACAAAAGAATCTCGGATAAAATACATGTTAACGGATCTTGCGATGACATCAACGACCTCAAGCTCTCTCGCGGAAGGCCGTTGTTAAACATTGCTGATACAACTGGTTACGACATCTTGGTGTGCACAACGAACTTGGCGAATGCACTTTTGAGGAGTTAGACATTGCGACATGAGAAGCGAACTACGCAACACGACTTTAGCTTTCCACGAATGTAGAATATTTTGTGTGGTATCGTTAAATCAACTGAGTAATGCAACGAAATCTTTACGGTCTGCATTAACTAGCCTGAGTATGAATTGAGCCGTTCGAGATCGTTATTTTCAAAACGTGCTTCTCCTGTGCTATGAGGATAAAACATAATGTATATTATCTTATCTGAAATAGTAAATGATTTTCATCATTTAAAGCACGTTTTCAGAATAATTGAAGATTCGTGCTCGTAAAGTTAAGTCGTTATCTTAAAAGCGTAATTGAAGTCGAACTTTTCGTATATTTTTAGCATGTTTTATACTAGCATACAGAGTATGGCGACCCTCCCCATTAGGTGGCATGAACGTAGACGATAAACGATATGGTTAGGGTTAGGGTAGGGTTGGCCGCTGTCAAGGTCGTCGACCTTGCCACTAAGCGTCCCAGCCACGGCTAAACCCTGCACACCTCCGATATTTTAAAGCGATAACCTTATGTTACGATACATTAAATCATATCTCAAAACTCGATTATCGGCTGCGTGCTCTTGAATTTCATAAATTAAATTACAATACAATATGTCGTCCAAGGTCAAGGTGCTCACAAATTTCATTAAGTTAAATGGCACAGTTAATACACTTTTTATTAATTGTACCTACGTGCTTTTAATCACCAATCAAGATGCTAGACAAAACAAAATTTGTAAAGCGTAACCGACATATTAAAGTAGTAATTTTGAACTACGCGGTAGATCTAGACAAGTTTGTCAAACATGTATTTTGGTTTGACTCTCTTTGGTGTTCCTGTAATTTCTTCAAAGTGAAAACCATAATTACTATCTAGTTTATTGTAATTATAGCAACAACGTGTTTCTATACATTCGCAGTTTCATGTAGTTAATTATTGCGTCGAATATTGAACTTGACAGTTGTCACAGATTCAGAAACAATTTATCATTGTTATATTAATACACCGAGCTGACATTACTAATTTGACAAGTAATATGTACGAAATTACGTATATACCAATTAATACTAACTAATCACTATTCATTAGATGGGGTGGGGGGATGGGCTAGATGGCGCTGTGTGAAATGTCCACACATATTTATTTTATTTATTTATTATTACTTGTAAAATACGAGACTCGGTTCAGTGATTGTAATATTTCGAATTAATCATATATATATTTCTTATTATAACAAATACCGTATGCCGTCTACGTCTAAAGTGTTTTCTTCTGGTATGTGATATATAATTTATTAGTCACAAAGTCACAACACTAGTGATTTCACACAGGAACACTAAAAAGGTGGACGAAATCTTTGACATCGGCAATCTCACTGAAATCTCTGGGACACTTGGAATTACTCGATGGATACAAATCGCTTCCGATTCAAATTGTTCGAAAGAGTTCATATGTCGAACCTTTATAAAAGATGGCTTTTGGCTAAACGTTTTTGCCATTGAATCAGGAATTTACATTAATGGATTGATTCAATTTAATCAAATAATTGTCTTTGAAATTAGAATTGATTTGATTCAACGATATATGAAAGGCAAACAATCAACCGCAGAGATATTGAGTGAGCAGTGAGCACCTTTTTTTTTGTATTTGAATGACGTGACGAGCTAGTCGTTCACCTGATGTTAAATGACACGGTCGCCCATAACAGTTGCAGTGTCACCCGCACCTATTCTAGTCGGGCAGATAGCTAGCTACAATAACGCTTGAAGAGCTTTAGTGACGCCGCGCTTCTTAATGAAGACAAATCCTCGATTGTAATAATTGTTCTGTCAAATGTAGCAACAGTTTTACGAGTGCTACACTGACACGCGTGATCTCACGAGTTTGTACAAACTTGCGGGACTTTTAATATTTGACGGTCTCAATTGGTAGATGGTAAGCGACAATTGTACACTTGGATTAGGTCGCAACCGCATCATTGGTTTCATTTACGCTTGTAATAAAATATTCGTGTTTGCTGTCGGCATTTGTGGCAATGTCACGCGATTCCTTCATTTCGTTCGCTGATGATGACAGACGATCTTGTTTCAGCACAGTTGGCTGGACTGCCCATTTGTCAGATAGTTAAAGATCTTACTAGGGATAATTGCTTTTATATATTACGTTTCCTTATGGTAGGCTAGCCACGTGCCTATACGAGATGAAGGAAGGATTTCTCGCAGAATATCCAAAAGTTAATACATATTGATTGTTATTTCAAAAAATCCGAATAATTTATTTAAAACAGAATTGAAGCAGAACGAAAACAATCGTTTTTATGGAAATTTCGTTGATATTGATCTGATTTCCGATAGGCAATTTATCTTAGGCCTATCTGCTTTGTTCTTCTCGCGGGAGTCACGTAGAAGCACGATTACGCCATCGGGAGCTGAGCCACTGATTCCGGCTTCTTTATTTCATTCACTCGACACAGTTTTGCCACTTTCCCACTTCCACCCTTTTGGGGTCGTATTTGTGTCGATATTTGCGTCATAAAAGTAAACGCTGAATATATACTTTAACTACTACTTCGATAAGCCTTTTGCAAGGTTTTCTGGTAATAACATTTAACGGCGTAATAAGATTTTTCAACGTAATAAAGAAACGTTATTCCTAGAATTGCGACCCTTATTTCTGACAATGGACCTCTCAAGTTACGTGCTTCTGTTACATTATATTTTACCTTTTCCCCTGTCATAATCCTAAGGAAGATTTGAAAGTCCTCAACAATAACTGATTCTTCCCCGTTCGTTCGGCCATTGTGCCCTTTCTAAGGTGCCCCTTGACTCCTTTATTACAGCGATAAAACCTGGCATTGTGTGCCCGGCTGCCCGCTGTCCGGGGTGTGCCGGCGGCGACGTATGTACATTGCCGTGACAACCTTCCACTTGTGACGATGTTATATATATGCCTGACAACTACAACAAGATATCCCCGAAAATTCTTTTATTAGATACTTATCTCATTACATTTTTGGTTTATTCTTTAGGTACCTACTTGCCGTCTTTTATAGGAGTAATTTTGAACGCTTAAAAATATTGTGTGTCACTATATTCACAAAACTTTGATTTGTATTCAACTCGTTACAATCATATTATTTGTTTCATCTTATACCTTTAGGATCAATATTAACTGTATAAATTTATAGCTCCTTTATGCCTCAAAAAGTTATTAAATCTTATATCGTTCAGGTCTTGAGAAATTCTAGCGCTTTAAATAGCCTGAATATTCCAAACCGTAAGTGGTCGGGCTTTCCAAATGTATAGATAGGTACGTCATATTGGATGAATACGATTTATGAGTAGATATTTTATGCGTTCTTATTTATAGCTCCCTCACTGCATGTTTCGTTGTTGGCATTGCAGAATGAACACCCGATCTAGATCTAGTGCATTTCATCGCGACTTGGATAGTTTTCAATAGAGATATTTTCTGATTAAACTTTTGCAAAATTGTTTCAATTGTCAGTTGGAAAACTTAGATGGTGTTGCAGATTGCACACATTCTTCCGAACTATCTGCTCTCAGCCCGTGTGAAAGAGAATATTGGATTCACATGCAAATATCTTCCAACAAGTTAATAAAGTGCGCGTTTGCTGCGGATTTCATTCGTGAACAAACATGTACCTTCTGTTACCTTATTACATTTTTTGATATGATTGTTTCGAGGCTAGCTTTTAATGATATTTGAAACTTCTACTTTTTTGTTTTTGTTTTATTCCTATGATTAGTAAACGAAAAAGTAGAAAATTACGAAATACGAAAATTATGTCTCGTCCACCAGCACACTAACCGTTTGCTAACTTTGCTGGTGGATGAGACACGTCAATGTTTTTCAAAATGCAGTGACATATTACAATAATAATAGCATAGTAGGCTCACATTTTAGTAGATTATGCTCACAGAAATTGGCTATACTTACCCCGCAAACTAACTTCTTTCTTTCTTCTTCTAACCAATACAACATGACGTAGGTACAATATATATTAAATATATACATAATATTATTTCATCCTTATACGCCAAGCCGAGCCGAACAAATATGTTGATAGACATTATACCACAGTACACAAAAATTACAATAAATTTATCTACCGAGTAGTCCTTGGATATTAGATTTAAGAAGGAAACATTAGAAGAATGATGGGAGCGAAGTAGAGATTGTGACAGGCGTGCCTTATCTCTAGTCCGAATATCGCTTACGGATCCCAAGCTGGGAATTTAACTTATTTGACGTCGGTCATTTGGTTTATAGGTAGCAACCGTGTACTTCGGCCCTCGGGCGCCGGTCGCCGTGTTTGCAATCCGACGCGATTACACCGGCATGTTTAGTGCGGTCGACGTTCCGGACGACGCGACGCGCCGTCTCAGACCGAATATGGAGGCGGAATTATGCAAGGTCATCTAGCAGAAAGGTCCTCTTGGGGGTACTGATACTCGTAATGGAATAGATAATTCTGAACCCTTATCGAAGTGGATCTGATGGATACTACCGGTGCTACTTTACCCGTTTCAGATACCTTCAGACCTTTACTTCATATGTAACATGATTTGCAAGCATTTTGTTAATGTAATCGATTTCGGGGCTGATATTGAAACGTTGAAATTATAATCGCATACATATCAAGGTTTAGGGTCGCCATAAAACCGTCAAGTAGCAACTGATAATATTTCTCAATTAAGCTAAGATTTTGCGCGTTCCCGAGCTACCGATGGCACGATAATAAGTTCCGCGGAGATTTATTGGTTCACGGTTCAAAAAGCCGCTGCGACCGCTGGTCCGAGCTCTACAACGTCAGCACTATCACTTCCACTATCTGCAAATGTTAATTCAATTAGTCAGACGGGCGATAGTCGCAGTTAGTCACTAATCTCGATCGAGTCTGTAGAGCAACCTGTGCAGCTAGGTAATACAAGTATATTGGCCGGTATCTTCGTGAATAATGGCGCGGGCACACAATCAAGGGTGCAGTACGATTGCGTTAGGTTCCATTACTCGGCACAAGCGAGCACTACGCAAACACAATCACACACACACCCGGATTATATTAATGAACCGACCCCACCTCGACCTATTTTGTGTCGAAATTTGAAACCTTTTCGCAGAAACCGATTCCCTTATGAGTTCGCAAAACTTTTCTATTGAAAAGAACGAGAGCGCAATCCGCTATATAAACAAAAAAACCGCTGAGGAAATATAACGCAGAAATCTTCTTCGGAATCGCCTCGGGAGCCATCTTCATAATTCGGTAATAGTAAAATTGGCTCGTCTAAAACAGATATACCTTCGTAGTTTATTCAGGTAGGAATTTCAGTTGCCCTGAAATTGAAAACGAAAAGATAAAACTGCTACCGATTCGGGCAGTTACATAAGCGGGGGCGGGGAGTCCGCTGAAGGCTTACGTAAGCCGGTCTGGAGCACTAGCAGCCGCGCACAGGGTCTCCGCTTGCGGCTTGCCGGGTTGGCGGCAAAGCACATCGCGGCCCGGGCTGCGTACGGTGCTCCGAACTTACATAATTATATTCACATATTGGATGTGGCATCAGTTGCCATCATTTAGCACGTCGCTTAACGACGTGCTAAATTCTAATAGCTGGGAATTAACCCTAAACTACTATTGTTTCAACGGACTCGCTCGGAATAAACCTGTACCAATTTGCGCTAACAGTGTTTGAGCCGCCATATATTTGTCTCGTTGGGTTGGTATTTTTCACGCTCGCGGCGTCTCTTGAATTTCTTGTTTGTGAGTAAATATGCAAATCAAATCTGCGTCGAGAAATGGAACGGAATTATTTGAACGCTTGGTAAACACTTATCCGCCGGCCGATGGTCGCGAGGAGTTTGGAACTTCGTCTATCGCCAATATTTACCTCGACTACGGTCCTGCCATTGGAGCAATACCAACGTTGTGCCAGAAACTGAAGACCACACAGACGGTGCTACATAATACAACAAACACTTAAAGCACGAAAAAACTGTTTTCTCACTGTGTACAAGTTTTCCGAGAGTGAAGTGCGGGTGTTTCACCGGGCGCAGGCGAGAGTGCGAACGTTCGCTCGCGTCGGCGGTCGGCACGCAACTAGGCGCCCGATGCCGGCTGCTTTGAACAAACTTGAAATTCGAGGTCTCCGGAGGCATTAGTAGACTAAGCACCAGTGACAAAGGTCATGGTTTTTGCTTATTTTTTCAGATCGCTCTCTGAAAGCATAGACGCGTTATTTCTGGCATACAGTTCTTAAAACAAATGATCACGCTTGTTAATACGTACGACGCTTTTGTCGCTTTGTACTGCAAATTTGAAATAAATCGTTGTTACAATTTTTCACAAAGAGTTGGACCTATAATCGTAAATTTAAACCTTAACATCGGAATGGGGGCGTAAATTCCGCCGCGGCTGCGGCGCACACGGAGATATACCATTAATTACTCGCGTCTTTCCCGAAACGCTGCTGTACGTTGTACATTGAAGACGTGGTACCTGTATTTTATTTACGTGCTTTACTCAATAAGAGATGTGCAAGTGGATGGAATTATTCTTTATGTTACGCAGTATTATATACTTGCCGCTGTGGCGGCGAAGTATTCGACGGACGGACGTGTTTACGACGTGAGTTTACGCCATTTATTAAGCTTCAGATTCGAAGCAGTATAACGCAAAATGTATAGGGTAATTGTCGACCCTAGTAATTTATTTTTTCCGCCTTTTTTAGTACTAATTTGGTACTAAAACAAGCAATAAAACGTAGATCTGTTGGAATTTGGAAAGCATGAGTGTTGGTGTCATCGTATCTATGTAGAGTTGTAGACTCTACAACTCTACACGCATTACTCTACCCTGTGTAGAGTTTTATAGAGTCAACAATATATACTGTACACAATAATACATGTAGATACCTAGAGCGTACGTACATGTGACACTAATAGTTGGCTTCCATTATTATTCGCTGATTACACGCTACAAGAGGGAGATAAAATGTTAATGTATTTATTTTTGGGCGTTATGTATTTACATTGACATTAGTAGATACACGCAACTCATTACTATGTCTCTAACAAGGTAACGGTACGGGCGTTAATATTATAAACCGAGATCTAAAATAATACAAATCATGTTGTGTATGATGTTTGGCTGGCCTGATAGCTCAGTTGGTAGTAGCTCTGCCTTCTGAACAGTAGGCTGTGGTTTCGATTCCCACCCGGGACAAAAATTTGTGTGACGAACATATGTTTGTCCTGTGTCTTGGTGTTATATTGTATTCTATGTACATGTATTTACAAACATAAAAATATCTATGTATTCTATCAGTTATCTGGTTCCCATAGTACAAGCTATGCTTAGTTAGAGCTAGATGGCGCTGTGTGAAATGTCCACACATATTTATTTATTTATGTAGTAGGTTATGTGGATCAATGTATTTCCAGTGATTTTCATTGATAGAACAGCGTAATTGAATATTATACAAAGCAAACTGATTGTATCTACATAATTCTGAATGGTCTGAGAGTTTTGGTTAAGTTAATCGTATATTTATAGGCAACTCGCTCGGTTAGTTTTAGGTCTAACCAAGTACTTGCGACTCTAGTATTCCTATTCTCTGCAGATGTTGATGCGTCATTCTTCAAATTAATCAATCGGTCAGCATTGAAGATTTTTCCAAAAGTGCTAATTGCTTTGAAAATAATTGTCTGGTTCACTGCACTGGGCCGAAAACATAACGAGATTAATATAGTCACATGTGAAGAATTTTGAAACTTGGAACTTTGAACTTTGCTTACAACAAGGTCTTAAAAAAATCTTACATTCTTTCAGAACCATGCTTAAAGCAAAAATAATCTGAAACCTTTTAGGCGTTTCGGTACTATACTTAAAAAATTTCGATAAATGTTTTTGTCCCATCTCCTCTATTGTCCGAGCGAGCGGAGTCTTCTTCAACTCGCGATATTTGCATTCATCTGTCCGGACGTTGGTACTCGCGAACAGGTCCTATATTTTTCAACGAATCTTGATAAAATCTGGTGTAAGGGTTCTACCATTTCATAGTTTTTTAGGCACCGGCGACGGTTTTTTCTGTAATGACATGATAGCGCTGGTGGAATCGCTATCTATGTCTGGTGAGCTGGGCTGGAGGAGCCAGCTCCGAAGGTGGTCCAGGTTCTGGTGGTGGTGATAAACATTTTGGTGGTATTGGAGTCTATTGAGGCGTCTACATGATGGAAGGCGTGAGCTTGTACTGTCGGTCGTCCTTACAAGTAGTTCGGACGCATGTTGCGGGTGTTAATATGATGTAGCGGTGCAAGTCTGAATTCACACACTACATCACCCCCCTTATTGAAAAAAAAATGGACTTACTACTTGTAGGGACATTTTTTTCTATTTAAATTCATTTTACATCGTACTTCATATTTCAAAATTACAATATCAACATTTTCCGTCTTACTTCAAATTTTATAAAATAACATTGGTATACAGTCATAATTCAAATGACTAATTAATAAACAAATTGCAAATTCAACAGAACACTATTACCGAATACCGATTCATATGACTACCTACTACATATACATATGTACTTATTTTTAAAAGCTAATGTTACATGATATTTTAAAGTTATTCTAATTCTATCCCGTTTTTATTTAATTTCTTTATTTTAATTCTACATATTTTACCTTCGTTATAGTAAAAAAAAACAATCAAAACACATTATCATCTAAAAAAACTTCATTAGTTTCATATTATTACTAAATTTAAAAAAAATATAACAATTTTTTTTCGTATTAAGATACACTATAAAGAGCTTATCTTTTATTTCAAATCTTACTCTAACATAGATTATAACGTTCCTATTAACATTTTATAAAAACAATCAACACACAAAAAAAATATCAGGCCATTTTCCACTATTTATTAATACTTTTACATTTTATACTTATTCTTTTTTATCTAGATATCTCATATTAATAATTATCTAACTAGCCACTAATATAAAAAATGCCTACTGTTGTCATTATATAATCTATTTAAGCTATCTATCCTATCTAAGTTATGCCTACGGAACGCCTGTCATACTTTTCATTAAATAAAATCCGTTCAAAATAACCCTTTCTTTCTTCTACTAGCATTTTTTCATTAACACTTTTCTGATAATATTTCGCTAACTCTCTTTCTTTCCTATTCTCTCTTTTCATCACCATTAATTATTCAGATTAATTTGTAAAGGAAAAATTTGAATCACGAGCGGGACTTGAACCCGCATCCATCCGTCCCTAAAGCCGGGACATGCTTTACTTAAGCTACCGTGACAAGTGGTCTCGTGTCCGAATTTATCCTTCACCTTTTACAACCAACTTACGGGGTTGGCAGCGCCATCTATTGAGAAATTCTGATTACGCTGAACAGGCGATACTGCTATAAAAATCATAAATATTGATTTGGGAGGCGTTATCTTTACAGCATTTGTGTTGATGTAACTTGACCGTGCTGGTTGGGATAATTCTTAAGAATTTCTCAATAGATGGCGCTGCCAACCCCGTAAGTTGGTTGTAAAAGGTGAAGGATAAATTCGGACACGAGACCACTTGTCACGGTAGCTTAAGTAAAGCATGTCCCGGCTTTAGGGACGGATGGATGCGGGTTCAAGTCCCGCTCGTGATTCAAATTTTTCCTTTACAAATTAATCTGTAGATTACGCTGAGCAGGCGATACTGCTATAAAAATCATAAATATTAATTATTCATTTTATTTTGTAGTCATAAAATCTTCAATATACTTCTTCATAAAATAAACTTTCTTCCTTCTTCTTATAACGCCTCTTCTTACATCGTATTATTCTTCTTAAAAAAACCTCATCTCTTCGTAACAAATCTTCAAAAATAAAATGTCTTCTTCTTAAAATATTTATTCTTCATAATTATTCATCTTCACTATTCATATTTATTTTTCTTCTTATTATTTATCTCCTTTCTTCATAACTTTTCTTCTTATTGTTCATCTTCATTTTTCATAACCTTGTCTTCAAAAATTCATTTTCTTTCTTCAATATTATTTTCCTTATAATTAATCTTCTTTCTTCTTAATAATTACGTGCCTCTATTTTTCTTCATAAATAACATGCTTACTTTCATTTTAATTCATTTCTTCTCAATTTCTTCTTAGTCGGTAGCCACTGGCATGGTCGCCATGTAATGACAGAAGAAGCCCTCTGGCAGGGTCGCCATGTAATGACATGATAGCGCTGGTGGAATCGCTATCTATGTCTGGTGAGCTGGGCTGGAGGAGCCAGCTCCGAAGGTGGTCCAGGTTCTGGTGGTGGTGATAAATGAAACAGGTGTTTGGTGGTATTGGAGTCTATTGAGGCGTCTACATGATGGAAGGCGTGAGCTTGTACTGTTGGTCGTCCTTACAAGTAGTTCGGACGCATGTTGCGGGTGTTAATATGATGTAGCGGTGCAAGTCCGAATTCCGATTGGAGACGTTTTTCCCCCAAAAAGGAAGTTTACTGCGGTGCCATTTACCGACCGATTTTGTTTATTTGGCAGAATTTGTTACAAAATTTTTACCTAATTTGGTTTAATCGGCGTTCTTAAACATGTTTTTATATTGTAAAGATTTAAATAAATTATCTATCTGATGGGAGATTTAAAATATAAGCAAAATCGGTCAAGAGGTTGTCAAGATACAACAAGGTCGTGAGGACTGAGTTCGGGAATGTAATTTTCGCAAAGTTTACTTTGTGCTTGCGAGGTTTACTTTTGCAGAACTACCAGTATAATCCGCTAACATACAAAGAAGTATAATAATGTACTATAGAGGTCTTTGCTAACATAGCGGTTGATATTCTTCATATACTAACATGAGCCAAGCGCGTTGCCGAGCGGAGGCCGGCACCCGCAGATGTCGCTCGGCATCATTAACAGAGCAAACGCAGCCTCCATTGTCTACCCTTCAACTATTACACGCTCTCATTATTCTTTGGACGTCGGGGACAGAGTAAAGCACAGCTTACGGAGCGGTGTGGGAAAGTTCCAAGGTTCAAGAGAAAATGGCCTTTGGAAAATAGTTGTTCGTGGCACTAGAAACTGGTGGATTTAGATTGTTTTTAAATCTGCCTAAGATAAAATCAAAACCAAATAGTTCCGAAAATATTTTTTTTTTAGGTTTGCTTTTGACCAATTGAAGACGCGGTCTACGATGTAGCATGCTTGTCTCGAAGATACCGGTTCACTCCTGCTTGACCTTGTTCTCAAGTAGATATAATACTATTAATAAATGTTTTGATTGTTTTCAAAATTGCAGTAATAAGACATCGGCCGCAATTTCGACTTTACTGATAAAAGAAGCCGCGACCTCAAAAATATTCATTTATATGTCACACCTTTTGATTTGCTTCTAAATTAGTCAATTGATGCCACACCTCTGAATGCGTACTTATTGAAGCAATTTGACTTTTACAGGCGTCGCAACAACGTCGACATTAGGTTAACAATTATCAAAAATATGTGTGGAAACAGCTCACCGATCAATCACATTGCAATCGCGGCAAATACAAATGGCGGAATATTCATCTGATTGGGTTGGTTTGATTTTCGTATCACCTGTGATTTCCGAGAAAACACATCAATTTCCAGTTCTAAGGCGCGTGTTCCTGCTCTTAGCTCGTGTGCCGAATTCTCAGATAATTTTGGCAACTTATTTACCTAAGTTGCGGGTCTAGGACATATTTTCAGAATGAGGTTACTGATTTAGTGTGTAACTTTTTATCCCTGTGCAAAAAGCTTTTCCCTTTTTGTTATTTAGCCGAAGCTGTTCTGTTTTTTCTCTTGTTGTATGTAGGCGTCTGGCTCCGTGGGCTTATTTGATTTGCGTGTTGGCTTTGGTGTACAGAATACGTAAGTCTTTAACGGATACTTGTTTGTGCAATATTATGATTTTATCATCTAATATTATGATTTGGCAAGCCGCCCACTTAACGCGTAACAGGTTGCCGCCCATTCTTATCTATGTCCATTTGGTCATCAACTGATTGATTTCGCTAAGTATCAGTTCAACCAACGCTTTCGGTCTTTAAATAGATCCTAATCTGTGACGGCCTCGACTGCCTGGCTGTCGGTATTCCCCCGCGAGCCGATACGTCATTGCCCCTCTATCACGCGTTATCTACGCATCGACAACAGTTCCGTGTCTGTGTGAGACTTATAGCTATCGTGTGCTTTTACATGTACATCTCTCATTGCTTTTACACATATCTCTATTCGGTTTCTATTGTCAAATTTCTGTCACAATTTTGACGTGGCGCGTTGTTTACATCATGATGTAAAGGCTCAACGAGTTGAAAGGCTCATACTTTCCCTGTATTTAATATAATAATGATTACCTACGGCTTCAAAAGTCCATATAAACGGTTGAGTTTCTATTCATCTGAAGTGCCGAGACCATACGAGGGCCACTATACCTAAATATTTGATTTGTAATTCGTAAATCGCGGTAATCAAACCACCTTTTTATATTAAAATTGGATACGTCAGAGGAGTTATTATTTGGGTCGGCAAACGTGTTTGTTTTTGTATTATGTTAGGATAGTTACGTGGCATCTGAAAGTCAAAGGAAGGTTGATTTTACTCCTAGCCATAACTTGAGGATCTTTGTTGTGGTTGCTTAGGGCTCAAGCAATTATGTATATTGGAACCTGTTTATTTTTACTCCTAAAATACTTATAAAATAATTCAATTATTTGATTTTAAAAATTATTTTCATGCTTTTCATATAATTATTTGACTGTAAATGATGTCCACAAATAAAATTAGTGATACCTACCGTGTATATACTGTATGTATCATCCCACATGATTGTGTGACAGTCGGTGTAGCCACGTCCTACGAGGGTTCACCAACAGTAACAAGCCTCGAGGACTCAGATACAGGAAGTTGGGAGTTACACACAGGTTCAAAAGGGTCCTGTAACAAATGAATTAGGGTATTTCTAACTAAAGCCATATTTATAAAACGTAAATTTTCCTGTTTTGTATAGGTATAGAAATGGTAGATAAATTGGTGTTCTATTCGCCTGATATCTGTTTTATTACATTGATAAGCTCTATTAGCCAGCGGTTTCGTTTTACTAGAGATATTAATTTCGTATTTGATGTTTCCTTTTCATTAACGTTTGCAGTTTCATTGTTGTTGTTATAACAGGAGTTGAGAGTTATTAGAAAAGTTTTCAACTTCCGAATTGGCCTATTTTCGTACTATTATGATGAAATAAAGTTGTGAGAATCGTCTGGTTATGATGAGACTTAAATAAAACATGAAATTAATCCCTGCTCAGATTTTGGCTATTTTATATAACTTTACAAAACTTGGGATTGGGACTAAGCAAGGCCTTCGCAAATTTGATTTCTGGGGGGACTTCTAAAATAGCACTTACTCTAAATGTTTTTTATCATTTATTCTTTCGCCATTCATTGCAAACATCGGTAACACCACACAATCTAACTATTGTAATACCTGCCAACACTAAAAAGTCTGGGACCTAGCACAAACCCAGTAAACGAGTTTTTCATTCAAGAACTTTATTGATTTCCGGTGGTGTGTCTGAGGTCGGGAGCATCTGTGGCCAGTCCCTGGCTTCCGGCCAGTGGTGCCAGGGACGCGGTGAATGTCAAGAGCACCCAGTAGCAGGCTGCCGCGAGGACGTGATGAATGAACTTTTATGATCTTGGCGAAGGATGTGCGATGGCTAGAGTGGTTCATATTGTCTGAGAAGATGATAAATTTTTTTTCGCCGTTCAGTGGGTTAGCAAAAGTGATTAACATCTGAATATTTACAATATTCTTGTAAATAAACGATAATTCATTTAATCATGTTGCTCAGCTAAATGTCATTACGGTGGTGTAATCAACATTATGTTGACGTCTAATGCTGGACATAGCAATTCGTAATGAGTGTTTAATTACTAGTGCCAACACAGAAAGTCATTATATTCTCAGTCTGTAGCTGTAGTCACCCATTGTCTTTTTTCACCGCTACGATTTAAAAAAAAGATATCCTTGTAATTAACGTAGGAAGGCTTACAACAGCTAGTGTTCCTCAGCGTCCTCCAGGCCTCTAGGTCAGGCCACAAACGTTTCCACTTCACTCAACATTCAAGGATCAATAAATAACAGCCATTGTGCTAAATTACATGGTTTTGCATCGCGGGAAATTGCCACTGTGTGATAAATTATCGCAAATAACGCGTGTGAAACGATATATTCCAAACTAACGTTCAAGGCGATACCGAATTGGAAATTTTAACGTATCGGAACATACATTTGTATGTGTTTTATATTTGTATGTACTTAAGCTTGTGCTCAAGGTTTAGTTTTTATCTGCCGTAATGAAGCTTAAGTGTATAATAGGTAAATAAATTATTATCTCATTTACAAACGAAGAGCTTGTTATAAGAGATGTTTACCTCAAGCACTTGTATTATTATGGTAGATAAAATACGAGTCCGCGGCTTACTTTGAAATATTTTTTCTTAAATAGAAAGAAAGTTAGTAATTGAAAATCTATTTATAGAAGGTTGGCTAGATGCCAGGTGCTATATATACTACCTCAGTGAAATTCTAGATAGAAACCGTAGTACAGTGGGACAATACAAATCGATCTGTGCAGCGCCTTATTGAGGAGGTTTACAGTCAGCAGTGCTCGTTCTACCTGATGATGGAGATGATGATGATGCAGTACAGTTTTATCATTCATTGATTACGAACTCTTCTTATACATCTCGTATCTGATATTTTATCTGCCGCGATCTAAGCACAAAAATGGTAAACTTTATCACACCGTTTTTTCTCTGTTTTATTTTTGATGTTCATCTAAAGCTATTTTGTTTTTTTTTCAGGTAAGTGTTACAAACACGGGAGGCTGAAGTAATTGCTCAGCGGTGGCATGCGAGATAAATCGCATCATTAGGAGTGTTATACTTCTAATGGAGTCGGTAAGGCAGGAGGTAGTTATGTCATCGAGCTATTATATCTTAGCAACATTAAGTTTAGTGTAGGAAGGATATGGTTATAGAAAGACACCTTCTTGCTCCTTTTCGCCGTCTTCGCGCGGTTGTTTGCTATGAAATATTATACCTATTGCCCCGCAGATCACGATAGTCATGTTCAATTTATGTAATTGGTGTGCTGTTTTTGGATAATGAATAAACATTTTCTCTCGTTTCTTTGATATACAAATGTAACCATAAATAAACAGTAATAATCATGCTGAGATTGCTGAGTGTACACTTTCTGCCAGACTCGGCAAAGAAATGTTTTATTTAGAGAGCCGCCTACACAGACACACATGTCTCCAAACTTTGTAGTCATGTCTCCTAGAGTGACGTGAAGGCGGTCGACGCACATATATATACCTCATTACAAACATTTGCGGC
The DNA here is from genome assembly GCA_910589525.2 of Ennomos quercinarius. Lineage (NCBI taxonomy): Eukaryota > Metazoa > Arthropoda > Insecta > Lepidoptera > Geometridae > Ennomos > Ennomos quercinarius. The sequence goes on from OU342500.1 coordinate 16,618,184, forward strand.
ACATCACACAATGCAACATTCGACGTTTTTGTTCCCATTCATCCCCTCCAAGCGTTTCAATAAAACGCACATGTTGTCTCAAACTATTAAAAACTTGCCGAACAGGGATTCGTTCCAGCTCCACATAATGCTACATTTTCCTCCGGATCCTCAGATAGTTTTGGTCTTATTGCCAAAAGTTTAAGGTGTAGGATAGGGATGAGGGGGTAAGTGGGAAGTGGTTGAGGCAGTGACCTCGATCGTCTCATGGTGTGCCGCCCTTGGCGCGCCGCCAAATGTGACTGCCAATGTCAATGGCATGTGCCCAACGCCATGCTCACTTTCGTTGATCCACTGGGCTCGTTGCCGTGAACTCGGTTGATCATCCCCTATCCGCTGTATAACGGAGAGATTTCTGTGTTCGTAGATTTCAGCGAAGGTTTTACTTGATTTTCACCTGCTCTGCGTCAGCGAACGTTTTGGAACACTGTTATTTACAATGAAGCAGCAGGTGTTTAAATTGGCAACGTGATGGTGCTTTTTGCAATAAATCTTCTAAAGACGAGTAAAGGTATAGTCTAAGTAGTTTATTCGGCAGTTTACCAAGATTACATCTGCCTACAGGAGGAAGCTCCAGGCGCTACTCCAGGCCATTTATCTCTGCGCCTGTCAATGTAACTTATACGCGCAACTGGCAACTAGAAGCCAGTTCTGAATAATATATGCCAGTACTTCAGTCAAATTCAGGTTGCTTTGAACAAATTTGAATATTTGATCGGTGAGTTGAATGTCCCTCTCATTGTTTCAAACTTCTGATTTATGAATATTAGATCTATTTTCTTTTATCTTTGTACTCGAGTTTTAGTTCTGACGTTTTCATTAGGTTTATCATGAATATCACACATTTTTTTCAGTCGCGATCGCTAATTGTTTATGATTATCTAATTTGAATTATTCTCTCACTTAAGGTGGGTTTTTGACCCGTAGTTAAGGTAACCAGTGGTCAGCAATTCTAACAAATTTTGACCATTGGTTAGAATTTGTTAGAATTCTCACCCAAACACCCAAAACTACTACGGATCAATAAACCTACCCTTCGTAAAGCATTTATGGATTGAAATATTTTCTTATACATTTCTGTTACCATCAACTTCGTCAAAAACTAATTCCAAGTTTCCAGCGTTCCAAAAGGACCATGATCAGATTCAATATTCAAGCGAGCACATTTTAATTTCCTGAACATCGCTTGGCAGCTATCCTTGGAGGATGCAACACCTAGTCTTTTTTAAAGGAATTTCTATCCAGTATGTTGCGGCGAATATATTCCTGCATTTTGCTGAATTTTCCTTGCAAATTGACCAATCGGAATTGGCGTACGTGGCAGGAAATATCTAAAATTTACGTGTGCGGGAAATACATAACTTTTCTATTGCAGCATTAATTATATCTGTTGTGTATAAAAGTACTACTATATTTTTCATGGAGTCTACAGATATGCACGATACAAGAAAATAGTATGCTGTTTTTGTTTCTAGAAAATATACCTACGAAGTATGAGCAAGGCGTTTACACCTATTGTTATCGGCGGCGTCATTAAATAGCTCACCGATAGACGCGGTCAAAATAACGTGTTCACATTTTAGGGGGCGGTAAAAATATCAGTTAATATGTCATGTCAGAAGCCAGTGCGGTACACTCGGCAGCAAATGTGGATGTACAAATATTATGACCAAACCTGTGCGAGTGAACTTTTGGAACATATTGTGGTTGGAGGTTTCATATAATTATTTGTTGGGCAACTTTTGTAGTTGACTGTATAGAAGAGAATACAAATTTTACTATGTACGCTATCTTTACTGTCGGTTCGGGAAAGCGGCATAAAAAGTGATAACAGTCGTTTATGTCGCGCTCAATCTATTTCTGAGCGCCTAGCTTTATGGCCCGAGCGTTAAATTTTTAAAATGAAGTTTGTGAAGTTATCTGGCCTTTATTTTTTGGATACGCGTAGGACTCCTGTCAAGTTCAATCAACCCGATGGCTTAACTTGTTGGGTTGCAGGATCTCCAAGCTAAGTTCGTGTGGTAATCAAATAATTTAAAATAGGTTGAGGAGAAAATTGAAAACTGAAAATTAAACAGACCCGTTCCTACAATATGAAGACGATTATGAAAACATTGTGAATCCAATTAAACGCTGTTTGAACAACGTGGTTCCACTAATATATATTCATCCCTACACTTATTTGAAGAAGTAAATTGTGAACAATTTTATACCAATATTTTTATTCAATTTCACTCGACGACTTTATGCAAATGTACCTTGGAACAAATTTAATTTGACTTCAAAGTCCTTGTCTGGTTGTAAAGGGATGAAGCGTTTTTTAACAATATTGCGGGGGATGGTGGCGGAAGTCAGTCCGCGGTAATTGCTGTGAATCGCGATAAAGCGGCCGATTAAACGTTTGCCTCCGCTAACGCACCCACTGCAGATGTGCTTATAAGCTGTCTGGCTATGTTAGCTATGCTAGTCATCACTCTGAGTGACACGTTTTATTTGTATTGTGTCCGCATTCCTATGGTAAAACCTCTAAAATTTGGTCTACGAAAATATTGTTCCCTTGGTCAATATAGCGTTCTTAGGGTAATCATAGGGTAACATCTCTCTACTTTTTTTTTCTTCAAACTCGTATTGTATTAAGCTTGCTTGTTATAATTATTATATTTAGACATTTTTGACATTAAGCATTATGCTTGCTTACTATGTATAATAATTTAATTTTTATTATTTATAAATACATTATCTAGTTTTGACTTGTAAAAGTGCTAAAAATAGCCTATTTGCAATGAAGAATTTGAGTTTGAGTTTGAGTTACTATTATATTATGTACCAAACTGTACCAATGACAAGTTAGCATTGAAATAATATACTTACATAATAATTATATTACTTCGCAAGTTAACAAAATCATAAATTTACAGTGCATTAACCAGTAGTAAATCTGGTGAAACCAGAGCTTCGTCTCTGACTTGATTAACTAAAACCATGGTGCCTTTACGACTCGTGGCCTCATCAAACGCCTTTGACTCCCGCTTTCTTTGAGGTGTTCCGTCACCCGATCCCTTAACCTGCCCCGGACCGGTCGTCGGACAACGAAATTTCCTCACAGCGACACGAAGATAATAAATAATGCTGTACGCTATAAAATCTTACACTTTAGTTCCTATTCTTTTTTTATACAACACGATCGTCGAGTTTATCGTCATTTCGTTTTTGAAGGTGGAAATATGTGCTTAAAATATTCCCAATATAATTGTGGAGTGTAAGAGAATAAGCTTCAATTATGTAGGCTTAATTATTTGCACGTCGCGTCGCACGATTTGCGAACCTCTAAACCAAATCAGGAATCTGTCGTTACAAACTTATATAGTATCCCGATTCTAGCGAGTAGATGTAATATCTGCATACTTGGGATAAAACTCACATTAATATTCCAGCTCAGCTGCTGCATCAAACGACATTAACAGTTCAGTTTGATCGATGTTGTGTCACCAGCATGGGTTGCTCGACATAACTGAATCTGAAATCAAACGTGTGATACATAGAGCTTCGTATGTTATTACGATTTTTTTTGTTCAAATAGTGACGAGATGCACATGACATATGCCTGATAGTAACCTTCATCCCTTCTAATCTGTTCGTGCTTTTCAACCCTTTGTTTGTCGTTTTAATAAAATAAGTCCCCAAAACTTCATAAGACATTATACCCTATTAAATTGCTATTACACTATGTAGAGTTGTGCAAACAGACCTTGTCTGCGAAATCCGTGTTTTTGCTAAGTTGTGTTTGTTTTCGATGAGTTTATTCAACTATTACGTCCTCGTATTTTGGCAAATAGAACTTCTCCATGGCTGATTTGAATATTTGCATAAAGTTATGAAGGGTACGTGACGGGAGAGCGAGCGGGTGCCTACTGACCACTGGTTTTAAAGCTTTAGACACTTGTAGCGAAATTAATGATTTTTGTTTCGGAGCGGGCATGTTGGTTATATGATAGATTAAATTGGTTGCGAGCAATTTTTTTGTATAACTTTAGTAGATGCCGTTATTATTTTATGATATTTGCTAGCTTTGTGTGTCATGATTGCAACAAATACTACAATACAGATCGAAACTTGCGTCATAAAAATGTCAAGTCAGTTTTACTCGTCATATTTCTACTAAAATAAAACCAACTTAAAAGCATTACAAAATCCCGATAAGTATGATACTACGTCTGGTACAGTAAATTGTCGCAGAGTATACGTATAGCAAGCAACGTTATATCCTATGTATAGTAAAAAACTGTGGATAAAAGTGTTTGGCTAACAAAGTCCGCCTTGTATTACATGGCTTAGTGAAACATAGAGGAACCAGGCCAAGCTGTGGGATTACAAAACTTTATGAACATCATGCATCGTCACAACACAATGGTGGTTCGCAAACATGGTAAGCTTCTTAACTATGAAAGAAGCTTGTATTGAGTTATTTTTTTCCTGGATTATCTCTGATCGTTAACAGTTTTCATGCTTATAGTGTGGAACAAACTGAATGTTTTAAAACATAACTATATCGAAGGAATAAATGACATATTAAAACAAAGAGTACGATCAAGACTATTTTTACAATATCTTTAGATAATTCACGGAACAAAACCCTATTCATCCTCGACCTGGAATTTTCCAAAATCCGGTTTTCATACTTCATCTACCAAAACGATTTTCGGTCCCGGACAGATGTGACCTGCCCTGTACTTCCTCAAGACAAATACGGTACGTGTCGATTTGGAGAATGAAAGTCACGCATATCGATATGACATTGTTATATGTTACTATTGACTGACATGATGATTATCTATTTTTGGTTATTTCACCATGTACAATTAATTACAAAAGCATTTACAAACCTCCCTGCTCAATGTGGGTATATATTGTAGGAGGCCCTTAAATAAAACAAGGTAACGATGTAAGTAAATAAAATCCACAGTCTATATTTCACACGTTTTAAATATAAATAAGATACTGCTGCTGTACAAACTATACTACACGCTATAAACTTGTGCGGTAAAATATCCTAACAACACTAAGCGATGTTGCACGAATGCCGAATCAAACTCAACTGCCGAATAAAAATGAAAAACCAGCAAACGTTCCTCCTGAGCCGCCATTTTTACCGGACATCAATTCGGTCACCAATGGCAGCTCAGCAGGCCTCTCATTGGTTGAATTAATTCGTTCAGAAACCAAAACTTCAAAAGTACGTTCAAAAACACGAATTAACAAACCAACTTAACGTATACTTAAAATACATCAAAAAATAAAGCTGAAGTTGCCAGGCGACAACAATATTATTTCCAATATGATTTTTTTTCGTGTCTCCTGTTGACTGACTCATTTAGAGAAGTGTCAATTTTGTTTGATCATCGACAGCATTGTTCGACGGAGCGTTCCATCCCTCGTAATTTCATAACTTTCGCAGCTACACGTATAGGGTGGCGGTAGGTGCGCGTATATTTTGTCCAACCCCTTTAGGAACTCCAATATAGCCCATAATAAAGATAACGAGTTTCCTGCAAAACAACCGCTCCGGAGATGTTTTTCTCGTCTGCTTTCAGTTTGAGGGCGGTGCATACGAGCTATTTGAAACGTATCGATCCACTTTGAGCATTCATGTTAATCCTTGTCTGTCACACACAAAAATAATATAGGTTATTATTCAAAAAAGCGCTTGCAATACTTTTGATTTACCACTCATTTTTAGTATTTTAATTAAAAGCACAGACACAAAATATTGTCCATACATGATACATACTTACAAAACAAACCCTGGCTTAAACACTTGAAAAGTGCACTTGTTAGAATGTTATTACTGTCGTATGAATTCCCAAATATTTCTAGTTGCGTTGCTTATCAACCCATCCTCTTTCTTCGTTAACTAGCCCATGAAATCGACAGGAAAAATATTTGCTTAGTGTAATAGCTAACACTATTTTCCCAATACCTGCTATCACTTTTCACAATACTGACATTCGTGACCTTGAACTTGGTGACATCAGCGGACAAAGCGCAGCGTTTTACGCGCCTGTCTGCTAGCTCGGTTGGGCGGTGCGTCGAACCATGACGACGGAATCCGTTCCGTCGCGGATGTAGCCGTTTGGTCGCTAATGTGCGCCTTTCCTTATATTTGTGACCTTGAACGGAATGACCTCTATTTTTGTCGATACGGTAGTTTCGTTAAGTTGCCGCCGCTTTTACTGCGCTAAAAATCTTTTGATTATTTTAAATGTTTTGATAAAAAAGGGTTGATAAAATATTTTTTCTTTTACTGCAAAGGTAATATCATCCCACTAGCTAGGGCTAGGGAGATGATATTGTTAGGAATAATATTATTATTCCTAATATAATACTGGGTGGCGCAAAAGTAAAGACCCTATTTGGTTCAGCTATAACATTTTTTCTAAATTAGAAAACTAGATTTAGGTTTTTTTAAATGTATATTTGTGCCATTAAATTTCGTACCATTAGGATTTAAAGATGATGTCTTTTAAATGGTGACCTCCAGAGTTGATACACATTTGAGCCCTATTTATGACATTTTGCATAACTTGCCGTAACACTTCCTGCGATATGTTCGTTATTTCTTGACGAATGTTTTCTTTTAGAGCTGCGAGAGTCTGTGGCTTGTTCACATACACCCGAGATTTCAAAAAACCCCAAAGAAAGAAGTCTGGACTGGTCAGATCGGGTGATCTTGCAGGCCAAGGCAAATCGCCAAAACGAGAGATAACTCGGCTTGGAAAAGCGTCCCTCACTAAGTCCATAGTGTCGCGCGCTGTGTGTGCCGTAGCGCCGTCTTGTTGAAACCAGATGTGCTCCCGCCCCAATTCGTCCAAACTGGGTATCAAAAACTCACGTAACATGGTTCTGTAGCGTTCTCCAGTGACAGTTATCGCATTGCCTCCAGCGTCTTCGAAAAAATAGGGTCCGATCACTCTGTCAACACAGATGCCACACCATACAGTAACTTTTAGTGGGTGTAGAGGTGTTTCTTGAATAATGCGCGGATTATCAGTGCCCCAGAACCGAGTATTCTGCTTATTGACATGCCCTGAGAGATGGAAATGCGCTTCGTCACTCATAACCAATTTTGAAGGAAAATCATCCTCTTCAAGGTTGAGGTTTATGACGCGCTGGCAGTAATCTAGACGAGCTCGGTGGTCAGCAGGCAGCAGTTGATGAGTCATTTGAGTTTTATACGGGAACATCTTTAAGTCTTTCACCAAAATACGCTGCAGGGTCCGTCTGGAAATGCCCAATTGCGTGGCACGTCGCCTCGTTGATGTTTCTGGACACTCTTCCACATCTTCGCGCACAGCATCGATATTTTCAGCTGAACGGCCTGTTCTTGGTCTCCCAGACTTAGGTCTATCCAATGTTGAGCCAGTTGCTTCAAGGCGTGTGGCAAAGCGTCGAATTGTGCGACCAATCGGTGCCGGACGGTGGGGAAATCGTCGACGAAATTCACGTTGTGTTCTTATCACTGATGAATTATTCCGTAAGAACATTGACACAATTATTCCACGTTCTTGGGGAGTAAAACGGTCCATGTTTATTTTCAGTGTATTTTACATTTGTTCACTACACAATTTTCAACAACAGAATGACAGAAAATGTCATATAAAAAAAATAAAAGTATTTTCTTTAGTGCCAGTACTTTTGCGCCACCCAGTATTATCTAGGGTTTTAAAATCTCCAAAAAGGCCCCGATTTGACACGTTCTGCAGTCAGTATTTCATAAATTCTCTATTAAATCAAATAAAGTAGCGCATAAATATTTTCACAAAGCACATCAACACAAAAATTCAAAAATTATTTTTAAGCCTAAACGATTTTTTTCTCCCGCAATTTACTTCAAGCGAAAACAAGCTATAAGTTCATAATCCTTCGACTGGATCTTTATCCAGCCGAAGGATTATGATCTTTGCAAGCGCACAAAGCGGCTGGATCAAGCGCAGCGCGCCTACGCCTGCAGGCGACTTGCTTAATCAAAATAATCAAAGAGTGCAAACTTCCTGCGCAGCGCGGCAACTGGCATTTAATATTGTCGTACGGTGGTGTTCTGTAGAAACCTAACTACCGAAAAAAATGCTTTTGTTTCATTTAGTGTTTTGTCCAGTAGCTTTTATATCTGTTTGTAATTGAGCTTATATAAATTATCAGTTTTAACATTAATTACTGAGGTACGCGCATTCAAACAGAAATGGTTGAAAAGTGTCGTGACTAAAGGAAATCTCCAAGCTAAGTTCGTGTGGTAATCAAATAATTTAAAATAGGTTGAGGAGAAAATTGAAAACTGAAAATTAAACAGACCCGTTCCTACAATATGAAGACGATTATGAAAACATTGTGAATCCAATTAAACGCTGTTTGAACAACGTGGTTCCACTAATATATATTCATCCCTACACTTATTTGAAGAAGTAAATTGTGAACAATTTTATACCAATATTTTTATTCAATTTCACTCGACGACTTTATGCAAATGTACCTTGGAACAAATTTAATTTGACTTCAAAGTCCTTGTCTGGTTGTAAAGGGATGAAGCGTTTTTTAACAATATTGCGGGGGATGGTGGCGGAAGTCAGTCCGCGGTAATTGCTGTGAATCGCGATAAAGCGGCCGATTAAACGTTTGCCTCCGCTAACGCACCCACTGCAGATGTGCTTATAAGCTGTCTGGCTATGTTAGCTATGCTAGTCATCACTCTGAGTGACACGTTTTATTTGTATTGTGTCCGCATTCCTATGGTAAAACCTCTAAAATTTGGTCTACGAAAATATTGTTCCCTTGGTCAATATAGCGTTCTTAGGGTAATCATAGGGTAACATCTCTCTACTTTTTTTTTCTTCAAACTCGTATTGTATTAAGCTTGCTTGTTATAATTATTATATTTAGACATTTTTGACATTAAGCATTATGCTTGCTTACTATGTATAATAATTTAATTTTTATTATTTATAAATACATTATCTAGTTTTGACTTGTAAAAGTGCTAAAAATAGCCTATTTGCAATGAAGAATTTGAGTTTGAGTTTGAGTTACTATTATATTATGTACCAAACTGTACCAATGACAAGTTAGCATTGAAATAATATACTTACATAATAATTATATTACTTCGCAAGTTAACAAAATCATAAATTTACAGTGCATTAACCAGTAGTAAATCAGGTGAAACCAGAGCTTCGTCTCTGACTTGATTAACTAAAACCATGGTGCCTTTACGACTCGTGGCCTCATCAAACGCCTTTGACTCCCGCTTTCTTTGAGGTGTTCCGTCACCCGATCCCTTAACCTGCCCCGGACCGGTCGTCGGACAACGAAATTTCCTCACAGCGACACGAAGATAATAAATAATGCTGTACGCTATAAAATCTTACACTTTAGTTCCTATTCTTTTTTTATACAACACGATCGTCGAGTTTATCGTCATTTCGTTTTTGAAGGTGGAAATATGTGCTTAAAATATTCCCAATATAATTGTGGAGTGTAAGAGAATAAGCTTCAATTATGTAGGCTTAATTATTTGCACGTCGCGTCGCACGATTTGCGAACCTCTAAACCAAATCAGGAATCTGTCGTTACAAACTTATATAGTATCCCGATTCTAGCGAGTAGATGTAATATCTGCATACTTGGGATAAAACTCACATTAATATTCCAGCTCAGCTGCTGCATCAAACGACATTAACAGTTCAGTTTGATCGATGTTGTGTCACCAGCATGGGTTGCTCGACATAACTGAATCTGAAATCAAACGTGTGATACATAGAGCTTCGTATGTTATTACGATTTTTTTTGTTCAAATAGTGACGAGATGCACATGACATATGCCTGATAGTAACCTTCATCCCTTCTAATCTGTTCGTGCTTTTCAACCCTTTGTTTGTCGTTTTAATAAAATAAGTCCCCAAAACTTCATAAGACATTATACCCTATTAAATTGCTATTACACTATGTAGAGTTGTGCAAACAGACCTTGTCTGCGAAATCCGTGTTTTTGCTAAGTTGTGTTTGTTTTCGATGAGTTTATTCAACTATTACGTCCTCGTATTTTGGCAAATAGAACTTCTCCATGGCTGATTTGAATATTTGCATAAAGTTATGAAGGGTACGTGACGGGAGAGCGAGCGGGTGCCTACTGACCACTGGTTTTAAAGCTTTAGACACTTGTAGCGAAATTAATGATTTTTGTTTCGGAGCGGGCATGTTGGTTATATGATAGATTAAATTGGTTGCGAGCAATTTTTTTGTATAACTTTAGTAGATGCCGTTATTATTTTATGATATTTGCTAGCTTTGTGTGTCATGATTGCAACAAATACTACAATACAGATCGAAACTTGCGTCATAAAAATGTCAAGTCAGTTTTACTCGTCATATTTCTACTAAAATAAAACCAACTTAAAAGCATTACAAAATCCCGATAAGTATGATACTACGTCTGGTACAGTAAATTGTCGCAGAGTATACGTATAGCAAGCAACGTTATATCCTATGTATAGTAAAAAACTGTGGATAAAAGTGTTTGGCTAACAAAGTCCGCCTTGTATTACATGGCTTAGTGAAACATAGAGGAACCAGGCCAAGCTGTGGGATTACAAAACTTTATGAACATCATGCATCGTCACAACACAATGGTGGTTCGCAAACATGGTAAGCTTCTTAACTATGAAAGAAGCTTGTATTGAGTTATTTTTTTCCTGGATTATCTCTGATCGTTAACAGTTTTCATGCTTATAGTGTGGAACAAACTGAATGTTTTAAAACATAACTATATCGAAGGAATAAATGACATATTAAAACAAAGAGTACGATCAAGACTATTTTTACAATATCTTTAGATAATTCACGGAACAAAACCCTATTCATCCTCGACCTGGAATTTTCCAAAATCCGGTTTTCATACTTCATCTACCAAAACGATTTTCGGTCCCGGACAGATGTGACCTGCCCTGTACTTCCTCAAGACAAATACGGTACGTGTCGATTTGGAGAATGAAAGTCACGCATATCGATATGACATTGTTATATGTTACTATTGACTGACATGATGATTATCTATTTTTGGTTATTTCACCATGTACAATTAATTACAAAAGCATTTACAAACCTCCCTGCTCAATGTGGGTATATATTGTAGGAGGCCCTTAAATAAAACAAGGTAACGATGTAAGTAAATAAAATCCACAGTCTATATTTCACACGTTTTAAATATAAATAAGATACTGCTGCTGTACAAACTATACTACACGCTATAAACTTGTGCGGTAAAATATCCTAACAACACTAAGCGATGTTGCACGAATGCCGAATCAAACTCAACTGCCGAATAAAAATGAAAAACCAGCAAACGTTCCTCCTGAGCCGCCATTTTTACCGGACATCAATTCGGTCACCAATGGCAGCTCAGCAGGCCTCTCATTGGTTGAATTAATTCGTTCAGAAACCAAAACTTCAAAAGTACGTTCAAAAACACGAATTAACAAACCAACTTAACGTATACTTAAAATACATCAAAAAATAAAGCTGAAGTTGCCAGGCGACAACAATATTATTTCCAATATGATTTTTTTTCGTGTCTCCTGTTGACTGACTCATTTAGAGAAGTGTCAATTTTGTTTGATCATCGACAGCATTGTTCGACGGAGCGTTCCATCCCTCGTAATTTCATAACTTTCGCAGCTACACGTATAGGGTGGCGGTAGGTGCGCGTATATTTTGTCCAACCCCTTTAGGAACTCCAATATAGCCCATAATAAAGATAACGAGTTTCCTGCAAAACAACCGCTCCGGAGATGTTTTTCTCGTCTGCTTTCAGTTTGAGGGCGGTGCATACGAGCTATTTGAAACGTATCGATCCACTTTGAGCATTCATGTTAATCCTTGTCTGTCACACACAAAAATAATATAGGTTATTATTCAAAAAAGCGCTTGCAATACTTTTGATTTACCACTCATTTTTAGTATTTTAATTAAAAGCACAGACACAAAATATTGTCCATACATGATACATACTTACAAAACAAACCCTGGCTTAAACACTTGAAAAGTGCACTTGTTAGAATGTTATTACTGTCGTATGAATTCCCAAATATTTCTAGTTGCGTTGCTTATCAACCCATCCTCTTTCTTCGTTAACTAGCCCATGAAATCGACAGGAAAAATATTTGCTTAGTGTAATAGCTAACACTATTTTCCCAATACCTGCTATCACTTTTCACAATACTGACATTCGTGACCTTGAACTTGGTGACATCAGCGGACAAAGCGCAGCGTTTTACGCGCCTGTCTGCTAGCTCGGTTGGGCGGTGCGTCGAACCATGACGACGGAATCCGTTCCGTCGCGGATGTAGCCGTTTGGTCGCTAATGTGCGCCTTTCCTTATATTTGTGACCTTGAACGGAATGACCTCTATTTTTGTCGATACGGTAGTTTCGTTAAGTTGCCGCCGCTTTTACTGCGCTAAAAATCTTTTGATTATTTTAAATGTTTTGATAAAAAAGGGTTGATAAAATATTTTTTCTTTTACTGCAAAGGTAATATCATCCCACTAGCTAGGGCTAGGGAGATGATATTGTTAGGAATAATATTATTATTCCTAATATAATACTGGGTGGCGCAAAAGTAAAGACCCTATTTGGTTCAGCTATAACATTTTTTCTAAATTAGAAAACTAGATTTAGGTTTTTTTAAATGTATATTTGTGCCATTAAATTTCGTACCATTAGGATTTAAAGATGATGTCTTTTAAATGGTGACCTCCAGAGTTGATACACATTTGAGCCCTATTTATGACATTTTGCATAACTTGCCGTAACACTTCCTGCGATATGTTCGTTATTTCTTGACGAATGTTTTCTTTTAGAGCTGCGAGAGTCTGTGGCTTGTTCACATACACCCGAGATTTCAAAAAACCCCAAAGAAAGAAGTCTGGACTGGTCAGATCGGGTGATCTTGCAGGCCAAGGCAAATCGCCAAAACGAGAGATAACTCGGCTTGGAAAAGCGTCCCTCACTAAGTCCATAGTGTCGCGCGCTGTGTGTGCCGTAGCGCCGTCTTGTTGAAACCAGATGTGCTCCCGCCCCAATTCGTCCAAACTGGGTATCAAAAACTCACGTAACATGGTTCTGTAGCGTTCTCCAGTGACAGTTATCGCATTGCCTCCAGCGTCTTCGAAAAAATAGGGTCCGATCACTCTGTCAACACAGATGCCACACCATACAGTAACTTTTAGTGGGTGTAGAGGTGTTTCTTGAATAATGCGCGGATTATCAGTGCCCCAGAACCGAGTATTCTGCTTATTGACATGCCCTGAGAGATGGAAATGCGCTTCGTCACTCATAACCAATTTTGAAGGAAAATCATCCTCTTCAAGGTTGAGGTTTATGACGCGCTGGCAGTAATCTAGACGAGCTCGGTGGTCAGCAGGCAGCAGTTGATGAGTCATTTGAGTTTTATACGGGAACATCTTTAAGTCTTTCACCAAAATACGCTGCAGGGTCCGTCTGGAAATGCCCAATTGCGTGGCACGTCGCCTCGTTGATGTTTCTGGACACTCTTCCACATCTTCGCGCACAGCATCGATATTTTCAGCTGAACGGCCTGTTCTTGGTCTCCCAGACTTAGGTCTATCCAATGTTGAGCCAGTTGCTTCAAGGCGTGTGGCAAAGCGTCGAATTGTGCGACCAATCGGTGCCGGACGGTGGGGAAATCGTCGACGAAATTCACGTTGTGTTCTTATCACTGATGAATTATTCCGTAAGAACATTGACACAATTATTCCACGTTCTTGGGGAGTAAAACGGTCCATGTTTATTTTCAGTGTATTTTACATTTGTTCACTACACAATTTTCAACAACAGAATGACAGAAAATGTCATATAAAAAAAATAAAAGTATTTTCTTTAGTGCCAGTACTTTTGCGCCACCCAGTATTATCTAGGGTTTTAAAATCTCCAAAAAGGCCCCGATTTGACACGTTCTGCAGTCAGTATTTCATAAATTCTCTATTAAATCAAATAAAGTAGCGCATAAATATTTTCACAAAGCACATCAACACAAAAATTCAAAAATTATTTTTAAGCCTAAACGATTTTTTTCTCCCGCAATTTACTTCAAGCGAAAACAAGCTATAAGTTCATAATCCTTCGACTGGATCTTTATCCAGCCGAAGGATTATGATCTTTGCAAGCGCACAAAGCGGCTGGATCAAGCGCAGCGCGCCTACGCCTGCAGGCGACTTGCTTAATCAAAATAATCAAAGAGTGCAAACTTCCTGCGCAGCGCGGCAACTGGCATTTAATATTGTCGTACGGTGGTGTTCTGTAGAAACCTAACTACCGAAAAAAATGCTTTTGTTTCATTTAGTGTTTTGTCCAGTAGCTTTTATATCTGTTTGTAATTGAGCTTATATAAATTATCAGTTTTAACATTAATTACTGAGGTACGCGCATTCAAACAGAAATGGTTGAAAAGTGTCGTGACTAAAGGAAATCTCCAAGCTAAGTTCGTGTGGTAATCAAATAATTTAAAATAGGTTGAGGAGAAAATTGAAAACTGAAAATTAAACAGACCCGTTCCTACAATATGAAGACGATTATGAAAACATTGTGAATCCAATTAAACGCTGTTTGAACAACGTGGTTCCACTAATATATATTCATCCCTACACTTATTTGAAGAAGTAAATTGTGAACAATTTTATACCAATATTTTTATTCAATTTCACTCGACGACTTTATGCAAATGTACCTTGGAACAAATTTAATTTGACTTCAAAGTCCTTGTCTGGTTGTAAAGGGATGAAGCGTTTTTTAACAATATTGCGGGGGATGGTGGCGGAAGTCAGTCCGCGGTAATTGCTGTGAATCGCGATAAAGCGGCCGATTAAACGTTTGCCTCCGCTAACGCACCCACTGCAGATGTGCTTATAAGCTGTCTGGCTATGTTAGCTATGCTAGTCATCACTCTGAGTGACACGTTTTATTTGTATTGTGTCCGCATTCCTATGGTAAAACCTCTAAAATTTGGTCTACGAAAATATTGTTCCCTTGGTCAATATAGCGTTCTTAGGGTAATCATAGGGTAACATCTCTCTACTTTTTTTTTCTTCAAACTCGTATTGTATTAAGCTTGCTTGTTATAATTATTATATTTAGACATTTTTGACATTAAGCATTATGCTTGCTTACTATGTATAATAATTTAATTTTTATTATTTATAAATACATTATCTAGTTTTGACTTGTAAAAGTGCTAAAAATAGCCTATTTGCAATGAAGAATTTGAGTTTGAGTTTGAGTTACTATTATATTATGTACCAAACTGTACCAATGACAAGTTAGCATTGAAATAATATACTTACATAATAATTATATTACTTCGCAAGTTAACAAAATCATAAATTTACAGTGCATTAACCAGTAGTAAATCTGGTGAAACCAGAGCTTCGTCTCTGACTTGATTAACTAAAACCATGGTGCCTTTACGACTCGTGGCCTCATCAAACGCCTTTGACTCCCGCTTTCTTTGAGGTGTTCCGTCACCCGATCCCTTAACCTGCCCCGGACCGGTCGTCGGACAACGAAATTTCCTCACAGCGACACGAAGATAATAAGTAATGCTGTACGCTATAAAATCTTACACTTTAGTTCCTATTCTTTTTTTATACAACACGATCGTCGAGTTTATCGTCATTTCGTTTTTGAAGGTGGAAATATGTGCTTAAAATATTCCCAATATAATTGTGGAGTGTAAGAGAATAAGCTTCAATTATGTAGGCTTAATTATTTGCACGTCGCGTCGCACGATTTGCGAACCTCTAAACCAAATCAGGAATCTGTCGTTACAAACTTATATAGTATCCCGATTCTAGCGAGTAGATGTAATATCTGCATACTTGGGATAAAACTCACATTAATATTCCAGCTCAGCTGCTGCATCAAACGACATTAACAGTTCAGTTTGATCGATGTTGTGTCACCAGCATGGGTTGCTCGACATAACTGAATCTGAAATCAAACGTGTGATACATAGAGCTTCGTATGTTATTACGATTTTTTTTGTTCAAATAGTGACGAGATGCACATGACATATGCCTGATAGTAACCTTCATCCCTTCTAATCTGTTCGTGCTTTTCAACCCTTTGTTTGTCGTTTTAATAAAATAAGTCCCCAAAACTTCATAAGACATTATACCCTATTAAATTGCTATTACACTATGTAGAGTTGTGCAAACAGACCTTGTCTGCGAAATCCGTGTTTTTGCTAAGTTGTGTTTGTTTTCGATGAGTTTATTCAACTATTACGTCCTCGTATTTTGGCAAATAGAACTTCTCCATGGCTGATTTGAATATTTGCATAAAGTTATGAAGGGTACGTGACGGGAGAGCGAGCGGGTGCCTACTGACCACTGGTTTTAAAGCTTTAGACACTTGTAGCGAAATTAATGATTTTTGTTTCGGAGCGGGCATGTTGGTTATATGATAGATTAAATTGGTTGCGAGCAATTTTTTTGTATAACTTTAGTAGATGCCGTTATTATTTTATGATATTTGCTAGCTTTGTGTGTCATGATTGCAACAAATACTACAATACAGATCGAAACTTGCGTCATAAAAATGTCAAGTCAGTTTTACTCGTCATATTTCTACTAAAATAAAACCAACTTAAAAGCATTACAAAATCCCGATAAGTATGATACTACGTCTGGTACAGTAAATTGTCGCAGAGTATACGTATAGCAAGCAACGTTATATCCTATGTATAGTAAAAAACTGTGGATAAAAGTGTTTGGCTAACAAAGTCCGCCTTGTATTACATGGCTTAGTGAAACATAGAGGAACCAGGCCAAGCTGTGGGATTACAAAACTTTATGAACATCATGCATCGTCACAACACAATGGTGGTTCGCAAACATGGTAAGCTTCTTAACTATGAAAGAAGCTTGTATTGAGTTATTTTTTTCCTGGATTATCTCTGATCGTTAACAGTTTTCATGCTTATAGTGTGGAACAAACTGAATGTTTTAAAACATAACTATATCGAAGGAATAAATGACATATTAAAACAAAGAGTACGATCAAGACTATTTTTACAATATCTTTAGATAATTCACGGAACAAAACCCTATTCATCCTCGACCTGGAATTTTCCAAAATCCGGTTTTCATACTTCATCTACCAAAACGATTTTCGGTCCCGGACAGATGTGACCTGCCCTGTACTTCCTCAAGACAAATACGGTACGTGTCGATTTGGAGAATGAAAGTCACGCATATCGATATGACATTGTTATATGTTACTATTGACTGACATGATGATTATCTATTTTTGGTTATTTCACCATGTACAATTAATTACAAAAGCATTTACAAACCTCCCTGCTCAATGTGGGTATATATTGTAGGAGGCCCTTAAATAAAACAAGGTAACGATGTAAGTAAATAAAATCCACAGTCTATATTTCACACGTTTTAAATATAAATAAGATACTGCTGCTGTACAAACTATACTACACGCTATAAACTTGTGCGGTAAAATATCCTAACAACACTAAGCGATGTTGCACGAATGCCGAATCAAACTCAACTGCCGAATAAAAATGAAAAACCAGCAAACGTTCCTCCTGAGCCGCCATTTTTACCGGACATCAATTCGGTCACCAATGGCAGCTCAGCAGGCCTCTCATTGGTTGAATTAATTCGTTCAGAAACCAAAACTTCAAAAGTACGTTCAAAAACACGAATTAACAAACCAACTTAACGTATACTTAAAATACATCAAAAAATAAAGCTGAAGTTGCCAGGCGACAACAATATTATTTCCAATATGATTTTTTTTCGTGTCTCCTGTTGACTGACTCATTTAGAGAAGTGTCAATTTTGTTTGATCATCGACAGCATTGTTCGACGGAGCGTTCCATCCCTCGTAATTTCATAACTTTCGCAGCTACACGTATAGGGTGGCGGTAGGTGCGCGTATATTTTGTCCAACCCCTTTAGGAACTCCAATATAGCCCATAATAAAGATAACGAGTTTCCTGCAAAACAACCGCTCCGGAGATGTTTTTCTCGTCTGCTTTCAGTTTGAGGGCGGTGCATACGAGCTATTTGAAACGTATCGATCCACTTTGAGCATTCATGTTAATCCTTGTCTGTCACACACAAAAATAATATAGGTTATTATTCAAAAAAGCGCTTGCAATACTTTTGATTTACCACTCATTTTTAGTATTTTAATTAAAAGCACAGACACAAAATATTGTCCATACATGATACATACTTACAAAACAAACCCTGGCTTAAACACTTGAAAAGTGCACTTGTTAGAATGTTATTACTGTCGTATGAATTCCCAAATATTTCTAGTTGCGTTGCTTATCAACCCATCCTCTTTCTTCGTTAACTAGCCCATGAAATCGACAGGAAAAATATTTGCTTAGTGTAATAGCTAACACTATTTTCCCAATACCTGCTATCACTTTTCACAATACTGACATTCGTGACCTTGAACTTGGTGACATCAGCGGACAAAGCGCAGCGTTTTACGCGCCTGTCTGCTAGCTCGGTTGGGCGGTGCGTCGAACCATGACGACGGAATCCGTTCCGTCGCGGATGTAGCCGTTTGGTCGCTAATGTGCGCCTTTCCTTATATTTGTGACCTTGAACGGAATGACCTCTATTTTTGTCGATACGGTAGTTTCGTTAAGTTGCCGCCGCTTTTACTGCGCTAAAAATCTTTTGATTATTTTAAATGTTTTGATAAAAAAGGGTTGATAAAATATTTTTTCTTTTACTGCAAAGGTAATATCATCCCACTAGCTAGGGCTAGGGAGATGATATTGTTAGGAATAATATTATTATTCCTAATATAATACTGGGTGGCGCAAAAGTAAAGACCCTATTTGGTTCAGCTATAACATTTTTTCTAAATTAGAAAACTAGATTTAGGTTTTTTTAAATGTATATTTGTGCCATTAAATTTCGTACCATTAGGATTTAAAGATGATGTCTTTTAAATGGTGACCTCCAGAGTTGATACACATTTGAGCCCTATTTATGACATTTTGCATAACTTGCCGTAACACTTCCTGCGATATGTTCGTTATTTCTTGACGAATGTTTTCTTTTAGAGCTGCGAGAGTCTGTGGCTTGTTCACATACACCCGAGATTTCAAAAAACCCCAAAGAAAGAAGTCTGGACTGGTCAGATCGGGTGATCTTGCAGGCCAAGGCAAATCGCCAAAACGAGAGATAACTCGGCTTGGAAAAGCGTCCCTCACTAAGTCCATAGTGTCGCGCGCTGTGTGTGCCGTAGCGCCGTCTTGTTGAAACCAGATGTGCTCCCGCCCCAATTCGTCCAAACTGGGTATCAAAAACTCACGTAACATGGTTCTGTAGCGTTCTCCAGTGACAGTTATCGCATTGCCTCCAGCGTCTTCGAAAAAATAGGGTCCGATCACTCTGTCAACACAGATGCCACACCATACAGTAACTTTTAGTGGGTGTAGAGGTGTTTCTTGAATAATGCGCGGATTATCAGTGCCCCAGAACCGAGTATTCTGCTTATTGACATGCCCTGAGAGATGGAAATGCGCTTCGTCACTCATAACCAATTTTGAAGGAAAATCATCCTCTTCAAGGTTGAGGTTTATGACGCGCTGGCAGTAATCTAGACGAGCTCGGTGGTCAGCAGGCAGCAGTTGATGAGTCATTTGAGTTTTATACGGGAACATCTTTAAGTCTTTCACCAAAATACGCTGCAGGGTCCGTCTGGAAATGCCCAATTGCGTGGCACGTCGCCTCGTTGATGTTTCTGGACACTCTTCCACATCTTCGCGCACAGCATCGATATTTTCAGCTGAACGGCCTGTTCTTGGTCTCCCAGACTTAGGTCTATCCAATGTTGAGCCAGTTGCTTCAAGGCGTGTGGCAAAGCGTCGAATTGTGCGACCAATCGGTGCCGGACGGTGGGGAAATCGTCGACGAAATTCACGTTGTGTTCTTATCACTGATGAATTATTCCGTAAGAACATTGACACAATTATTCCACGTTCTTGGGGAGTAAAACGGTCCATGTTTATTTTCAGTGTATTTTACATTTGTTCACTACACAATTTTCAACAACAGAATGACAGAAAATGTCATATAAAAAAAATAAAAGTATTTTCTTTAGTGCCAGTACTTTTGCGCCACCCAGTATTATCTAGGGTTTTAAAATCTCCAAAAAGGCCCCGATTTGACACGTTCTGCAGTCAGTATTTCATAAATTCTCTATTAAATCAAATAAAGTAGCGCATAAATATTTTCACAAAGCACATCAACACAAAAATTCAAAAATTATTTTTAAGCCTAAACGATTTTTTTCTCCCGCAATTTACTTCAAGCGAAAACAAGCTATAAGTTCATAATCCTTCGACTGGATCTTTATCCAGCCGAAGGATTATGATCTTTGCAAGCGCACAAAGCGGCTGGATCAAGCGCAGCGCGCCTACGCCTGCAGGCGACTTGCTTAATCAAAATAATCAAAGAGTGCAAACTTCCTGCGCAGCGCGGCAACTGGCATTTAATATTGTCGTACGGTGGTGTTCTGTAGAAACCTAACTACCGAAAAAAATGCTTTTGTTTCATTTAGTGTTTTGTCCAGTAGCTTTTATATCTGTTTGTAATTGAGCTTATATAAATTATCAGTTTTAACATTAATTACTGAGGTACGCGCATTCAAACAGAAATGGTTGAAAAGTGTCGTGACTAAAGGAAATAAATGATATTTATCATTTAGCCTGAGCGTGAGCAGGAAGGATTCTTCCCACTGAACATGCAAGCTATTTTTAAAGTAGGATCAAGTAGTTTTTATATGTTCTAAGTATTCATTTAAAAAAACAATGTAAATGAGTACTTACATTTTACATATATTTATGCAGTTTATTAAAAAGGGTATGAAAAAAAGCCTTACTGAGCTTGCATTGCAGCGACAAACCCCTACACACCAGATCAATTAATGTTCAATTGTTCAAATGTTAGCAATGAGCAGGCCACATCGCTCGTAGAACTGGCAACCGATGGGGAAGAAATGTTCTCGGGTGGCGACCACGAACCGGAAGACGCAGCGTAGGCCGGCCCCCCATTCGGTGGACCAACGACCTGGTGAGAACCGCGGGGAGCCGATGGATGCAGGAGGCAAACAGCCGCTCTAAGTGGCGCTCTCTGGGGGAGGCCTATGTTCAGCAGTGGACGTTTTCAGGCTGATGATGATGATGATGAATTAATGTTAATAAAGTTTTAAAATACTAGTGTATGATACGCTGATGCGACGCGATGCGATGCCAGGATCACGTTAATAGAGGTAGTCGTTTGCCAGTCGCCATTGATAAAGCCTCATTAACCCGGTACTCTATCCCCTGTTGTTCTACACCGTGTTACAGATACTGGTCCGTTTATCAGTAATGTTATTAATTTCGGTATCATTAGATATCCTTCCAGTATTTTCGTTGTGTATTTATGGCCCGCAATAGACTCGGCTGTTTATGACAGTCACTATGTGACGTGGTTCTACGGTTCTTTAAAAAGCACATCTTCATGATAACATTTGTACATTACGCAATTTGTCTTTCGTTGTTTTAAAATTCGATATTTGTTTGTTTGTTTGTGTGCATTGAATAGGCTCCGAAACTACTGAACCGATTTGAAAAATTCTTTCACTGTTGAAGACCGGGTGACATAGTCTATATTATATATTAAAAAAAATAGGGTTCCTTACCAAAACTCTAATAATGTAACCCAAGGTGTAAAAAAATTACCTAAAATATTCTTTACATCGCGTGCGCTGCGAAAACAATTATACCCGTGCGAAGCCGGGGCGAGCGGCTAGTAGTTCATAAATCCCTAAGTCATAAAATTAGATTTTTGGCCCTGTAACTTCGGATGCTCGGTGGTTTTTAGTATATGTACCCAATTAAACACTATTAACGCGTAGCATGTAGCAATGTCTACGTAAATACGTAGCACGTCTACAGTCGCTACGGAAAACGGAAACGTTTAAATGAGTTCTCCCTACACTTTGCGTCAGACAGGCTTTCATAAAGATTCAGGGTTGTCATTTAATGATTAATGGCTCTTTTAAAGAAAAAAGCTGATATTTCGATAATAATTGATATCCTTGAGACGTTTTTGCCGATGCCGCCTCGTCGCGACGTACGAGGCCACTTATTTTTTATTACGTACTTTTTCGTTATAGCCCGCGGTTTCTGCCCTTGAAATCTTAAATCATTTATGATAGGTTGATCTTCATCAACCTATCATAAATGATTTATCATCCAATCATAAATGATTTAGATGTAATACTTATTATTCTTTCTAATGTCTTTTATGCATTGCTGTCAGAAATACTTAGGTCTTAACATAGTATAACTCTTCCTTCTTTCTCCAATTCTTAGTTACTTGTTTAATATTATAAATACTATGGCTGTTAGCGTTAATGTGTGACGTCACTCCTACGAGGTACGAGTATGTAATTCCTATCTATTCTGTGGTACGAGGCCAAATAGTTAATTCAGTTAAATGTATGCAAAGATGACTTTTGAATGCCTTGAACTGGTTCCAAAGATGAATTGAACGACTGGAGCTGGCTTCAAAAGAGACTTGAATATCTCCAGCTAGCTTCAAAGATGACTTTTGAAAGTTTTCAAACCTGTTGAATATCAATAACTGACCCCAAACGGAGTTGTCAAGGATAGTTGTGCTGACATTGAGTCCTCATGGTATATTAATTTATGTTCTACCAGGTAGAAGTCATCTCCAGTGGAGTGTTTTCGCGCTGTAATTGCGCTGGTGCACGATAACACAACCCTTATCTTATCTCCCCCGGCCCACATACGTAATCTATTTGTAATATTAATATTATTATTTATGAGTTTATGACTTTATTTTGTGCCTTACATGTTGACTAGTGGCTGTCGCCGAATCTGCTTGGTTAATTCGTTTGGATAATTACAAAATAATGAATTTTCCGAATAGTTTTAATTTGACGCTTTGATAGTCTCCATACAAAGGCTAAAATTGTTCCGCGGAGTCCCAACTGCTTTTTTTTCAACAATGTGAGTACTCGGGACTTTCAGTGTTAATGTTAATGTATATGAGTGACTTTGTGTTCTAAATAATATGTCAAGATAATTTTAACCTTCGGGCTTATTTTTATCTACTTTCCAAAGTCAGCATTTTGTTTATTAGATATGGTATAATTGAAATGGTGTAACAATTCGTAAGTGTCTGCTTCAACAAATACCACGACACGTATGTACGTGCGTATTTAACATTAGTACAAGAATGAGTATGTCTCTATTAAATAAATGTATGAAGTTGAAGCTCTTGGAGATTCCATTGTAATGATTAACATAATTAAACATTATTAGCATCGTGTTTCCTAATAAATAAGTGAAGTATTATCTGAGAATCCGTTATTGTCCTAGAAAATAATTCGTTTTACTTCGGGATACCGTCTGTACTAATAATTTCATTATTCATAATTTCATTTCACATACCTCATTTTTAATAATGATGAAATTTATAATGGTGGTTATTTATAAATAACTTTGTTCATAATAGTTACTTTTTATATTGATCTTTTCTTATACAATTTATCCAAATAATGTTTAAATTTATAAAATTTTATGTTATAATGTTAATCTTAAGAATTTTTTTATCATACTTTTTTTTATTATAAATTTCATTACTTATAATTTCATAATAATCAGCATTCATAATTGTATTGTTCATAATGACTTTTTCATATTATTTAGTTAACATAATAATAATTTTGAGGTAGTTAAATCATTATATACATATGCATGTATACCCTAAAGATACTAAGATACTAGTCTAAGGCAAAGTCATAAATAGGTGCGACGACGAGCGAAGCGAGGAGGAGCGTTAGGTTAACTGTGACCACACGACGCACGAGCCGAGCGAGCGAAGCGAAGCGTAGCGAGCGTGCCGCGGCAGCGGCCGGCGAAGTGCCAGAAGTCACTTATGCTTATATTAAAAATTACAGACACCATCTATATTAAGTTTCAGGTTACCTTTATTTGATTTAAATATTTTACACGTGTTTTTATTAGACATTTCAAGTTATTTATTAAAATAATGCACAAAGTTCACCAACAACACCAAAATCAACATAACATGAAAAAATATAAGTTATTTTACAATTACCCGCACACAGTCCACACGTTAATTTTGTTTGTTTTGACTGGATGAAGTGCCTGCATAGATTGAAGAGCAAATTGGCTTGCCGTACTACGTTTTTATAACTGATTAGGATATATATAACAATCAACAGTTCCAGTCACATTAATTTACAGTATTATTGATATTTTGTTTTATGCTTAAAGTTAGTTATGGTAAAAGAACATTATAAATTTGTACTGTTATGTTATATACGCCTTATGAGTTTCATTTTTATAAATTTGGATTATTATTAATTTTGATTTATAATAAAGAAAATTAGATGTAGTGAAAGTATAATAAATCACATTATGTGAAATGATGATTATAAGTAACATTTTTATTTGGAACAAAATTATGACAAACGATTTTATAAGTTTCGACAGTGAACCTTTTACTTCATATGGTTTACCCCTAGTGTTTCAGATGTTACAGGCTACGGGTACCGCCTGTATCAGGCGAGCCGTATGCTTGTTTGTCGCTAATATCATACTTTTTTTTTATGAAAGCATAAAACCTTTTGAGTTGAGACGGCTCCTACAACATAGTGTAAACAAACACATATCAAATGTTTGTTTTTAATGAACTATTTTGGGTTTACATCCAATGGAGACATGTAGATTCCACTATCGACAGTTCCAGTGATACCCAAACGTCGTTTATTGAAACCATGTACGTGTCAAATAATTCAATATTTAAAAATTAATTATTATGTACCTAGTTTAATTAAAAGCACAGAAGACTTTGTTGAAAGGCAAAGTTATGTATATGAGCAGGAAATACAGCTTGATATGTTTTGTGTAGACACAAGCGCGCCTGATTGTGACTTCCAAAGTTTGGAATCCGAACATGCCGTGGTACTTACATTATATGATACTCTTTATACTGATACTTCTGGTTCTGTATATCGGAAAATACCAACAATACAAAGAAAGTGATATACAAATCTACAGGACAAACTGCACACTTTTGTCATTGAGAATATCTTCAAATTTTGAACGATCTTTTTCATTGGGATCAGATGATCATTATATTATGTGAGATCAGCTGTAAGAAATATTGGATGTGGTTTGTTTTGTGGGATTGAGCGTGATGAGCTACCCGTAATAAGCTGATGTATTAATATGATCAGCTCAAACCAGGTGCACACTAGGTGCAGTAATGAAGCAACAAGTCTTCATTATCTGTCGAGCTTTAGCACAAGTTTTACAACTCCTTAAAACTTTCCTGGCGAACAGCCAGCACCGATCGCGACTCGATCGCAGAATAACAAAGGAAACTGTACAGATGATTGTGATTTCAGAGTGGGCGATAGTCTAACGACAGGACGTACCATCGCACCAGTCACTCAATATTAAACATTTTATAGACTCCTTGCCGGTTTTGTCTTTAGCTATGCTTGCTTCATGCTTATGGATCATTAGGTTTTGGTTCGTGAGTTGTGTACAATGCAAACCATAAGTTTTCTCATACAGTATCATCAGTGTTAATAAAAGCAGAATCAAAACGTATGCTTATGATAACTGTTTGAATTGTTGTATCTGATTTATATGAGTGTTTATCCTGAACATTTCCACGTATACAGTTATGCAATAGCAATATTCTGCAATATTCTGTCAATGTCAAGTAGACACAAATCCAGGGGTAGTTGGGTGGTTGACTTTGAAGTATCATTTTTTTATTTTTATTTTTAATAATTTATTGTGGTTTTTGAAGTTTTTGTTAAGTGTACATACTGTTTAATCTCTTATTGTTTTTTGCATTTTCATTTTATGTTATATTGTTTCATTCTTTGCTTCTTGTGTTGTAGATTTATTTTAGGATATTGTATTTATTTATTGTATGTGTGTCCTGAAGTTCGTGATGTCATGAATGTAGGTTCCGACTGAAAATCAGTTATTAAGGTCCTACGACCTTAATTGCATGCTGAGTCGGGACCTATATCATGACATCACGCAACATTATATTTTGCGGTGTTCTTCTTTTTTGTGTGATTTGTTTTGTATAAGTACCTTCTTGTAAAATGTAATGTTGTGTGATGTCTTGAATAAATGTATTTTCTTTCTTTCTTTCTTTTCTTTCAATAGCCGTTCTTCCATGCATTGTGCATACATATTTTTACATTCCAAGCGGCATTTTGTTGTAGATGTAGTAGCAAGAGACGCTATTCTAATGTATTTTTGGAGTGAATCTTCTGTACAGTAGTACTATTAATTAGTCTGTGGTTATTTTTCGGATTTACTGAAGAACCTTTCGTTAGCAGAGTTTTTCTCTTTGTTATGTATGTCCATCAGCTGTGAAGTTAAGATAAGAAATGTATTATAATCGTAGGCATATTTTTACTAAGAGAGTTTCTACTAATTTCCAAACGAATCTTGAACAAAGATGACGGAATAAACGGCAATAGCTAATATAGCGGCGCTTCAAATTACGGTAGATGAACAGAGTAATAAAATTATTTATTAGCCTACGCCAATGATGAAATTTCTCAGAACCGGTTCCTGAACTCCATTTATATAGAACCCGGAGCGCTACCGAGCCGAAAGCGTTAGTTCTTGTTCCGTTACGTAACGTTAAGTTAGTTCTTGTTACGTTACATAACGAAAAACAAGATTACGTCTTCTCTCATTCCTTTTATGTTGTATATTTTACATAATAATGGCGGGCTACGTTTTATGGGCGAGTTACGCGCCTTTGCACGAATAACTCCGCAACGGGCGTATTAGCTAGGAGGCTTTTGGGGGGTTAACCTCTCTTTGACTACGACAAGGGTCGTTTACAAAAAGAAAATAAAGACGATTGTATGGGTTTTCAATTTGATTACATTATAACGTAATGAAAAAAAAAAGGTAACTGGACGCTACAAATATCGGAAACCTATACTGGTCGCTTATTTATTAGCTGTTATTGTCGTTTCATTCGATGAAATCTAATTTAGACTTATAGCTGTAAACGTAGTGAAAGTTGGTGTGTCAGAATCGTGCCTAATTTATTTAGACTGCCTTAAAACCAAGTCCTTGCTACATCCAGTCCCGTCCATATATTACGTACTATTTGGTTTACGTAAGAACCGTGTTTCCAGCGCGAATGGGAACTGTGGCAGATTAAAAAGTATTATCTGTGTAGGTTCAGTGGTTCATGCATTTATACACATATTCAGTTGAAAGCCGCTTGCTGCCTGTGATCTATAAAACATGCCCTATGTGTGTTATTCATATACCTATAAATGCCTATAATACAAACAAAATTTCAGTTTTGTTTGTATTATAGGCATTTATTTACATTGTAAAGTTTTCTATATATTTAAATTAAGAACAATCTATTTTTATACGTTATACGATTTGTTAGTAGTCTTGCATACGTGAATATAGCAGACCTTTATAATGTCCGCGCAATAGTGGCCATATACGTAACATGTGCTCTGAGACGCCGCTGATACAAATCTTGGCTTATTCTTATTCCAAAAACGTAATGCTTGTACTAAAGCTTTCGTAAGTAGTATGTCAATGATATATGACAGTAGTTAAATTAATAATCAAGTGATTTAATATGAGATCAGTCACCATCTAATAGTTTTATATAAGCACCTAAGCTTGCAAAACGATATAATTTTAATAATTTAATGTTTAGTCGTTTCTAGGATTTATACGTACACTAGAAATGTTCAACATGTTATGTATTTTTGATGTGAAATAAAGATAATTAAAAATTGAATTGAATTGATACAAATCAAATATCGTACCGAACCAAAATCTTTAAAAAGTCACGCGCGGATTTGATTTCGCTAAGATATGGTGATGAAAAACATTGAGGAAAAATCTAGATGTCACAGAGTAACAAAAATTCGGATTTAAACTTGGTATCGGCAATAACCTGACTTGGCATGGAAATGAAAAATTTGCAAAATGAATTCAAGGACATGTGTAATTTCATTTGCCAACGTGGTGGAATACGAACCAAACTACCTCTGAGAGAAAGCCTGAGACCAACCAGTGGAAACGGATTACCTCGATGATAACGAGGCTCTTGTTCATCTCAGTAATTACCGCGGCTTCATCCCATACAGGAATCAAAGGGTGTAAGGGTGTCATTCAAAGCCCTTCTCGTGTTAACAATTGGTGGTAATATTACAATAGTACATCGAGTTACACACAGGAACCAAGAGGCAGTTCCTCATTAGTTATTTACGATTCCCTGCCTACTCATGTTATCCTGTTAATTCCATTTCCTGCCTTAGAGCTTTACTAACGCTTTCACTGTAAATGTTCTGTATCATTCAGTACGTGATTTTAACCATCCCTCAAAAAGGAGGATTTTATAATTTTGAAAGAAGCTTTATGCCATTTATCAGGGTTAGTTCGCCTGGCGTATATCATCTTTGACTACATCGTCACATAGTAGAACGTATAGCGAAGTTTGACTAGTAGTTCGTTAAAGCTATGTATCATTCGCGGTTACTACTACGATGGGTGACTGCTCCAAAAAGTGTCATCTGAGCACTGCCGTGCACGTTAATCTATTGGTCCCGTCTGTTGGCAAAAGACAATAGACTCGTTGCCTGCTATGTTTTTATTGCATACATTAATAATATTCTTCAATAAATAACACAAAAATTGAAATTGAAGTGAAATCAGAAATTAAATAATTCAAAAAATTACAAAGTTGCCAGCATTATAAAATACAGGTATCTTCTAGGCAAGCATGCACCACCGTAGGCCGCGTCATCACTTACCATCAGGTGTGACAGTGGTCAAATGCTATGCCTATAAATTATTAAAAAAAACAGCAATAGAAAGAGACAGCTGCGGTGTCGTCGGTCCTTGGTACCTTGGCATAGTACCTCATTACTAAGCTGTGGTAGCTTTACATACAATCTGTTTGGCATGGGACGTCACAAGCACAACGTGTGTTTTCACAATTACGTGGGGAAGCTCCACAGGATCTCTGTTTTGCGAGGAAGGGACAGGCGATGCCCCCTCTGTGATTCTGTGATAAATATACCGATTTTACTTATTCTTTCAATTACTGTATTCATTTTTAACCTACTTTATGGAAATAATATTTACTTGTTAGTTTTTAATAGCAGAAAACTTTAGCCTAATTATCTTTAAACAAAATCAGAAGCCTTCAGGAAACTTCAAATTTGACGCCAGGGTACCTTGTACTATTATCTGACCGCACGGATCGTTACATAAGTCAGTGTGTTATGTGTTTACAAGTCATCACAAACAAAGCATCATTTCGTGCTGTTTCGTTTGTTAAGAGAAACGTATACCCCCCTCTTTTCCATACAAAAAGTGCCAACGCTTTTCCACCTCTAGATGTTATCCGATTTTGTGATGATTTTTTATATGTGGTCTACCCAGTAAAAAACTATGCTCATACATCTTCCTTTTTTAAGTTTTTACAATATCTTCGTAATTTTTTTTTTAACGGGCAATTTGCCTTTATTTCTCAAGCTAACTACTACAATAATAAAAACTAAACTAAACTAAACTAAACTAGCTACACTACCTACTACAAAGAACACTTATGGACTGTATAATAGCCGCGATGGCCTATAGACAGTCCAAGTGCTCCAGCCCACTACCGGTAGGTAGCGTACCCAACATGCTGGCCGCATTGCCACGTTGAATTGCAATGCTGATGCGTTGGGCCAAATAAGTGCCAGCATTTTGGTCACGCGTCGCATCTACCAGGCGCTCTGATAGACTTTGGTGCTCGCGATGAGCTCCCGGTCCCCACGGACCCAGGGTCTCAACACCAAACGGCTCAAATATGTAACCGCTACCGAGATTACTATATTTGCGCCGTTTTAGCTGCTCAGCAGAATTATCCGCGGCGCCGGCCCTAACGTGTGTCTCGGGAAGGTGTGACGGCGCCATAGTATCGACGCAAGTAGCGTCCCACACTAAAGGCCGCCCCGTCTTCCAGGGAACCAGAGTCATTCCGTCGGAATTATAGCTACGATTATTTGGCGTCAAAATTATGACGACGAAAAGTGGTCGTAAAAAGAACACGCCACATATTTTCAAAAAAATCAAGACGTACAAGCACAGATTATAATCTAACCAAACGATTGACACCAAAATCAAAAGTTTTGTTAAGTTTAAGAGGATGAAAATCGTTGGCGCCCGAAACGTTAAAACGTAGGTAAATTCATTGTCTCTATCAAACATGTGGAGAGCAGAGCGACGGAAATAACATTTTCAAATACCAGTACGGTCCTCTTAATTGAAACAAAGTCTCTCGTGTTTCCATTAGCAACACCGGCCGGTGCATGTGCAGGCATAATCCACCTGCAGTGTTGTGGTGGTACTTTACGTAATACGTAATCCAGCAGGTGGCGGATTAGGTCGTTATACCACTAAATATAATATTACGTAGTGCAGCGCATTACTCTAATGGAGTCGGATGTGATCAGATTTGCGTATAATCATGGTTAAGCTTACGCTTAAGTCGTTGCAGTCGCAAATAGTTGATACATTTGACTGACCTGTTAGCTTAGTTGGTAGTAGCTCTGCCTTCTGAACTATAGGTTGTGGGTTCGATTCCCATCCAGGACAAACATTTGGTTGAGGAACATAGGTGTTTATTCTGTGTCTGGGTGTTATGTATTCTATGTACGACGTACGTATTTATGAACTAAAAGTATCTAAGTATTCTATCAGTTATCTGGTTCCGAGAGTACAAGCTATGCTTAGTTTAGATGGCGCCGTGTGAAATATCCATGGATATATATTTATTTAACTCCTACAAAAATATTTAGAAGTGATCGCTTTTACCGATAAGACCGCCTAATATACGTGCGTGTATCTGTCAACAATTGAGAACAATTTATCCGCGGGTGAAACCGCGGGGCGCATATGGCCCGTTGGCTATTGTGCTACGGCACAGCTACGACGCGCGGCGTAGTATTTTCGTAGCACTGCTACACGAAACAAAGGATGTATATTTTCAGCTGCAACTAAATGTAATGTTGCTCAGTTTTGTTCAAATATCAAGATTATGCTTTAAAGGTCGAGGTCGGATGCTTTTTTTGTGTAAGTACGCTCAGGGACAAAATTTACTTATCAAATCAAAACTAGTATCTACATAGTCGATATGGATTTCTGGACTACATCTAATAATACCTGGATTTTTCACAATAAACCCTTGTTATTCAGCTGTAGATGTAGGTACGGATTTGATAATTTCACTATGTGCATTAATTTTTGTAGTTGACTGTATTTTTTTCAAAATGGCCTTGCGTTCCGGTCACTTGGGAAATGATGATGCGATGCACGCTTTATTTGAATTATATTTTTGTTGCAACTATTTGTTAACATCACAGGTAACCCCCAATAGATACCGCATTACGGGATTTTTGTTCGGTCCCTAGCTCACCAAAACTGGCGGAAGGCGCGGGTTGCGGGGACTGGAGCCAATGCGCTATTATTGGCTGTTTCGAGTGACGCCCTAATAATGAACTCTAATAATACAATGCAACGTCGCGAACTATTCTACGTTCCCGTCAAAACTCCCCTACTCACTTTTATCGCTCACTTCGCTTTTTAGCTCTGTTCGCTTTTACCTCTTTTTGCTTTACAATACAATACAATACAAAAATTCTTTATTGTATTAATTAAGTACTTTGTGGTCAAAGTACTTAATTAATGTTACATAATATCTGTAGTAGGTATTACAATGGGCGGCCTTATCACTAAAAGCGATCTCTTCCAGGCAACCTTTGGATGGACAGTATTAGTTTAACTAGGAGTAGACGGTGGTGTACAATACGTAATCAGTTATCAAAAATACATTGAGAATTGCTTTTTCATTTGTTTTGAAGTGGGGTGTCCGATAATTGGTTTAGTGCGTGAAAATGTTGATTGTTACGTCCAGTAAGTGGGAAACAGTAACTATTGTCGTGGTGCGAAACCGAAAAATTTCAGTCTGGCCACTATTTTAATAAATATCTATAAATATCCTAAAAGCTTTGAGAAACAAGCGTATTTTTTCAGCATTACTATACTGAAAGTCTTAATAAAAACTAAAATTGTGAAGTTTACTAAAACCACAATTTAATGTATCTTACGTTATTTTTTAACATTTAGTGTAAAATTGTTTCATACCGAGCGTACACCAATCTTAGTGGAGTGCTGCGTCTACGGATAACTAAAACAATATTTGCTACAAGTCTGGAATATATTTTAGCCTTTGTATTCATTGTAACAACGAAGTTTGTGTTGTATTACTCTAGTCTTTTGTGAAGATTCCCTCAGAGCTTGTATTATTGTTATTTCAGCGGTGGTCGCTACATCTTAGCCAGCGTATTCAAGACCGATGAACCTCTGGCTGTCACAGCCAGGCTACCTTTATATAAAAGCGGCTGTTGTTATGAATGAAACTTTATTTATGACTACTTATACTTCGTATAAAGAAGACACCTGATCGGTAGAGTAGAGACAGGCCGTTCTTTTCATTTAAGTACCTAACGAGCGCACCCAAGTTAACTTCATAATGAATAGGACTTAATCAGTTGTCTCTACCAACTCTTCATTCAAACTCATTAAAATTGTTCATCTAGAAAAAGGTTAATGGAGCGATTATGTATAATTTAGCTAAAATTTGGACTAATTTGCAAAAAGCGGGGAAACCTCTCAAATGCCGGAACAAAGCGAGATTACAATGTCGCCGCGAAGCTTCAAGGGCGGGAAATTGTTGCTAAACTCTTTTCTTTCCGTTTGTAAACGCGAGGGCCTTTTGTTGAACAAAAGACTTCACCGTCGAGCTTTGAGGCTTCACCAGCCGCTGCGCGCTGTTATTGTTTGTTTATAAACCGGGACGGCGCGGGGCTGGTGAGGTACCCACACGTGCAAGATCGTGGATTTGGGAATTGGCTCTCAACTTCAAAGAGTTATCGTAATACGGCCAGCGATAAAAGTAGCTGATGACGACTTTCGATCCACTTAAAGATAGAGTACCTATTTCCGATTAATGATGCTGATCATTATTATAATTCGTGCTTCATCAGCTTTCTACTTTTTTCATCTATATTTTCCTGTGGTTAGCTTTCTATTTAGATTTCATTTTATCTATTCATGCAACAATGCAACAATGCTCGTGGTATATACAAATTTGCTGATATCTTTTACTCGTCATCTCATGCCAACATCAGCAAAACAAGATAAGGGCATCGATCGTCCGCACGCGCTACTTGGCTGTAACAGTACCAGTGTACGTTGGGTAACGGTGTAACACGGTACATAAGGTCAAGAAACATAATATTATTTGTGCGAGCTACGTTCACGAATACTGCGAAACCAGCAAGCATCTATATTCTATCATTATCAGATGCTAGATTTAATCTGCCTCGAATAACGTGCCGCTAAAGTACACTATACAGTTTTCGATGAAAACGCAGTCTTTTTCAGTCGCCTCTGGTTCCAAACATTTGTGTCCTGAACTTGTGGCCTTTTGAAAATGGAAGCTGGATTTCGATATTCGTATACGTTGCACGACTACCAGTGTCACGTGTTTTCTCTACAAAAGCTGAACTTGATATGTTACTGTGTACATTGTCATTTCGCATTGAAGTTATCATTGAAATCCATTTAAATTACAAATTAAAATTATTATTTTATTCGTTTTTCAAGGGAACAAGGTTTTATCCATCTATATGACAAACTCGTAAACCCTTTGGTTTATTCCTCTAGTTTATTGGCATACAACTTTATCGATAGCATTTCCTTCTTGCAGGTATTCCCGTCGACTCACGTGGCGCGTTAACATTCAGTGCGCGAGTCTGATACGTGTTCGCCCAAAATGTGTTGACCTTGAAATCTTTCGATCGATTGTAATTCCTTTTTAAGTCTTTTATTCCATTTCCGTCTCATCCATTCTTCTTTTTCAGTACACGAGCGGTTATTAGTTCGCCGACGATTGCCGGCTCGTTCCTGAACAGTCCGTTTAGCATTCAGTGCGAGCGCCATTGTTCCTTATACAAATGTGTTTGCTACTTTTGTATTGGGAGGTAAACGGTCGGCCCGACGTTTAATTTGCCTTCTGGTTGGGGTAGAAAAGGGCTAATATTTGTAAAGATTCTCGGAACCATTTCTTTCTCCTGTTAAATTTTTGTTTACTTTTGAGAATCACTAACCAGGCCAGTTCCTCAAAAACTCACCAGCTTCCCGCCCATACTTCTCAGTTCTATGATAACTCCTTTACAGTTGCAAGCTGTGCGTCTGTGGAATGCGCTTCCCACTGAAGTTAGACATGCCAAGTGCCTGTCCATATTTAAAAATATGGTGCAAAGACATTATTTATTTTCATATTTGCTGCATTACTTTATCACACTATGTCATAATCTGTTTTATAAGTAGACTAGTTGTGCCCCGCGGTGTTACCCGCGGATAAAAAGTATCCCATATGTTAATCCACCGTATAATCTATCTGCATTCCTAATTTCATCACACAAACAAAGGTAACAAGCATTCACACACACAAACCTTCACCTCTGATAAGCAGTAGTTATCAGATACAAGTAGCTTACTACACTGTTGATTGGCAATATGCAGCGGCAACCTCTCACTGCGCTTTAATTAACTAGGTTTGCTAACCGTCTTCGCAGAACCTACTGGTACATTCCAACTGCTTGCAACTAATCTAACTCGCTTCTCTGTTAACGGTTCTTAAAGACATTATGCTTGCGTTCATTCTGAGTGCTCTATTCTAGACTAAGGCTATTAGGTATCATGAGACCTTTCAAGTTCTGAGTGATACAACTCCATTCCACGTTACTATTTGAGTTGTAGGACGTAGGACATCTTAATTCGCTGTACGAGTACGTGGGGCACGATTAGATTAACTGTAGCTGTACCTGCCAGCGAGATAGTTGGTAACTAGAGATTTTACCTTGAAATGGATACGGACAGCATTCGTAGTCAGTCTATAATTGTACTTAAAAATATAATAATGTAAAGTTTGTAAAATATATTTAGGTACTTAAAGGTGCGTTGGGATTAAAAGCAATATCTTTGTAACATCCTAAAACCATTTCAAATCCATAGTTACACATTAACTGGCATAGCCTTTAAGGGGTAAGATTTCGGGATTGGAAGAAATTAGATTCTCTCAGGTAACATCGTTTGACCAAAAGTGGGGTCTAAGTGGAGGCACGTGTAACGACAGCGGCGCGGCGCGCGGTGGTGGCCATGAAAAGTCCATTTGTGTTTGTAGCAGTCTAAATAAAGCACCTCAGAGAAACATTGACCAAGATAATGTTTTAATAAACAATGAACAGTATATGTGCAATTGTGCATCGCGGATGCAAATTGCATATATACGTGTATTCAGTTAATCAGTGAGCCGTTCAATTTGGTTATCCAATGGTTTGACCTAATTCCGCCGCCGCCCGCCACTTGACTGTATGCTGCGGCTGGATGCAACTGTTGTATAGACAAGTTACCGTTAGAAGCCAAAAAAAAACATCAATCGGCCATGTTGTTTAAAACTCCGATTCGTTTCGTAATGAAATCTCAATAATTGTCATCAAATTTTTTTAACGATCTTTAAATTTTAATATATCCTATTTTAAGCGCCGGTTATTTCTAAGCATATTAGTGAAAGCCGCATGAAAATTCATTCACTATTTTAGGAGTTCAGTCATAACAAACAAACAAACAAACAGACAGTTTAAAAAGTGTTTAAAAAGTGGCTTAACGTGATCAGCGGCTAATTTTAAGCCAACCTGTGTAATTTTTTTCTTGATATCTTGCAATTACAGATTTTTTTATCTCTACAGTTTTATTATATGTATAGATAGATATAAATGGCTAGATAACTGTAGCCAAAATTATTCGTGTTTGATAAGGGTTATGCGAATTGCTATGGTAATGCAACGTTAAGTGCAATTTTAAATGAATAATTACGAATCAGCTCTCGAATAGACGACCTCTGTGGTGTGGTGGTCCAAGATCTGGGACATACGTATGTATGTGATCGTTGCACGCTATTATTATTATTTAACAATTGAGACCATCTTATAATATCAATACATTATTCCACCGCAGATTATATTAAAGTCTCGATTATTATGGTAATCTAATTCTAAATTGTGTAATGAGATCTCCGCGCGCCGGATCGCCTGTCCGTCGCAGTCCGTCCGTGAGGGTGATCGCATTCATCGGATGGTCTTGGTTAATGAATGGCTCCGGGGGTGTTATCGTGTTACATTGATATTACATGTTGTTCGAGGCAATTGAAGAAATAAGTTGAAGTTACGCCATGAATTTGTTTAGGCATTTTTTTTTTCTATTAATTTCTGTGATTGAATTTTAGGTTTAATTATACGATTTCTTAGATTCTTAGATCTCTTAGCCCTTAAGATGATCAGTTAGTGAGAGATCTCGCTCTTTATTTTGAGGAAGGACATTGATTTTTACATTTATTACATGATTTTAAGGCTTTAAAGTCAGTCTCATCATTTGGTCACAACACGAAACCTTTGACTTTTTCTAACATAAAAAAATAATGAAGAAATTGACAGACAACATAGGTATATTAAAAAGTTATCCTTTCTCATTGTAAAGTACCTATGAAATTCCTGTGAACACTGCGGGGCCGCGGGCGGTATCTTTGATGAGCTGTTGCCAACTGTACAAATCCCACAAAAGTAAAGAAGAGGGTCCGGCGTTTAATTTGCATTTTTACAACTCAAGGGGGGTTTAGGACTTTTTTTTTTTTAAATGTGGTGTACGTTCTCACTCCCTTTCATCATCATCATCATCATCATCCAGAAGACATCCACTGCTGAACATAAGCCTCCCCACAGAGTGCCACTTTGAGTTTAGACGTGTACTGTGTATACGTTAACGACTTTTCATTTTACATTTAACATGTTGCATTTATTTTAACAGTAAAATACATATAATATTTCTACCTAAACAAAATGAATGCATCTGCGGTGTTGACAGTAAAATTAGTATAAATTGATTATTTCCAGTACCTTCGGTACTTAATAATTTGATTACTTTGATTTTAGCATAAGTTATAAAGTATACTTCCTAACTCCTAAGTTGTTCTCTCGTTAACTTGGCTCTCAGTAAAATTTCACGGTTTATGAGCTGCATTTATATTACGCGTATGTTTCTAAAGTATTCACCAACTTAGCCTTAAGTTAGCCATGTTTAGCTGTTGAGCGGATACAGTTCAACAATTATTATACTTGTTAGTTTTGTTCGAGTTTTCAAAAGCACACAAACTAAAAGAAATAAAAGCGAAGAAATAAATTTGTCTAATACAATTAAATGAAATTTTCTGCTTCAGCCCCACATGCTCGTCAAGTTGCGTCAGCGTCGTGTCGGTTGTTCGGTATCCATCGCTGCCCGTGTTCGTGAACCGCCGAGCAGCGATGGGTACAGCATAGTATCGCGTTGTTGACGCTGAAGCTTAAACCTGCGGCACTGTCTGCAACCACATTTTAAGTAGGATTCGGAGCTTCAATTCCCTTTAAACGTCATTATTATGTAATTAAATAAATAATAAATAAATATGTGTGGTAATAGGTGTGTAATAATACGTTTCACACAGCGCCATCTAGCCCCAAACTAAGCATAGCTTGTACTATGGTATGGTATGGTATGGTAGATAACTGATACAATACTTAGATACTTTTTGTTTGTAAATAAATACATAGAATACAATATAACACCCAGACACAGAACAAACACCTATGTTCATCACACAAAATATGTTTGTCCTGGGTAGGAATGAAACCCACAACCTACAGTTCAGAAGGCAGAGCTACTACCAACTGAGCTATCAGGCCAGTCACTTATGTTACAATTCCAGTCAATTATGATACAATTATGATTTTTTAGTAAGTCACGTTTGATAAGACATTGCTTACAATTAATTTTACATTAAGGTACTACATATAATTGTTACTGCCTGCCTTACACCCATAGTACAAAATACGTAGAAGTAAAGTAATCTTATCAAATCCCCGTCGAGAAACAGGTTATATGCAAACGATTAAATCTAAATTCATACATTTTTCTCTCGATTAACAACGGGTGGGATACAGTGATTAAAATGCAAATTTTTGAATTATCCATAAGTCTGGAGAGAGGATCGTGACGAAGAATTTTCGTTATGGCTAACGCCTTTGTCTGCATGTTGCCAGCGGCTTATCAGATGTTACCGAGATTAAAAACCGAGAAAACATAATAATAAGACATGAGGCAAGTTTTAGTACTCCATTATTAACTGATTCTCTTCTATATTAATATTTAAAGTGTAAGCAGAGACACTATCCATTCGATTTCTTCTTTCTCTTGTATGGAAACGTTATCGTTGAAAACAAAGGTATTGGAAGTTATAGCATACCTGTTTTCTACCGTTAGGTTCTAAAACCTTTCAATTGTTGGTAGGTGAAAGTTTCACCTACCAACAATTTTGGGAGGATTCATTCTAACTGGCAACATAAGAGTGTGTGCGGGCGTGATTAGAAGCAGTTTGCCCGCCTTTAGATAATGTTCTGTTTGAGACCCGTTTAACGGCGCCCGTGGTGGCGGAGTACGCTTTGAAACCTCCTTTTCTTGTCTAATTAATTTCTTAAAACTTTGTTCTGAATTAAGCAAGTTTTGTATACTAATAGCTGGTAATGATGTTTTACATTTAAATTTATCTAGGATTAGCATGACATAATTGAATTTGGAATTAATTTTATTTCGTGTGTGCCTGTCTTCTCTTAGATGATGTAATATAAAAATGAGCACTGTTTAATGCACTGTGGTTTTTGTTTTGTGAATACTACAAGGGTTACATTACATATTGCTCTCCCAGGCAGACATGTATGTTTGTATGTAGCCCCGTCCACACCAACCCACCGCAGCTGCACTTCTCAAAGTTCAGTTTGATAGAGTCGCGCGCTCACAACCGTGAAATTGACTTGCGCTCGCCCTAATAGCTAGATTTTGAATAAACCATTCATTACATTATAGCCGACGTGCCTTTAAACAGAGATTCTCTAAATTGTGGCGCAGTGGTTCACGGTGGGTAATGGTGTACGAATTTTAAAGATGGCCGAAGGTTTCTGTTTGAAATGGGTTGACGAAAGAAAAATATAGGAAATGACGGCTTTACATGAATTCAATCATTAAAACTTAATCTAATATCTAGAGCAAATATCAAAACGAGTTCCAATGTCTGATGAAAGTGCACTAAAATTCACGTTGTGACAAAATAAGTAGAAGCGGATGCGGGATGAGAGCAAGGGTCCCCCGAGGCATCAGACGTCAATTTCTTAAGTGGTTCCACTGCACGTGCCATTCCACATTTTAAAGTGTCCAATACCGCACGAGAAAGGCAGTAAACCTGCACTGCTTCCGAAGGGGGGGCAAATTTATTGTGACACCAGCAGGGCCAGTGGCGGCGATGCATTAAAATAAATAACGCTTTAATATTCTGGCTAGCTGCAGTCAAAAAGTGTAATGGAAATAGGAATGAACTTTTGATGGCAACTTACCATGTTCCTCAAGGTGTGTTCGTTATTATAAATTTACTTTTACTTAACGATTCAGTAAGCTGACGAAATATTGTGACGTGAATAATAATAAAAGAGTAACCACCATATTCCTAAATTAATCCAAAGTTGCTGTAACAAAAGATTAATAACATAATTCCCTAGAGCACATTTCATATTAAAAAAGTTTTGTAGCAAAGCGTACAAAGCATAAAGTTAAATGTAAACATACTTTGAAAAAAATAATTGTGTAAATTAATTTCTATTCGCCAGCGAACAAGTTAGCGGGTTTATATATGTGTTAGGTAGGGAATATAAGTAATTGGATTTTTAACTACATTCGCAAATAAAATAGAGTTAGTAATAAGCAAGCTCATCTTAGCGGGACTAACAACTCAACCTAATAACTCGATGCAATCTCAGCAACGAACGGTAAAGTTTTCATCAAAAACTTAAAAGTAAACGCTTAAAAGTACAATAATATACGTGTAAAATGTGCGAGCCGCGGGGCAAGTTCCGGCAAGCCCAGCCTAGGGAGTAGGTACTCTAACTGTGCTTGAACTTTAAACTCATCGCATTGTTTCTGGATACTCGGAACTTGTTCCCGCTGGCTCAGTTAGAATTTAGTAGAAGACTGAAGTAAGGCCGTTCCCAGCTACACATTAAGCTCTAGTGTTCTAGTGGAGCATGAGGATGGGTGATTTGTTCAAAACCATCTACTAAACTATATTTTGGTCAGCATTCCTTATATGTAGAGCTGAAAACTTATAGCGGTAGGATTCTTTTAAACTAGTCCAGTATTGCATAAACTTTGTTGATCTTCCCCTCCCATAAATTGGTTTTCCAA
The DNA here is from genome assembly GCA_910589525.2 of Ennomos quercinarius. Taxonomy (NCBI): domain Eukaryota; kingdom Metazoa; phylum Arthropoda; class Insecta; order Lepidoptera; family Geometridae; genus Ennomos; species Ennomos quercinarius. The sequence goes on from OU342500.1 coordinate 16,658,837, forward strand.
CGCGAAGCCGATTACGGTAGCAAACTGTCCCGGACTCCGGACTTAAAAGTTTTCAATCAATCCTACCCGTATTATGTCGCTAATCCGGAACTATAAGCTGTTTAGGCTCGATTTCACCAAACTAGAATAAATTCTATTCCAGGTATAACTTTCCGAGAACAACCGAGTTACGCGAATATAGCCCTTATATCACCAATTTTGTTAAGGAATAAGACTTATTCCTTGGATACAATCAAAATGGCGTCTTTTTTGTGTAATTTCATTTGTCAATTAGCTGTATCCAGGAGTAAGGAATAGCCGTATACTTGGAATAAACGTTGGTGAAATCGGGCCTTAGAAGTATATGGTTACGGTTACGCTGTACGGTCAACAGTTCCGTCTGGATTCATAGACCACTGGGAACTACTTACGGTATTATATATAAATCCTAGGCTTGCACTTCAGTTTGGAAACCGTTTCTGTTGGCATATAATAGGAGTATGCGTTTAAACAACGAATGTATTCCGACAGCCAGCAGCATTGCTATAAGTAGGCAAAGCTGTAGCAAGCATAATATAACTAGTTTTTTTTTGTTGACTGTACATAACTCGTTGGCGCGTGGCGACCGCGACGAAGGCCTCAATCGATAGCGGGGAAAGTAACGAAGGACTGAACTCTGGCCCACGGCCAAGTGCCGACGGGGAACAATAAACCAGTTCTATAGCTGGACTCATTTGTCCAGATGCGACCGTGGCAGTGATCGTGGCGTATATACTGCTGTGGACTGCATAAGTAGCCGCGTATTCGCAAATAAACGAATATCACGTAAGTCGTAACAAATCTTTAGAACTCTCAAGTTTTACAATTAGTTTGTGTGATGACGGGACGACTCATAAGCGCTGGCAGTAATAAAAAGAGACTGGTTACTGGTCTAAATAAGTATAAACATCTATATTATACATTCCCTTCATTTTCAATGAACACAGTTTAGAATCCATAGTACAAAGATAAACTACTGCTTGTATTACTAATTCTGTTGCGGCCAAGGCCCCATCACGAATTTAGGTTCGATATGGATTCGAATAGAATCCGACGACGGCCGAATACCGAAATATCTGCGTACGGCATTGTCTGGGTTTGCTTAACCTTGACACTAAAACACGTTTTGCATTGGAGTAATAAAACAGGGAATGTTTACATTCTCCTACTGATTAGGTTTTTAGGATTAGGCGTTGTAGAAAAATATGACATTAAAATGAATATATTTTTCTTCCATTACGCAACTTTTTCAGTTAAAAGATTTGTATGCTAGATAAAGCAGACTTGGAAAAGCTAGAAAAAAATCTGTAGGAAGACGGACGCAAATAGATTTTAATTTTTCCGCAAAATGTCAATTCGATTTTTATAATTCCCGTTCGTGACATTACAATTTGAAGCTTCCAATAAGTCAAATAAACTGTCTCAGGTAGTATTGGTGACGATCGGATAAACGACAATGACTGCTCATATGTGTAGTGTTTGTTTGAAACATTAGTTAATCCCGCAATCGAAGGAAAGCACAGTTGGGATATTAGCTATAGGAATGAATTATCGAGCAGTTAAGGGTGGTATTCGTTCGCTATTCGCCGTTCCGGCCGCAAACGGCGCGCGTTTATGAGATGGGATTTAAATTGGAACGCTGTGACCCGGGTGAGGCGCGCCGAGGCGGCTCAGGCGAGGCAATACGCGAGAGTTCAATCAAGCGCGCGTCCTCAGAACTCTCACCAACTGGCGCTCGGCGGAAATGTATGCAAGACGCGGAAAAATTTTCAACGTGCATGTTGGAGCTGTGTTTTCTCTTTTTAAGTCAGCGGCGAAAGTTATGTGCAGTCTCAGCCAATATTATACAGTTTCAGCGACTTGGTGATTTAAGTTATTATCGGAACCTTAGTCGAAGATGCGATTACGCAACCTTGCAAAATGCACCGTTCACAATTTTAAGGATTATTTATTATTCAACTAGCATGTGCGGCGCGCGGTAACTAGGACTGCAGCGCCGCGCCGTCGCGAGAACATTGCTTTATTTAATATAAAATTCTAGAACTCTCGCGAGAACTACATGTGTAGCTCGCCACGGTAAAACTCCTTACAAACAAGCCTGTTTTCCATTCCCGTAACAGAAATTTCCATCTAAAAAATCCTAGCGGTTTAAGGAATAAATATTGTGTATACAGTATACTTTAACCGCTCCAGCTATTAATAGCTGAAGAGACTTTAATAACAACCACATATTATAGAGCAGGTGGCTGAAATCCAGCTTCCAAACTTCGTAACTTTGTATCTAATCTGCCGCGGTCGACGCTGTAACAATGTTATGGGTTTAAATATCCTCGTACCACGTGAACTTTGCCGGTTGGCTGGGCTTCGTGGTTGCAGTTCTTATTGCATACCCGAAATGCCTCACCAAATAAATGCCAGGCTTTGTAGCCTTATGTGAGTGGCAAGAAATTAGCATGCAAATTGTGCTCGGGCTCCCAACGATGGGGAGCGTCAGGGTGCAGTGAGGCGCCCCCGTGTTGTACGGGCTATTTATGGGCGTATTATACCTCGGGCCGCTGTCAGTAATTGCGGCCCACAGCTTTGTCCCCACTTCGAATATTAACAGGATATGCTTTTCACGAAGACGTGCCCCACAATTGGGGAATGTTTTCGAGATATGGCCTATAACGCTTGTCATTGAGTTAAGTGTACTGGTACCCGTGCCAGTCAGAAGATTTGTCTTGGCAAGCATGCTCCATCGTCGACCGCGTCGTCACTTACCATCAGGTGAGACCGTGGTCAAATGTTCCTATCGTTGATAAAAAAAGAAAAAGATGATGTATATTGGTGTACTGATACGCAATATGTGTATATAGGTACTATCTTATTCGCTAAGGTTTTCTAATGTCCGTTTTCAATACATATTCTATTAAACTCCGAACGTTAAATGAAAAGTCACTTGTGGTTTACAATCTCGATCTCGTTGTGGTTTATGAAAGCCATTGTCATTTTCCACGTGACATAAAAGGTAGTATCCCGGAGCAGGCTGGTGGCTCGTTAATACGATCTAATTAAAATGTATAGCCCATCACACCGCAGTGCCCTCTCGCGGCGTCGCCCGGTGCCGCAGCATCCAGCTCCATCATCAGCGCGACCGCTCGGATACTCTCGCCGGGGGATTAATCATGCCTATTTTATGGAGATCTCGTGTATACGTGTGTGGTATAGCTTGATCGTGTTGAGTTGAAAGCTTGAAGGTCATCATAATATCTAAATTATTTTCGACAAGAATACTTAACCAATTTTATCGAAATTTATGTGAATGCGCCACAATGTGCTCGGAATGTAAAACTACTTTTTAAAAGTCAGTTAAAAATTATACCAAATGAAAATGACATGAGCCGTGCAGTTGTGCTGCATAGAATGGTGGATAACAAAGTCAGTAGCACTGCACGTGGGGCTACAGTTTTTATATTCTTGTTCAGTAATTTCTGAGCTTTACGAACCGTTCCAACGTAAGGTTTGTATACTGGCGGCCAAAACGCTACCATCGTGGTGTAACTGAACGGCTCAACCACGAAATTTAATTTCGTTCATGTAAAACATTTTCGTCGTGTTACCGGACGCCATTTAACCCATACATACACAATTTTACATCATAATAACGTACTTTAAGATAGATGTTGAAGTATTATGATACAAATACATTAAAATTATCATCAGTGTGATTCATTTTAAATAAATATATCGATATGTCGATTTCTCGGATATGCTCGAAACTTGGCCGGCTTGCATGCGCACCGCGACAAAATTTTCTCGACGCTTTTTCTCGTGATAGACCGTGACAAGACTATGGTAGCGGCTAAGTGTATCTCACTCTAACAGCGACGACAAGTTTTCTCGCGGTGCGCATGCTAGGCGATCTAGTCGCAAAGTCGACACACTATTCGTGAGTAACAGTCGGGTATATATTTATTTAAATTAAAAATATAGGTAGTATTTGCCTGCTATACAACAGTAGGGAGTAGGGATGGTAATTACAGAAACTAATTACAAGCTGTGTAAATTGCGTGTTCTCATAAATGCGTGGGCATAAAGGTCCTACTTCATTTACTAATTTATTACTATTCGGCGAGTATTAATTAATATCCTTCCTAATTTATATTAATTCCTTCTATATAATCTTAATTTTCTGTCACTAGTTGCAAGAAGCCCGTGTGCTTGCGTAATAATTTGTTATTGCATTATTTATGTCACTAGGATAAAATGTACACTAGTGCGTAAAAGATGTATATTTAAAAGTATAATAAAGATCTTTGAAAATTGAATTCAGTTAATATTCTGTTCGTTTTATAACGATTCAATTCATCCCTGTTCACTCTTGTGGTTAAACGCCTACGTAGCACATGTAGCGGGGCCGTAGCCGCCGTAGCACTTACGTAGCTCTCGTAGCATTGAAAACATTTTAAAGTTTCTATAGATTGGAAGTGAAATATCTATGTGATAACGTACTACGAGACTTGCCCCTGCTTCTACGCTCAAATTTTTCGATGTGGACTTAAATGAAGTTTAGGTACTTGTATATACTTATGTAAACAGCAAAACACTATCATAAAGTGTAAAGCCTTTATGTCTTACTAACATTTCAGTTGAAGCTGAATCCGTTTTGACTTTGCAAGAGTCTTCACAATAAATGTAGTGCAAACTTTAAGGCATCGTTAAAGTAAAGGATTCTCGAGAAACGTTTCTAAAGTACGTGATTCGAAAACAAAACTTTTTTTTGTGTTATTTTAATAAGCGAACATTGGACGAACGATATTTATTCGTGAACTAAACATTAATCTGAAAACAGGTTTAAAATAACGATATAGCATCATAGAAATAGAATTTTGTTTTTATTATTCTCTGCTGTTTGATACACTCAAAATAGGTACCTACATACACATATATCATGTATCTCGCATTATAAGAGATAAAAAAGGCCGCGTGCTTGTGTATGTATGTAGATCATAATGTAGCAAGCACTAATGATGATAATACTAATGGGTGTATTATTGATCTGTTCCACTAATAAACTGGTTAATCCAAAGAACCTGTCAGCTTAAACAAGATTAGTCTAGCTGAAGTTTTATCCTTTCTGTCATTTCGAGTGGAGACTCGTGGGCGGTACAGAATGCGCTCATTAGCGCAAACAATGAAGCCGGCGTGTTTGCAACAAACAAGTGCTGGATCCAGTTTGTTTTCTTTTGTTCTATTTTTTAATCAGTCGAGGTAGAGTTCGTCCTTAACAATATGGCTGAAGGTGGTGGTCCGGGGGGTCTAGCAAAGAAACCTTTCCAAACGATGTCGTTCCCTTACATTTTGAGTTATCGTTTGGCGTTAATGCTAATGGAAGATATCTTTGCTAAACCTCCTGTATACCTGGCTCCTCTCTGGCTCTCGCATTGTAAAATGAATAACATTACAAACGTTCAACAACAGTATCATATAAATCACAAGTTTTCATACGTAACAACAGGATTTAAAAATATTTTCATCATCATCATCAACAACAGCCTGAAGACGTCCACTGCTGAACATAGGCCTCCCCCAGAGCGCGCCACCTTGAGAGACTGCTCGCTTCCTGCATCCATCGGCTCCCGCGGCTTTCACCAGATCGTCAGTCCACCGAGTGGGGCGCCGGCCTACTCTGCGTCTCCTGGTTCGTTGTTGGGGTTGGTAGCCGGGCGTCTGCAGGGGATTCTTAGCACCCCTTGCTCTGCCGTTACCGTGGCCACTACCGTAGCCACGGGATAGCAGAGCTGCTGGGGAATGGGGGCCGTTGTTTACTGTGCTTGCAAAAATATTTTACTTGTTACTTTTGTTATACGTTTGTAATGTTATTCTTGAGGGCCTGGCTATCCAGGCGGGTTATTCCGATTTTTCGTACGCAATGTATCTATACACTAGGATCTAGGTATAGGACCCTTAAGTGCACACTTCTAGTACGTCTAGTACAGATGTCCGCAAGTAACGGCGACCGCGTCCTATCAGGTATTGGGCTGAATGCTTATTTACTATCTAAAGTATATAATACAGTAGTAATTCACGATATACGTTGTGCTTCATAATAACTGGCATGTGCTTCGGTCAAACGAGCCCCGGGTGTGTTCAGTGTCTTGTTCAATTCCAGTGCGGACACAGGGGTGGGGTAATATTGCACCGGTACCGCCACTTCCTACGTAATTGCGAAGCTTTTAGAAAACCTGGAAAGATTAAAGGTGAAGTCGCGATTTGTTTCAACTGATATGGTTTGACTTTGAAAGAGCTTGTTGTTGTTTTTGTTGTGCGGCACGTTGGTTACCCAACGTTTGAACGATTTCCGAACTTTAGTTTTTATTTAATGTAAAATTCAGGTGTAGACACAGGAGTGGTTTATTTATTTGTATGTTAATAAAATGCTGTAAATCTATAAATCTCTCTATAAATATATAAATCCAAGGAAAACGTACAATAGTCATGGACGTATATCCAATATTCGCTAACGAATCTACTTTGCGTGTCATAGACGGAACCAGGAAGGGCGTTGAGGGGATAAGATCCCTCTGTAATCGCATCTTGAACTATACACGGTTTTCCCTATATGTTTGATAGCATCTTGATTCTTGACCCCGGGGTGTCAAGTACTGACTGCGCCATGTTGCGCGTAATCCGTTTATCTTGTATCCAAATCGGGTTTTATTCGTATATTCACAATCTGTATCAGGCTTTTGATCTGCTTGCTGTTAAGTCGGTATTTTGTTATTTTCCAGTCGAACACACAGGTTTATGTTTTTTTAGTTTCCGATCCGTGTAATTAATTGTATGATAATAGTTATTTGTTATACAAGGCTGCAAAGTTGGTTTTTAGCGCAAGTACTTGAATTGAAACCTGAGCAAGCGAAGGATTCTAGGTTCAAATGAAGAATCCTGAGCGTAACGAAGGTTTCAAAGATACGAGACGCAGAAAAACTTTGCTACCGAGTGCAACACACAACTTTTCACCTCACTACAGCGAGGAAAATGCAAGAAAAACAGCTAAAAGGCTAAGAAAAGTTTAGTTCTTAGCTTATTAATTTAGCTATGGGTGGCGGTAACGCTTAAAATCAGGTAAACGACTAGCTCGTCACGTGATTCGTGGAAAATTAAAGAAAAAGTGTTTTTCATCCATTTTCCATGCAGTCGCCGTGCTGGATAGCGTATTGGTTATATACTCTTTGGTGCTGGACCACAGATATCTAATATACTTGTGCTGGACAGTGCGATTATTCTAAAAATGAAGTTGGTGAACGAGAAAAAGATGGTATCTTATAGGAGGTAGTCTGTGGTATTAATGAGTTTTCAGTGGACTGCCAATATCAAGAAGGTTAAATTCGGGCACATCTGTGATTAAGTCCTCAATTTTTGACGAGAAAATTATTGAATAGAAACGTTCGAATTTTAAAAACACTTTCCACGCTAGCGATTAAAATGCGTTTTTGCGCCCAGATTTCGAATGACAAAGATAATCTTTCCGAGCTAGTGAGGTGAAAATATTGTTTTTCTTTGTGGCCGGTTACTTTGTGAACATTTCCATTCTTGGATTTTTATGAGATAGGTTTTCATTAAATTACTTAGATCTTTGTGAACAAACTCATCAAATTGATGACAGCACAGACTACAGTGCTGTGAGCACTGCTATGCCACGTCACTGTCATCGACATACGAACCGCGATTTGTAGAGTAGATACAGTAGTAGAGTATATCGACTCTACATCACTATTGGATGAATTATTCATCTCTGATATTCAACTGAATGTTACGTATTTTTAATTTTGTTCCAATTGTACGAATATAGCATTAAACTATACAAATTCAAAGCAGTACCAGTACGGAACTGAAACATTGCGGTCCGTAGAAAATTGCCACGTTGGCGTGACAAATTGACGCACGTTCGTTGGGTTAATATAAATTAAGGCATTCGTATATCATCCGCCAAATGATACAGAATTTAACATTGTGCGAAATAAACCTTCATTTGGAACACACATCACGAAAATAGCAACAAATTTAGGAACAGAAAGTGCGGTGGAGCGGTACAATGCATTATTGCCGTGACATGTTGCGGGAAATTGAATTAATCTAATTGAGTGCACATTTCACGAGCATTGTTGAACAAATATAGAACGTCGAATTTGACCTTAATTAGTGAAATATGTGAGGACAGTTCCACGTTACGTGAACCAGTCAGACGGCAACAGACGGTGCAATGCAACCCTGCTGTTGGCGCGCAAAACAGCGTTGGCGTGACATATGGTCGTTCAGCAAATGTATCCAAACGAGAGCATATTTCATCAGTTAAACGGCATGTACGACTAATGATCGTTGAATTCTATTCTATATTTAGCCATTAATTAGGGCTCAATTTTGAACAAAATGATGTTTGCGCCTTAAACGAAAATGACAAATTTTATCAGTGCTTCTAATAAATTGTATCAAGTTTTTACCTCTTCTCCTCTTATAAGCTCCTTGTGTTGTGTAGTATTATGAAACCCATGATATCCAGTTATTGCATCCTAAAGCTTATTCCCGTCCCGTCCAATTTGGTCGAGAACAAGATGTTTTCACGACACCCCATGCATGCTCGCTCCGGAATGGCCCGCATAAAGATTCAGCGCCGAGTTTAGTGGCCATTCCGGCGAGCTGCGGTGAATAATGATCGCGTTAGCGTTACACTAAGCGTACCAACAACTTTTTCAAATATGGTTTCATTTAATATTTAGTTTATGCTAGTTTTACAAATTCTAAAAAGAGTCACGGTCAATGGTCATAGACTTTAATTTGTTTTCTATGACTCATTGTTAGTTAATCCGGGGAAGCCACTGGACAAGCACACCTGGACCCGCTCGCTTTCTATCCGGCACTCGCCATATTGCTCACCGTCGGCGTCGTCTTGTTCGCGTCCGCGGCGGAATGGCTGCAGATTTATTGGAATTACTCGCCTCTAGCCAACTCGACCTCGATTAATCGATTTATTAAACGACAAAAGGATCCCCTCGCTTTTTGTTTCGTTCCGTTTATTTTTTAATTAGAGAGATAAGAGATCAGTCTGATCGAATTATATCTAGGGCACGGGAAAAGCGTTAAATTTCGTATTTAACATGGTCGACAACGTTTACACAATTTTAACGAGATCGCTTTCGTTAAATTAACATAATATTTGAGTGAAAAGAGCGAAATGTTTCGTATAATTAGTTACCACGTCTCACCGCCATTGCATCCACGCAAGCTCGCCAACTCGGTATAAAGTAAATTCGCGCTAAAAATAATCCCCAAAAAGGTATCCTTAACTTTTTATGTCGACCACTAAAATTTTATTAGAACAGTCCGTTCTCTTGTTTCCCTAAGCTGAAATTATTAGCATTCGCGGATTACGTACCTTTAGCAAAGTATCGCGGCGTATTAAATTCGCTCGTATATTCAAAACATTTTGTATTCATATTAGTTACGTAGAGTTCTGTAAGTTGATAGTGAATCTGCTCCTGAGACCTCGTTTACGCATTAAATGCTGTTCGTGAATAAACGGTTGCGCTCTCATTAACGGGCGCTGAGTTAGTCAAGCTGTGTCAGAAAGCTAAGTTCATTTCCATTCAGAATATTCAAAACATCTGTGGTTTGCTCCGGAACGCTTTAAATAATTTCATGACTTAACGTTTATAATTAGACCGTTTGGAATACGTTAAAGTTTCATTCATTTGAATAATTTATATTCGTAGCTACATTTTGGAAATCATAAAAGGTTAAAGGTTTAAGTAGTCCAAAAGATTTTGCGCTAATAATTTTATTGCAACGTAAATTCATTGTCCGACAATTAAAAGCGACCTGAATGCCATTGTGATAGATGTGTTCCGACTACTATTCTAAGCTTGTTAAATAAAATATCCGCTGCCCTTGTAAATCAAATCAAATCAAATACTTATTTGTTAGAATACAATTTACAGAGAAGATATTAAAACAACATAATAAGGCATTTTGCGTTCAACCTGCATGCAAGCGTGCAAATATTAAATAGTGTTTTTGTTACAATACATTTGAAATTCTTTAACAGTATAAAATGTGTGTTGTATAATTAGGTATACAGTTAAATATTGATATGCACATATTGTAGACGTTTTTCTTGTATATATCTTTCCGACAAGGAGGTTGATGCAGTTGGTTGACAAATTTGGTTCTTTTCTGTCGTTTAATAATTTCGCTGCGTTTATGGAAAAAAGTGAATTGGCTTTAGTGAAAATACATATTTCTTTGATGTAGATGCATGGCAGAGGCAGAATGTTACATTTTTAAATAATGGTTTACAGCTATCTGTATATTGTAGTTTATACTTCTCTGTTTAGACTTATATAGTAGGTACGCTTATATAACTTTTATTTACACAGTAGTATTCTATATGCAAATATAAATAACAGTTACGCAGATGGGTGTCACACGTTTCATTTGCGTTTGGCCCCACGTTGGGTGCCAAACAAATGGTTATTGCTTCGCACATAACAAGCTACATGCTCGACATTTAAGTTCAATGTCACGAATAAAAGAGTTGACGACCCGAGTTATGGTCTGATCAATATTGCTAGTTCACGGCTGCCGCGCTAGACCGTTTGGATGTCGATACAAGTGTGAAATATATCACGGCAGCTTCAAACACAGCTTGCTTCAAATACACTTAAACGCTGGCTTATCGAGCAAACATTTTATTCTTTCTATGAATTTGTGGACATTTAAACGAATCACAAAACGAATTAATAAACCGTGCAGATGTACAAATTTTTGACTAAGGTTTTTCTGAATCAATGAGTTTAAATTTAATTTCATATACAATAGAAAACTAGATTTAGGTTTTTTTAAATGTATATTTGTGCCATTAAATTTCGTACCATTAGGATTTAAAGATGATGTCTTTTAAATGGTGACCTCCAGAGTTGATACACATTTGAGCCCTATTTATGACATTTTGCATAACTTGCCGTAACACTTCCTGCGATATGTTCGTTATTTCTTGACGAATGTTTTCTTTTAGAGCTGCGAGAGTCTGTGGCTTGTTCACATACACCCGTGATTTCAAAAAACCCCAAAGAAAGAAGTCTGGACTGGTCAGATCGGGTGATCTTGCAGGCCAAGGCAAATCGCCAAAACGAGAGATAACTCGGCTTGGAAAAGCGTCCCTCACTAAGTCCATAGTGTCGCGCGCTGTGTGTGCCGTAGCGCCGTCTTGTTGAAACCAGATGTGCTCCAGCCCCAATTCGTCCAAACTGGGTATCAAAAACTCACGTAACATGGTTCTGTAGCGTTCTCCAGTGACAGTTATCGCATTGCCTCCAGCGTCTTCGAAAAAATAGGGTCCGATCACTCTGTCAACACAGATGCCACACCATACAGTAACTTTTAGTGGGTGTAGAGGTGTTTCTTGAATAATGCGCGGATTATCAGTGCCCCAGAACCGAGTATTCTGCTTATTGACATGCCCTGAGAGATGGAAATGCGCTTCGTCACTCATAACCAATTTTGAAGGAAAATCATCTTGCAAAATGTCATAAATAGGGCTCAAATGTGTATCAACTCTGGAGGTCACCATTTAAAAGACATCATCTTTAAATCCTAATGGTACGAAATTTAATGGCACAAATATACATTTAAAAAAACCTAAATCTAGTTTTCTAATTTAGAAAAAATGTTATAGCTGAACCAAATAGGGTCTTTACTTTTGCGCCACCCTATACTAATCGAAAGTTTCTTTTGCGTCTTTTGATGTGCCGCGTGTAAGTCTGAAAGGGTTGATTCTTCTTAGAACGTTTTATTACTCTTAGAATTCGTATCTTAGTTTGTTTGAATGACGGCTTCGTGCGACAGCGAAGCTATACCGCGACGTGACGGGAATGTCGTGGCGGTACCTACACTTGCCGGGACGTTTTATGTATTTAGTGGGAAATGAGCAGACGGGCTCATGATAAACGGTCGCTTTCGCTATCAATTCACATGATTGGTAGCGCCGTCAAAGCTTAATGTTATATTTTACTTTATGGACTTGTTTTCAGAGCATCGAACCGAAATGCTCGAAACTGAAATTGGCTACAAAAATTATGTAAAAAGACTGGTCAAGTTAACCATAACTTTTGAATAATACGCTCGTATTGAAAAATTAACAGCTGAGTTGAAAATAATAGAGTAAAAAAGCGTGAGAGGGCTACTAAAGTATTATTAACTGCGACCGGGTGGCCACAAAATGTCTTTTTAAAAGCCCGGTGGTCGTCCGAGTGCGGTGAAGTTTCCACAGTTTATTGCAAACATCAGGACGTCCACGTAATGTGTTTTTAACCGGAATTCCTCTCGGAGGGTAGTTGCAGGCTCCTCGTGAATAGCAATGATCCGCGGCCTCGCCACGCTGCGGCACAAGTTACTAAATTCACTTAATGTATAGATCGTACACGAATGAGATGAATAAGTTAGTCCTAAAAAGTATCTTCTTACGCCAGTTTTTTTGTTCCACAACATTATCTATACAGTTCCAATTGAATAATGTAAGCCTCAGGTTACAAGCTCAATAAATTAAACCACAGCATTCTTTTAATCGTAAATAGTTCCATGTGATTGCCTCCGGGCTCGTGACACGAACATTTTTTCGCTCTGGTTAGCATAAGCACTACATTTGATAATTCATCCCGAGAAATGTAAGTCGTGCCCTGGATGGTACATTACGCCGCAACTGAGGCACTAAACTCGTGTAAAAGCTTTTGTTAGGATCTGTGCCATTAAAGTTTTTAGTACAAAATTGCCAGAAACTTAACCTTGACCCCTAAAAGCCCCTTTGAGTGTCAACTAAGCTTTGTGAGAGCTCATTATGTTTTAAGTAGTCATAATTTTATACTGATTCCTCATTTTAGAAGATAAGAAATATAAATAACATTTGCTGGTCTTTTTTATTTTATTTTCCTTTTTGTGGCTTACGTTCCTGAAAACTCCTGATGTGCTTATTTGAAAAAGTATTTATATTTAATCTGAAATTTATTGTTACAGGTAAGGTCCACTTCCACTTATTCCTGAACATAGAACCGACGATATCTGAACCGAGGTAAGAGCAATAACAAAGTAAACTTGTAAACGGTTAGCTCCGGTCTCTTGGGACGCGGGTCAGTGACGTGAAATCGATGATATGCGATATACGCTGCAACTCCTGAACTTGCTTCTGGCGCGAGATTTCTTACATGCAATAAATCACTTCAATATATTGACGATTAATCGTATACTCACTCGGATTAGGTCAGAATCTCGAATGTAATCTCCCACAGTAATAGCTACAAACGAGTTCCTTGTAATATTAAGGTTCGTAATTTGGCTCGCCATTTGAATAGACGATCTTGCCAAAGTAAGGTAAGTGAAGCAATTTGTCGTTGCCCCCGTTACTACATCTAATTAACTTAATCTCCGTTCTGGTAGTGGTAATGTTCTCGTTATAATTCTCTCCAGAGGCGCGCATTCTAAATAATTCATGAGGGCGGTCATGGGACGCTGCCTGTGTTTACATGCACCCCAAGGACGCGCGTCTTATTGTTGCGCTCACTCACTATTCCGTTCCATTGAATCAAATTTGTTTGCTAACTAAATACAACTGTTTTGTTTTACCAAACATGATATTTAATTAAAATCGGTGCACTAACCTTCCCCGCCAAAGACGGTAAGTTTATCAAAGCGTCTAAGATTTATAATAAATAATAACAAACATATTTTATAACGTAAGTTTTGCTGTTTTATATTAACATGTTAGTTAAATAATGTACGTCTATTGTCTTAACCTTTGCTCTTTGATCCGATTAATAAAGTTCATTAAACCAGCTTGGCTGTATTGTGTTGTGTTATCCGACACCTTTTGTTACTGCTGTGCACAATAGCTATTTCAAGGCTAAAATATCTTTGGATCTCGTTAAGTAATAAACGGCTATTACATGAAACACGGCACGTTATCACGACCCTAAAGCTCTAGCTCTCTTGATTAAACATTCGAGAAGCACTAGATGATTAGGAGCTTAAAAGGGTTTCAGTTTCAGCCTCCGTTGAAGTTATGTCAGTGTTTCTTGGAGCAGTTACCGCTGTGTAGTGGATCGGGCACTCGAGCGGCGGAGTGTAATTTGTCCGTCTTGCTGCCCCTGCCTGTCGGGGAGTGCCCGTGAACCGGCTCTGGCTAATTTACTGCCCAAGGTCGGCCTCGCCGCGGGGTGGTAACTGACTCAACAGATTACTCTGTTGCTATAGCGTTAAACTATAGCTATTAAATTAAATTAACAGACAAAACATTTTCGTTCCAATTTTATAATAATAAAACACACAAATAGACTAGAGGCAGCCCGCGGTTTCGTTCACGTTTCTAAATAAATATAATACATTTGAGCCCTTTAAAGATTGCATTTTAGAAACCCCTACGCCATAATAAGAAGAAATAGGTTCCAAAATTCTCCAAAATTCAAGTGTTTCGTGTCTTTTTTTTTTTTTTTTTTATGCGATTGAATGACGTGACGAGTTAGTCGTTCACCAGATGTTAAGCGACACGGCCGCCCATAACAGTTGCAGTGTCACTCGGAACTTTAAAACAATAAAGTTTCGCGTGACACTGCACTGCGCACGTCATCCTGAGACATCACACAGTCTAGTAATCAGATTACTAGACTGAGTGATCAGATCATAAAGTCTCATTTGCCCAGTAATTTCACTAGCTACAATGCCCTTCAAACCGGAACACAGTAGTGCTTGCACACTACTGCTTGGCGGCAGAATAACTGGCAAAGCGGTGGTACCTACCTAGACGAACTTTGCAGGAAAGTCCTACCACCTAGTAACCCCCTTAGTAGGATTAGGATAGTAGTAGTGTCTACGTTCAGCGGCGGTTTGGGTTGTTCTTTATCTGTCAGTGAGCCAGTCAGTCAAGTCAAAGCGTTTCATTAATAACTCCTACTCGTACAACTTCAAAAGGCTTGTCTTGACATTTAGTTTTCTACGTGATCTTGTACGGTCAAAAGGGATGTACGAATGTAGGTATACTTGTGTGTTGTGGTCGTATCGCGCGTCTAGTCTCGCATCATGTTGAATCTGTTTGTTCGCGGGTAACATCAATCAATGTTAATGTATATTCATGACGTTTTAATTCAGAAGCATTCATGTATCCTTAATGTGCTCCCTGCCTGTCCTCAGAGATTACATTTGTTTTGATAGTTATTTAGGGATTACGCTCGGCGAATATATTCAAGGCGCCTTTACTATGTTAATTTAGATCATCTTCCATTACGTGTGCTTGTATTATCAGGCTGGAGTATATTACTATATAAATATATATTATATATACATCACTTTCTGGTCGTTGTATTGCGACGTTCAGTGACAGATGGGCTTTTTCTCTACTAAACAGACTGAAGCGTTAATAGCATAAAAAACAATATATTCTATTAAGTCTGGTTTTTGTAACGATTTAGCTGCTTTATACATTGTGTTATTGTTTTAAATGTCTTAATAGGCTTTTATCTCTATTTTTAGGTCATGATTTGATTTGAATTTAAAGATTTAACTTTTAAAGATTTTATTTTCAAAATAGATAAAGATTTTACATCGGTTATATTATTTCATTTATTTATTTTATTGCAAAAAAAATTAACAGCTTATATAGCGACTACTATCTGAGTCTCAATCTCATAAAAAAACACATTTCATTAAATCACTTCAGCTTGAACGTTGTTAGAGATTTCTTCAATGATTGTCATTAAAAAATCGTGTTCGAAATATATTTTTGTAGACCCTCGACTCGATCCGGTTGCAGCCCGAGGTCAGGGGCAGTCGCAGTAAGAGTAATCGATTTTCTCCAGCTCCGATAATGTCTTTGGGTGGGTTGCTGCAGTTGTGGGCTTTGGTCGGTATACAAGCTTTATATAACACTCCACTTGACCATTTAGGCGTAGAATGTTCAAAAATCCTATCGTAGTTCACACCTACACCATAAAAAACATTCTCTGGAAACACGTTTGTGTCAGCGAGTTTAGGTACTGAGTTTGATTATCACCTGTTCGTCAGTCAGGCAGGATTTATTATACTCTTTTGTAAATAATGATAACGAATGAACTAATTGGTTTATAAATAACGCCCAACAATCACATACTTAGATTCTGGACCCTAACTAGGATTCCCTGTATCTAGGGACCCAGGAACTACGAGGACCATGGTCCCATGACACCCAAACACAGAACAAGTGTTTGCGTTTTTTCCTGTACACAAATACTTGTCCTGTCGCGGGAATCGAACCCGCCACCTCCAGGTTATGAGCTGACCTGTTCAACCACCACATCGCAGAGGCTGTCAAAAAGGTTTACGTAAAAACTGCACACATCGCAGAAACCTCACCACATAATTAATATAAATAGTCCACCAAGAATAGCTCAAATTGTGCTACAATTTAGTTTTCTACTCAAAATTATACAACAACCTAAATTAAACACCCAGTACTGCTGAAAAGCGCCCCAATAACAGTACATGGGTACTGAATTTTAATGACCCAAAGGCGCACCAAACCCTGTTAAAATTGCAGCGCATCTACAATGAATCCCGTTAACCCACATTTCAAGCTTGAACAGTGTCAAAACGGATACCCGGTGGCGGTGAAATGAACTGCATACGACACTGAGGGCATCAGAGGGCATTATTCAAATCTGATAGTGTGGTGTCTGCAAGTGCTGTTGTTATTGACCAGCTTCCACAATGATAGTAGGGAATTAACTTGTCTTTGAAATGAAGATGACTTAATACAAGAGGATGTATGGAATGGCTTCAGATATGCAGATAACAGGTTGACAATTGGCATATTAGGCCGTGATATAACAGATACCATTTGATTTTGGGCTTTGTGGTCCCGGCGGTGTAGGACCACCCCATCTCTTCCCGTAGATGCCGTAAGAGCCCGCTAAGGGAATATTCAGGGAATGGGCAGCAGCATTCTCCTCGATAGATTTAAATCTTCTGCGATCACCAAGCCGCCTGCCAAGCGTGTTGATTATGGCAAACCGCCCTATGATAAACGTCCAAAGTGGCGTTTTATGGGGGAGGCCTGTGTTCAGCAGTGGACGTCTTCCGGCTGTGTGTAATATCTCATTTAATATCTCATCTCACGAAGATCCTTATTAAAACGAGTCTGAAGCTTTTATATGCGGGACAATACGACAATATCTCCACCTCCTGGCTGCTCACCGAAAATAATACAATTTGCCGTGATTGGAGCTAGACAGCGACAGCGTAGCGTTACTTGTGAATGAGAGTGCTTTGGCAACTTTTTGTTTGGAGCGCCTCTTGAAAAGTATAAAGACTGATTATTTTGTCGAAGGATTTTGTTTTGATTTTGAAAGGTTCTATCTAATAAAAAACGTTGATAATAGAATTGGCTCGAGTGATTTGCGAAAAAGATAATTCGCTGTTATTCATTGAATTTTAAATTTTGTAGTTCAACTAGCTCTTTAATAACTCTTGGGAGTTCTAAAAATACATTATTTTAAAAGTGTTTTTGTACCAGATGTTAGGGCTCTGTGACGAGACTATGTTTTGGTTTGCAGTCTCACCTGGATCTAGCGATACTACTTGGCGCATTAAGCTGTTTATCAAGGATATCATGGCATATTAACTGTCAACATAAAACAATGAGCAATTGGGCTAGTTCTACTACCTAACTTAAATAATTCCCGTTGGCTTTAACAGCAAAAATATGAAAAAATGATGGAGTTATAAAGGATACAGTTCCGCGATTTGCTCCTGACGAACAACAGAGACCCCTTTGACCCTTTTAACCTCCTTGTGCACAATCCGTGATGATATATTATATTTTGATATAGCCTTGATTTCCTTTGGAAGGCAGAGCGCAGAAAACGTGACGCTTTTAGTATTCAAGTCTTTAAGTTATGTCTATTTATTTTAGCTTTTATGAAGGCACTTCACTAACAATTCATATTAATGAACTTGGGTGGCAAAGGAAAACTAAACAGGGAAACTGTTGGATGGAAAACAGACCGTATTTTCAATGATTAAGGTACTATTACACTATTACAATGAAATAACATGAAGAAAGACGTTACGCTGCTAGCTCTTTGACTCTTTAAAAATGATTCTAGTACGAGTTCTCATCCAGTATAACGTAAGTAACCAAAACTCTAACGAACTTATTAATGTGTAGTAGTTTTAGATTACTTTACTTCTTTCTTTGCTTTTGTCCTTTTTTGACATTTTAATAATGAAAGCGATCGAAAAAGACAAAAGATGGTGTAACTAATCAAAATCTACAACGCGTTTAATAATAAAGATGCAAAATAGTTACCCAGTAAATGTATGCTACACAAAACCAATTAACTGTGAGCTCCAGACAAAGTGTTTACTTGACCTCAATAACGCAATGATGTTGGGGCCTTGAACTCTTAACAGTATTTTATTGTAAGCTGCGCCACAAATTTTGCTAACTCGTACTTCCGGTACATTAGCAGGCCTTATTTTTTCCACCAGGGATACCTAACTGTGTGCGGCATGAATTAGGTATTCATTGAAACATCCCTCCTAGCACGGCTATACTGAGCTGAATTTATGGCCGTGTAAAAGAACTTTGTAAAGTTCTGAATTCTCGTTGTAATTTATTAGCAATAACAACATTAATAACATTTTGGTATATTTATAACGTGTTCGCTAACGAAGACAAGCACTCCGACGTTACAGAACCTTCGGCGTGTATAGAAATTATATCAAATGTCGACATGATACTACGAAACTTCCTAGCATGACACTGACCTAAATGTCGGGAAAATGTCAAACATGCTGGCTATTACTGACAGGGCCGCATTAGCGGATTGCATATCTACCTGTTTCTAACAAGCATGTATCGACAAAGGAATCAGTTGGCGTACTGAAAAACACCTAAAACTAACATGAAAGTACATTGTGAGTTTTGTTATTTTTTTACGAACACTTATCAACGTCCACAGTTCTGGATGAACTTAGAGCTTTTTTTTGTTTCGTTAACTATAAACATGGGATATCACAAGATAAGATTGAACATCTTCTAGGCAAGTATGCCCCATCGTAGACCACCCATTGCTTAACAGGCAAGATATCATTGTAAAGAACTTTCAAATTACATCCTCTTAATTTCAGTAAACTTTTTGGTTCGCCACATTTACTAGGTGGTAGGACTTTTCTGCAAAGTTCGTCTAGGTAGGTACTACCGCTTTGCCAGTAATTCTGCCGCCAAGCAGTAGTGTGCAAGCACTACTATGTTCCGGTTTGAAGGGCATTGTAGCTAGTGAAATTACTGGGCAAATGAGACTTATGAACTGATCTCACAGTCTATAAAACTTTTCTAGACTGTGTGATGTCTCAGGATGACTTGCGCAGTGTCACGCAAAACTTGAGTGACTGCAATCTGTTATGGGCGGCCGTGTCGCTTAACACCAGGCGAACGACTAGCTCGTCACGACATTCGTTTACATTTAAAAAAAAACTAGAAACTATAATTGTTATGTTGACGAAACACACAAGGGAGTAGCTGACAAAGAAAACAAGCTAGTGTTCTAATACAGCAGGATAATGGTCGTCAGATCAATCACTATGTTATTCTGTGTATTCTTGGACGCGATGGCTGAAGGCCGTCCTCGACGTATGACATCATTGTTCTCCCTTGAGCACCAAGCTCCTTGTGTTGACGACCCATTGAGCATGTGTGTCTGTTCTGTACACATGCTCTGCTCTATATGTGACATATGTGTGTATTAATGGATCGTGCCGAAATATTTAAATTAAAGGGTGCGTTGCCTTCTGCGGCTTTACGGGTGTTTTACGTAAGAATTACTGCCAAGTACACGCATAGACTTATTGAGAGTTTCGATAATATCCTAGTTATGTGAGTACACACACATGTACACTTTTTATGCAAGAATATTTAAGATATGCTGTTTGGCATAATAGTTGTCCAGAGTAGTTTTACTAAGACCTGGTATTCTGCTCGGTGCTCAATAACAGAGATTATATCTGCCAAAGCTTGCGCCCTACATCATTCAAGTTTTGACAATGTTCCGATAAGTATATTTACACATTAGACCGTTAAAGTATTGCCAAATATTTTGATATTTTAAGTGTAATTGGTACGTGTATGAGAGAATGTTGTAATAAGATATAATATATAATTCTTATATCGGGGAAGCAGCCGTCTTGTGTTCAGATATATATAATTCGACATGGATAATATATTAGACGATTGGAAAAATACTTCACAAATAAGAAATAGGAATGTCACAGAAAGGACGTTCAATTTTGTCTCCCATGTTAATGTTACGTGGAACTCCGAATAATATTTATTTATGTGTTTATTTATACCTCTGGCAACATGTTTCCCGGCCAGCACACCAACCGAGATGTCCTGATTAGATTATTCATGTAACAGTCAAGCTAAATTTCCACGAAATCTTTCATCTCATAATTTGGTAGATAAAGTAGAGTACGTTATTTTATATTAAACCTGCAAGAGGTATTTTCTGTAACGTCTTGGTGAAAGTTTGGTAAACATCCGTGGAATCGTGGTAACACTAGGCCGGAGTGCTTACAATATTCAAAACAAAGTGTAAATAAAAGCACAATCAGAAATGAAGGATCCTTGTTTAGTTGATTCCGATAATTCCTATGAAGAGCCAAGTTTAGTAACCCGCCCCCGCATTTAGATGAATATTACTAATAGTAGCTTATGTTCTCCGCCCACTAAGGAAAACTTAGAGAGAAATAAATAATAACCAGTAAGCAAGTCAAAAACCGATATAAGTGAGTCTACATCCAACATCCAAATATAGAATGTTGATAGCTTGATAAGCCTGCCTCTAATAATTTTCCACGCGGTATAATTACGTAGATAACAATAATTGATTTTATTCAATGTCGGTCGAACGTAATATTTATAATTGTAAAAAAAATGAGACGTGGTAAACATAGATTAATTTGAAAAGGGAAAAATTTGAATCACATTTTGGGGTTTGAACCCGCATCCATCCGTCCCTAAAGCCAGGACATACTTTATTTAAGCTGCCATGAAAGTGATCTCATATCCAAAATCCTTCACGTTTACAATGGTGTTGCGACGGATGCAGGTTCAAATCACGATTGTGATTTGAATTTTTCGTTTACAAATGAATCTGTTGATTTCGCTAAGCAGTCGATACTGCTATAAATATCATAAATCTCAGAAGTGGTAATTTGAAAACCTTACATCTCCAGCGCGTACATATTGACATATTATAGAGCATAGCTGTCTAGAAACCTTCGTATGGTTTTTAAGCTTTGACACCAGCTAGCATGCGCATGGCAACAAAATTTACTCGACACTTCTCGTCAGGGAACAACAAGTTTTCTCGCGGTGCGCATGCTAGGGGGTCTGGGCTGACGCCTGTATGTTGAGTCTCCTCTAATGATGCAGACTTCAATATAAGTTAAAGACAGGTGTTAGTGTGTAAGTGACAAACTACTTGGAGCGTGCAACACGTCCGGCTCGGCGTCGCTGTCGCGCGACAACGCCACGTGCATTATTCACCCGCGTCAGTCGCACGGGGGAGCAGGTGACGACGACAGCCGACGACGCTGGACTAGGCACCTGTGATCTAGTTTGTTCACTTGAACTAAGCTGCTGTAACATATTTAAAATTCAATCAAGGTTCATATTTGTCTAACGTGATTATGATTTTTACAACGATTAAATTTAAAAACAAATTGCTCCGTTTTTGCTCATACACTAAAAGCTTTTTAAATATAAAGTCTTTTGAAACATTAAGTGATGAATGAAATGAAATTATTTATCCATACTTACATTATAAATGCATTTTTATTGAGTATAATTAATGAACTAAGTGCGTGGAACGATATAATAAACATTATCTTATGAACCAGCTCAACGGATTCGATGGTAAATTGGTAGTTAGATAGGTTATACTGCGGAAAAGGTGATAGGGGCAGCTAAAATTAGTATAAATTTTCATTATTCTAATGTAGTTTATCTAACTTCTGTTGTTACAGTGAAATAAAGATCATTGTTCACTGATTACTTTGACTTCAATGCGTGGAAACCCCACCCCAACCATTAGTTTAAGCGTAAGCAGGCAAAACCCAAAGCAATTAATAGTTATTTTAACTTTTCATCTCTATTCCTGGATATTTCGGTAAAATGTGCGCTAACACTTTAGCCTAGGGGACCTATGTTTGTGGACTAGATTCAAGGGCATCTACTCCCTTAATGACTTCAGGGGTTGGGAGCTCGAGCTAGGGGTCCGATATACAGTGCAATTATGATCTAATACTACTTTGTATGTACATGGTGCTTTATCTTCATGAGTGTGAAACTATTAGTTTGAACATTAGACGTATCTAACAAGTTATGCTCTACTACGACTATGTTAGCAATTAGAAATAGAAGGCATCTAAAATATTTAAGGTAAGATTTGACCAGAATACTAGAATAGCTTGAATCCAAAGTATTAGTATAGAATCGTCATCAACAGTCTGAAGACGTCCACTGCTGGTCATAGACCTCCCCCATAGAGCGCCACTTTGAGGAGCTGCTTGCCTACTGCATCCATCGGCTCCCCGCGGTTTTTTCCAGATCGTCGGTCCACCTAGTGGGGGCTGGCATACGCTGCGTCTTCCGGTTCGCGGTCGCCACTCTAGAACATTTCTTCCCCCATTTCATTTCTAATGTGCTTAATATTTATTCCAGATCGATGAATAGTTCTGTGTCACATAACTAGCACGTGACGTTCGCTGGCTGGTTATTTACGCTGTACATTCGAGTTATGAAACAAGTAACCAGCTAACCGCGATCACAAACAATATGCGGACTTGCCGGTTGCCGGGCTTCCAAACTATAAACTCCCTGTTCCGTAATTAATTTCATTAGCACAGGACACGTTTCCCCACAGTGAATGTAAACACTTCATGTTACTGAACTGAACTATAACTACTACGGACTACAAGGAACACTTGAACTGGAAGGAGGGAAAGAGGAAGCCCACTGGTACCAGTGCATGACGTGTGATGTGGTGGAAAATAGGGCACGAAATGAAGAAATCTTTCATCAACAATTAAACAAAGAACACGATCACCCAAAAAACAGTTCTATTGCTTGTGATCATGACGGTTTTAAAGCTCATTAGTATAGAGATAAAATCTTAACTACCGCATTAATTGAAAGCTTCGTGGTGTAGTGGTTAGTTTAATAGACTATCTGTTCTGTTATTGGCCTTTTTTTGTAATTTAACTTACGTACAATATCAATTGTATTAGCTGTTGATCTTCTCTTCAATAAATAAATAAATGACGTTACGGGTTCGATTCTCACAACGGCAACGGGGCAGCAATGAATTGTATGTACAACTGTACACTGACAAAAAAGCATCTATATGCATCATTAGGTGTTAGGTGCACATAAAAATAAATGAAAATATGTAGTCAACGGCGCAGACCGCGCACATAGCACTCGTTTCCACATTCGTTAACTACCTGTGTAGGTCTGAAATACGAGGGTTTTGGTGCTAACGCTGCTATTTCACACGAGCGGAACGCGGTGTGCGGCCTTATCGCCCCCTTCACTGGCCTTCGGGGTGCAACCACAGCGTCGCGTCGGGGCAGTAGACGCTTTCGGAAAAATTGTGTATCACATTTTTTGACAGGTCTATAAGTATAAAGTGGGCTCCGTAGGCGTAGGGTGCTGTTTAACCACATTTCACGTGATTTAAAATGACTGTGAATTGCGGAGCGCTTGGTCACACTTGACGTTTTACTGCAGATCTTTGAGCCTTCGTTTTCATTTGATTGATAGGGTAGCGTTTAACGACATATCCCCACATGTTAAGAAACGACACGACTGAAGGCCTTTATTTTAAAAACAGTTTACATTTTTAACTGTTTGGCTTATACACTGTGACAAAATCGTGTTATTTACATAAAAACACACACAGTTTATATAAATGGTACGTGGCACTGTCGGGTTTATGACTTGAAACATTCAGATATGAAAACAACAAAATATTGCAGCATGAAGGCAATATATTTGTAAAGTATTGTGAAGTCTACTGCCATTCATTTAATAAACAGAAGTTTAAATAAGAAGAAATGACATAGCCCTATACTTTAATAAACCCGCAGTCTCTAATTATCGCTCCGGTTTCTTCAGCGAAGCAAACCAGCGGCTTTCAGTAAAAAACGTAGTTAAAAGCCATGTTTACTCCGACCATCGAAACTTTTAATTACAGCGTCTTTCTATCAATTATGGTTCGCGGGCCGCAGCTCGCTCGAATGTCACAGGAATCGCGATGAAATCGCGCAATTAACTCAGCTCTCAGTTTGGGTCTGTTTGTTTGGCGTCACTGGCGGCCCGCCAGTGACGGCTCGGCTGTGTGTTTACAATTTGGTTTGCCACTCAAACTTTGCCACTCTCGCTGTTATACGGGTTGTTAACGTGATTCGATCGTCACGTGTCCGTCAACGCTGTACAGGAACACGTGACATCGTCGGCCTTTTATACCCGCGAACAATAGAAACCTGTAAAGTATATTATAGGTACCTACGAAACTATATTTAATACCGTATAATTTGAAATTAACTAATCGAAGTAAATGTATATTTTAATTATGTATCTTTTAAATATGACTGGCCTGATAGCTCAGTTGTTTGTAGCTCTGCCTTCTTGTTGTGGGTTCGATTTGCCACTAGTGGTGGGTCGTTAACGATTTTTGGGTTAACGCAACGAAGCCGTTAATTTCATCCTGTTAACCTATTAAAAAAGCCGTTAACGTTATTAACAGGTTTTGCGTTAGCAGCTTCAGATAACGTTAGCGACTTTTGAATACCTATTCGTTGAGTTAATAATATGCGCTTTACCAAAATCGTGGAATGAAACAGTTGATACATTTAACGGGTTTTGCGGTAAACAAAAAGCAGTTAATTCGTTAACATTAGATTAACAGTTAAAAAAAGCCGTTCGTTGAATTAACGCCCACTCCTAATTCCCACCCGGGACAAACATTTATGTGATGAACATCAATGTTTGTTCTGTGTCTGGGTGTTATATTGTATTCAATATATGTATAAGTATGTATATAAACAAAAAAGTATCGAAGTAGTCTATCATTTATCTGGTTCCCATAGTACAAGCTATGCTTAGATGGCGCTGTGTGAAATGTCCATACATATTTATTTATTATAAAAAAATATTACGTTACGATTCACCGTGGCGTTATCCACTGTACATTTCTCGTAACAATAAACCAACCACAAATCTTTTCCTCATGTATTCATGCAATGTTTCTGTATCACCTGAACCCCAAAAAATATGTAAAACTTTTTTCATTAGGGCAGTGTGGGCGCACCCACCGCACCCTGGAGCTTTTGTCGTAATAATTGAATTCTTTGTACAATTAGGCCCTTCGGCCTTTCACATGGGAAATTGCTAATTCCTTGTTGCTTTTGTCCTGAGTCAGTTTCATCAACCAAGCTCCTTAATATTTTAAATGGCTTAGTTATTTAAATAGGAACTGGACTTTGTACCCGTACCGGTCAGCTTTATGAATGTGTAATAAGATAATGTGAAATACAGAAACGACCACGATGTACACAAAAGGCTTTGCTCTCGTATTAATAGATACGACAAAATAAAGCTCAAATCACGTTGATTGGCTGCAGCTGTCTGCAAAAATAGTAACAACCAATCAGCTCGATGCTGCGTACCACCGCGTGCGGCATTTACACACCGACATAGGTTGAAAGCTCACTTTAGACCGCTCTTTCCTATCTACCGGTCCAAAGTTAGCTTTCAAGCAGTCATGAGTTTACATCTATTAACACAAAGATTAGCCAAACGATAAACTAAATTGGTCTGCTTTCTTAAAGTCCACCACATACCCACAGCCATAGATCCTACCTGGACTCCTTTATGCTGAAGACACAGCCATCAGCTCGCTCCGCTGAAGCCTCATTACCCGATAACGCTCCAGATGGACTCAGACGTTGAAAGGAAGGTGGAAAATGAGATTTTTCGACGCTAATGGAAAATGGGAGTGAGCCGCGATTACATCGATTCATGCACGGCATTGTGTCTCCGAATGTATAATGATTGTCTAATGGGCTTTCTGAGTGGCTACATCGAGCCTGAATCAGTCAAGGACAAGTGTGATCATTTATAACAACATAGATAACTTTGAAAATAAATTGTATACGTCACCAAAGACGAAGTATATAAGATTCCGTAAGGTGATTCTGGTTGCCTAGTGACGTACGGACCCTATTAGACCCTTATAGAGGTAACAAAATAACATCTCCAATGCACGTGAAATGTCATATTCCTCCAACACAAAAAAATAAACTTCTGACACTGCCAAGATCACTTTTCATATGTATGTAAATGTAGAAAGCCGCTGATATATTGTCTGTATGATCTACTCTCTCAGTGAAAAAAGCCCTGACTCTCAGCACATAATACGTTCTGAACTTGATGACGTTGATAATAAAGAACTTCTTATTTTATTTCACGTTTCGTTTACATAGAAAATTAATGTATGACTGGATAAAACCTTCTGCAAAAAGCAATATCTAGTTGTGATAGTTGCCAGACTCAGTCTATTGAAAATTTACACAGACTTTCTTGCAAAGAGCAATAGTCGTTATCATTCGTTCCATCCACTCACAAATAACAAACGATACAAAAAGATTTCAATATTTCCCGTAGCTGCCCTACGTATATCGTAGCATGCCTACGGCGTAGCTCCGCAAATTGTGGCGCGATGTCACTTTCGTGTCACTCGCAAGCGGAGGAGAAAGTAACTCGTACACACAGCTCGTACATCTACTTTAAGTGACAGATACGACGTTTTAAGTAGATAAACCATTAGTGTTATTACTTAGCTAGAGTTTATGATTTGGGTTAAATTATGTTTTTATAGTAAATGCTCAATCAAAATTATTATTATTTCACATAAGTTCCGAAGGTATTTATATGCAAATTAAATAGCTGTTCACAGAACTACGATAATAATTTATAAAATCTAGTTTTATTCTTTCTCGGTTTACTTTGTTGACTGATTTGCTAGGTAACGTGATGGCCACCATATTGACGGTGATACAATAAACAATGACAATAAACGATGTCAAGACACTAACACGACAAGACACTAACACGATTCGCGTAAAGGCGATGAAAGTGTATGCAGCCCAGTTAGCACGGACGGTAGACAAAATTGTCTTTCCACCGCGGGTAAAATAAGGGGGTATGAGGTTTAATGGGGCGTGTATAAGTATTATCAATAAACCGGGCTAAAGAAAATCGGGTTAACAGGACCAATAAATTGACATGTAAATGACGTTTATCAAGCATACATCTAGTAACTTACTTTCCTTAGTAATAGATAAAATAAGTTCTCCATTTATTTACCCTTGTAATCGATAACAAGTCTCCCGCGATACAGGCTTGCCCTAGTGCGGGGATTACCAGCAATGTGTCATTTACTGTACATTTTTTGGTAAATAAAATATTTTGTATTTTGTATTTTGTATTTTGTATTAGTAAAAAATTATGTTTATTATATTTTGCAGTTTCCTAAGGCCCGATTTCATCAAACTTGAGTAAATTTTATTCCAGGTATAACTTTCCGAGAACAACCGCGAATATAGCCCTTATACCACTAATTTTGCGAAGGAATAAGACTTATTCCTTGGATACAATCAAAATGGCGTCTTTTTTGTGGAATTTCATTTGTCAATTAGCTGTATCCAAGAGTAACGAATAGCCGTATACTTGGAATAAACGTTGGTGAAATCGGGCCTATGTTGTATAATCTCGGCGAGTAGAAAGTAGAAACAAAACGGGAAGGTTTATTCGCACCGTTCGATTTGCTCGTACATTAATCTTTATAAGTTCTGTGGGTAGTGTGTTGCAGACAGAACTCGGATTTACGAGCCGCGCTCCGCTGGCTACAGGGATCCTGGCTTCAGCTAGAGGCTGTTACTTCTGTAACTCAGCCAATACACCCATGATCATGAGAAACATCATTGTATTATGGAAGATGGCTCATGGTTTTATCAGGATTCATTAAAGAGCAAACTATACACGTATCTACTACCCCTACCCTTACATCTCTATCCCTTCCATATCAATAAAAAAAAATACATTTTAGTCATAGAAAAAATATTTTTTGACAAAAAGACCGGGTATAATATAGAATGTACGCTGACTCATCTCCCAAAGTAGGAGCATAAAGAGACACTGTAACTCATAAAATTCACAATTTGAAAGCTGCCATCACTTGAGAAATGCTTCTGTCTATAACTCGTTCAGCCAGAAGATGGTATGAATATTGCATCAGGTCTCATCCACTCCCTCCCTTCACTCTTCACTCCCCTCGCCCTTCCCGTTGGAGTCTCCTTTCATTATTATTTCAGTGTTACACGCCGACTGCGGATGCCTTATTGTACCTTTGCGCGATTGCTTCGACTCCGAGACTGGGAATTGTTAAAGGATTAAATTACCATCCCAATTAGTCCCGGCTCCCAACTAAATATTGAACAATGACCTCTAATAAATGCCTGCTAATTGTATTCCATTGTCAGTAAGCTATACCCGTGTAGACACGAGTTTTACGTAAAGTTGAACTTCCGAAAGCGTTTCACGTTCTATTATTTGGGACAGTTGGGTGTCCTATTTTCTCGAAACCTGTTCTATTCTAAGACAAATATCGTATTGACCCCTATGACCTTTCTTCTCTTCGCGGCACATTACCTCCTGTACGTGCGCGCGCATAAAGAACCACTTAAACGCGACA
Organism: Ennomos quercinarius; assembly: GCA_910589525.2. Taxonomy (NCBI): domain Eukaryota; kingdom Metazoa; phylum Arthropoda; class Insecta; order Lepidoptera; family Geometridae; genus Ennomos; species Ennomos quercinarius. The sequence goes on from OU342500.1 coordinate 16,687,732, forward strand.
CTGGTGCATTTGCTCTGCGACCCACTTCCAGACAAAGTCCGTCTAGCGCCCGCTGTCGTGAAGAATTGCGAAAGAGCGTGAATAACGACGTAGACCCTGCCACAGTGTAGTAACAACTAGGTAGACTCGGCGAGGAATACATTAGGATGTGGTCAAACACATAGCCATTGCTGGGTTACGGGTTCGGGCCCCGTCTGTGACGGACTGATGACCTTAGAGAATTTAGTCGCTTCAGTTCGTCTTCGCTGAGGGCATATTAAAATAAAGAAAAATATTGAGCTTTTTAAACATAAAGCACGAAGCAATCGTCAAAAATTAAAATTATTTGTGGTAATTTTTCCCCCGTTTTCTGTTTCTTATATCGGACACAACTTCACTCAAAGCGACAATTAATTTTTATCATCATCTTCGATATAATATACCTCCCCTATTAGCGCATCTAAGTCATCAAACGCTTACTGAAAAGTGAGATTGTTTACTGTTTGTTTATAAAACACTGCAACTGCGGACGGCGTTATTCGCGAAGTTGGCAAAAGTTTCGCGAAGTTCTAATGAACTGTCGGTGATACCGAGAAGCGTTAAAAACTAACAGCAAAGGGTCGCAAAGTCATTCCTGATCGTGGGCGGATGATACTGTGGCAAGCAGCGGTTTTAAGTGTATCTAAAAGTACTGCCTTACATGCTACATCTTTAAATGTTCCGTTGTTGAACAAAACTTTCTTATTACTTTCTTGTCTTATTTTCCAACTTACAGTTACCGAGCTACAAAGCATACAAAGGCACCGACTTAGATACATATTAACCAGTTTCTTTTCATCCCGACGAAAGAGGGCGGGTGCATATTTATTGAAATTTAAATGCCGTATAAAGGCGAGGTTAGGGACCTAGGGCACCGGCCTGAATAATACATCGTCTCGAGCCCTTTGAGCTGTAATTACGATGTAATTATACTGGGTGGCGCAAAAGTAAAGACCCTATTTGGTTCAGCTATAACATTTTTTCTAAATTAGAAAACTAGATTTAGGTTTTTTTAAATGTATATTTGTGCCATTAAATTTCGTACCATTAGGATTTAAAGATGATGTCTTTTAAATGGTGACCTCCAGAGTTGATACACATTTGAGCCCTATTTATGACATTTTGCAAGATGATTTTCCTTCAAAATTGGTTATGAGTGACGAAGCGCATTTCCATCTCTCAGGGCATGTCAATAAGCAGAATACTCGGTTCTGGGGCACTGATAATCCGCGCATTATTCAAGAAACACCTCTACACCCACTAAAAGTTACTGTATGGTGTGGCATCTGTGTTGACAGAGTGATCGGACCCTATTTTTTCGAAGACGCTGGAGGCAATGCGATAACTGTCACTGGAGAACGCTACAGAACCATGTTACGTGAGTTTTTGATACCCAGTTTGGACGAATTGGGGCTGGAGCACATCTGGTTTCAACAAGACGGCGCTACGGCACACACAGCGCGCGACACTATGGACTTAGTGAGGGACGCTTTTCCAAGCCGAGTTATCTCTCGTTTTGGCGATTTGCCTTGGCCTGCAAGATCACCCGATCTGACCAGTCCAGACTTCTTTCTTTGGGGTTTTTTGAAATCTCGGGTGTATGTGAACAAGCCACAGACTCTCGCAGCTCTAAAAGAAAACATTCGTCAAGAAATAACGAACATATCGCAGGAAGTGTTACGGCAAGTTATGCAAAATGTCATAAATAGGGCTCAAATGTGTATCAACTCTGGAGGTCACCATTTAAAAGACATCATCTTTAAATCCTAATGGTACGAAATTGAATGGCACAAATATACATTTAAAAAAACCTAAATCTAGTTTTCTAATTTAGAAAAAATGTTATAGCTGAACCAAATAGGGTCTTTACTTTTGCGCCACCCAGTATAACCTAACACGACTCGCTGTAAGCTAGGGTCAAGGAGGGCCGTCCCACGTAGAGCGTAATGTTACTTGTGTTTTGCTTTCAAAATGTATACTCAGATGGTATCTATACATATAATCTATACATATAATAAAACTGTAGAGATAAGAAAGTCTGTAATTGCCAGATATCAAAAAAATAATCACACAGGTTGGCTTAAAATTAGCCGCTGATCACGTTAAGCCACTTTTTATACACTTTGTCTGTTTGTTTGTTATGACTGAACTCCTAAAATACTTAATGGATTTTCGTGCGGTTTTCACTAATGTGCTTAGAAATAACCGGCCCTTAAAATAGGATATATTAAAATTGAAATATCGTTAAAAAAAATTGATGACAATTATTAAGATTTCATTACGAAACGAATCGGTTTTAAACAATATGGCCGATTGATGCTGTTTTAGGCTACTAACGGTAAGATTTTTTTTTCTTGTATTTTGGCTCCACACATAGTGTATTTAGCCAGTGTCAAGTATTGTAATTTTCATCGTGCTATGGAATATTTCACTCATACTCGTAATTCAGCACTTAATGCGTAAAACGCCACCAGTTTTAAACATTAACACTAGAAAAAGTTTTGAAAAATAATACAATGCAACGACGTGAACTTTTCCGCGTTCCCGCCAAAATAAACCTAACGGTAAGAAAAAAAAACAATCAACTACACTCTTGTGCCACATGTTTATCTGGAGGCACAGATTAAAGAAAAAATCTCTGTGAATGGATCTGACCAATATTAGTACCGCTACTCTAAGAGAATCAAAACAGTTTATAGGTTTCCTATTTATATTTTGACAGGTTGTTTAGCATTTTAGAAGTTAAATAGATACATATACCAACAAATATTAAATAGTGTGAAAGTAGATGTTTTTTATTATTTTGGCATTAGATGACATTTGTATTTAGCCAGTGATACGAAATATTTTATAAAAATGTTTTAAAAGGGTATTTAGATATAGGTAAGTATAATTATACATTATGGTAAGATCCTCGAATTAGCAACATGGCCGTGTAACGTTCGGTTTTGATTTCTTCTTCTTCTTCACGTAGGTAAATGAGTTTTAAAATATTTTAGGTCTATAGGCTTTTCAATGAACAATCTAAGCGGTCATATTCTCAAACGGGACAAACCACAGGTTAGAGCAAAAAATGATTGGTTACTCGGTTGCTCCAAGAAGGTTAATTATATCTTTGGGTGTATTTATGCAATGAGTATTTATACTTCTTATAGGGGTAGTTGCTTGGCTCTGCGGACAAGTTGTAAAGATAAAAGAATTTGGAAAGAACATAAAAAGTCTTTGAAAGTGGACGTCTGCAGGATGTTGTTGATAATGATGATGATGATGATAACCGTATTTGAATTAATTGATCATAGATATCCAATCAGAATGGATTCGGACAGCAAGGGACAGGACAAAATGGAAATTCTTAGAGGAGGCCTATGTCGAAGAACAAGACAAAGAGAGGTTGAACCGGTGCCGATATTTTGAACGAAAATAAACAAAACAAAAATAACAATAAAATATCGTTATGATGAAATTGATTTGTACTACAAACAGCAATAAAGGCTTATTTATTTATTATCAGTTTCAGCTTAATTCTTTCCGTTATTCCTAAAATAAGTGATGGTCTCGACAGATACTTAGAAAGAATCAGGCGGACAACAAAGTGATCTTACCTATAAGGGTTCCTTTATTTCAAAACTGTTACGGAACCCTAAAAATGAATCATTCTTTGCAAAAGCGAATCTGATTAGAGCTTTGTACACATGTTATTTTCTCACTCCCACCACTATGTTGAAAGTGCAGTGGGAATGAGACAACGTGGAAAATAGCGGACATAATATAAATGACAACTCTTTTTATAGTGGCGTACGTAAGTACTTGTGATTTCTAATTATTATTAACAAAATTAATTATGTACGCATCGTATAGGTAAATGCGATACTTCAGCTGTAAAGTATGTATTTTATAAACTTATTATTGACACTGGCTAAATACTCAATTCGTATGGAGCCAAACTTAAGGTAAAAAACAATTTGGTGAATGCAACAAAGATACTCTTTGCGAACGAAAAGCGCGCGGATATGAAAAACTGATCAAAACAGCATGTGTGTGATTGTTTTGTATTATTCTAAGCTGCCTAAATATTAGGTAGGTATACCTACTACCTAGACAAAGTTTACTGGAACCTCTTATAAAGACTTAAACGGTTTTTATGCTGAAAACTCAAGAACATCTGTTGAAGTGAAAATGACAAGGAAAAGATCGAACGTATCACTGGTATGTAGGTATACCATATAGAACTTTTATTAGTTAGATGCCTAGACCTACCGTATATTTAAAAAAACTGACGTCTATGTTAGGTCTAAGTAGGTACATATTCAATTAAATATTGTACCTATGATTTGCATTTTCTAACCCACTATTTTATCAATGTGTAGGTGATCTGATGACACGTGAAGAGCCATACCTACCTAATACCTAAACAACATTTTTACACGTGTGCTACCTAATCTGCTAATACGTGCTGAGCTCCGAAAAGTTTTAGTGGATTTAGTTGTTTCGTATATAGGAAATGCATGAACTAAGCTATTATTAGACTACCTAAACGTAGAAATAACACAATACAAGCGTGCGAAGCCGCGGTCAAAAGCTAGTATTCAATAAATCTCCTTTAAGATCTCCACTAGTGGACATTTATATATTATGTAGGATCGATAATTAATATTGCTATCATTGGGAACTAGTCAGGGCCATTTGAAACGGGAGACGTAAGGGAAAAGAAGCCATTTCCAGTGTTCAGAACACCCTCAAAGGTTTTACAAGCAAACGCCACATAGCACAAAGAGGAAAGCCATCCTAGCCTTACATGGTTCCATAGTTTCGCATTTCACCCGACACCCTTGTGTAAACCCCGAGCAGCTGTAACCGTGGCGCGTCTACACTACACTTACAAAGGGCCGAAAGCGCCGAAACTCTATTTGTCTTGTTGTTCCGTTTGTGCCGTACGTCCTCTATAAAGCACTGCGTATTACATCTTTATTGAAAGTTACTGTTATTGTATAGTTGATAGTGGAATGGCGGTAGCGGCTTCACTAAGACAACAGTACGATTGTTTTCTCCGCAATTTATTTAAAGTTAAAGTGGTTAAAAGTGCACTAGTGACGGTGAAATTTATATCAGTGTGTGGCTAAGAAGCAGATACACGCAGTGCCGCTTAGTTCAAGAAAATCAGTGGACTAACTCCGGAAATACAATCAAAAGTTTGTCTAAAATTTCGGCAACAGTCGCGCGGAGTTGACCTTTACGGCGATAGCTATCGTACGACGCACGGCGCGCGTGACGTATACTTGCTGGACCGGTTAACTGGCCGGCCCGCGGCTGGCGGGAAGGTGAAACTGAGTCACCGCTTTCTGCACTACACCGCTCGGTTATCACTATCAGCTGAATTTTACTACACCATGGATACTAAAGGCGCTAAATCAAATAAAGAAATAAATAAAATAAAATAAATAAATAAATAAATATAGACTTACACACAGCGCCATCTAGCCCCAAACTAAGCATAGCTTGTACTATGGCAACCAGATAACTGATACAATACTTAGATACTTTTTGTTTGTAAATACATACATAGAATACAATATAACACCCAGACACAGAACAAACACCGATGTTCATCACACAAATGTTTGTCCCAGGTAGGAATCGAACCCACAACCTACAGTTCAGAAGGCAGAGCTACTACCAACTGAGCTATCAGGCCAGTCAGAAATATACATAACATGTAGTTTATGCAACACTACCTTAGATTTAGATAGTGCTAACGTCTCCTATAAGAGGTATATGTTGATGGAAAAAGAAAAACGAGCTGCATGGAAATGCACCCCATGTCTGACAGCCGCACATCCCATGCATTCATTAATAGTTGGAACAAATTGCCATACTGGACTCCAAATGTCTGGTTCAGTATTTAATACCGATAACGTGACTTTTCGACGACCTAGAACAAAATCTCTAAACTCCACATTGGATCAAACTGATAACAATATTACGTCGGACCACAGTGACTCGTCACACTCGTTACTGGACAGTTCAATGAAGAGCTTGCCTAGCCTTTCAACTTACAATAGCAATCAGCTGGAAGTTCTTGAACTGAAGAATGAACTGTCTAAAACGAAGGGAAACCTAACCAGTGCAAATGCAGAAGTAGATAGGCTTTCGCTAGAAAATATAGAACTGAAGAGGAAACTAGAACAGAAAGACGCAACTATTAAGAGTCTAATGAAGATCACCCACACTTATGGTTCTGATTTTACTACAATGAATGCACCATCACCATCGGGTCGTGATAGGCGAAATGTAAGTCCACTGTGGAAAACGCTAAAGAACCGTAACAACAGCGTAAATCAGACTTGTGGAGCCCAAACGTCACATGGTAACTCCTTACCTGAAACTCCTAAGACTAGAAAGAATTGTGATAAAGCATTAAAAACGTCGAGCCAAAGCGCAAATGGCTCTCCTGTCACTACCAAAACATATCTAGAGATTGCTAAGCTTAATGTTTCATGTCACAATTCACCTAGAATTCCTAAAAGCCATGTGATGCCAGCAACACCACAAAGTTCGAATCATAATCTATCCACAGGCAAGGTAACTAAACTTCAGACCGCTACAGGCACTCAAAACCTACCACCCTGTAACATCAGCAGTTCCTCAAACGACGATGAGGTCCCCAATATTGTACAAGAATTGGACAATGCTGCACCAAATGAACATATTGCTATCAAGCCGCCGATAAGAACATATGCTAGGTCAGAAAGTGTGGTACAACTTGATCATCGGTCACAGAAGAACACAATACCGAAAGTAGTTATCATAGGAGATGACGAAGGGAAGGGCCTAAATAGGACTCTTCGAGTCTTATTGGGACCGAACTTTGAAGTGTCATCGGTTATCATGCCCGGTGCATCTTTAGTTCAAATCTTGGACTCAAACAAAAAACATCTAATGACTCTGACTGGTTCGGATTATATAGTACTTGTAGGAGGTTCAAATGACAAAAATCCACTACATATGCAATCATATTTATACTGCTTCATCAATAAATTAAGAAATACTAATGTTATTGTATCCGAAGTATTCATGAATAGACATCTTAATACGGACACTTTGTCCTCTATGTATAAATATTTAACTAGACAGTTTTCCTGGTCAACGTTCGTTGGGTATTTGTTTGATGAGCGTAACTTACCAAGGCATCGTGTATTGAACCTGGCCAGAGGTCTTCTAAGAGAGATTCTCCGATTAGACAATAAGCGTAGGTATATCGATTACTGCTCTCGATTTATTGTTGCAAGTAACGTTTTAGCTAAAAAGACCGTAGCATCACAAAGTACCCAAACGGATGAGGCCGAGTTTTTTCGTGGCCACGCCAGCCAACAACAGCAGTGATCTTGATGGATTGCGAGTGTTTCATCAAAACATAATGAGTATAAAATCAAAAATCACGGACCTTGAATTTTTCATAACTTCTTTCGGGAAAAACTTGGATATCCTGTGTTTTACAGAAAGTTTTATAAAATGTAATGATCAAAATAATATACAATTAGAGGAATACGAACTTGCCACACACTACTCGCGAAGTCGAATTAGTAGAGGGGGTGTGTGCTTGTTTATACGAAAATCACTCGATTATACCAAATTAGACTGGCTTTTAGATACATCTATCGAAAGGGTTATTGAATGCTGTGGAATAATGATACCCCAATTAAATACAACAATTTTGTGCATCTACCGACCGCCAAATAGTGATTTTAATGTTTTTATTCATCAACTTGATATGATCCTGTTCAAAATAATGCGCAAATCTCGTAAACTTAATAGGAAAGTTATAATCACCGGTGATTTTAATTTAGATTTATTAAAAACCAATAAAAATATACTTACATTTTTAACTACACTAAAACGATATAACCTACATTGTACTATTAGTGAACCGACTCGTATTACGCCAAATTCTAGTACCTGTATTGATAATATCATTACAAATACTAAAACCTATGTAGCTCAAGTCATTAATACCGGCCTGTCTGACCACACTGGTCAACTTATAACCCTACCTTGTAGTCTTAGCTATATTGAGAAGTATTGGTACGAATATAAAAGAAAAACAGATATCCATTTACCTATTTTTATGAAATATATTTCCCAGGTTTCCTTTGCCGAAGTCTATGAAAGGACAGACGTGAATGAAGCATTCAGTGAGTTCTGTGGCATTTTTAAAATGATTTACGATTTATGTATCCCTATAGAAAGAGTATTGATAACGCATAAGCGTAAGCCAAATTGGAAAACGAAAGGATTAGCTAAATCCAGCAAGACGAAAAGGCTCCTCTATACACAACTGCAGAGAAAGAGATCAGTTAGAAGAGTTAATCATTACAAAAAATACAAACGCATACTAAAATCATCTATTCAATACTCCAGACGAAAATCTAATTTAAAATACATTAATGATAGCACTAATAAAACAAAAGCAACCTGGGGCCTGATAAAAATGTACACTACACAAACAAACGAAATTAAACAGACAATGCATTGCATACGGGAGGGCGAATGTAAAATTACTGAACACGAAGACATTGCTAACTACTTGAATAATTTATTTATAACACAAAACACTTCTAAAATAAATGACAATCCTCAATATAAACCTTCATGCCCACCTGTTTGCAATAGCATTTTTTTAAGTGCTACAGATGCATCAGACATTTTAAAGATAGTTAAACGACTAAAAAATAAAAGAAGTTGTGGGTTTGATGGTATCACAATGCAGGTTATAAAAGCTTGTATACATTATATAGCACAACCATTAGTACACGTAATAAATCTAATGCTTGAATGTGGCTGTTTTCCGGATCACCTAAAAGTTACAGTAATTACACCCCTACATAAAAAGGGATCCAAAGATAACCCGAATAATTATCGTCCCATAGCATTGCTACCGGTATTTTCAAAAATATTCGAAAGTGTTATAAGTGATAGATTATTGAGCTTCTTAGATAAAAATAAATGCATTTGTTCAAATCAATTTGGATTCCGGAAAGGTAAATCTACAACAATGGCAATCTTCGCAATGTTGAGCAAGGTTTGGGAATCATTAAATAGTAAGAAACCTTGTACGGGCTTGTTTCTCGACATGTCACGGGCATTTGACTGTGTGGTTCCCGCTATCCTACTTCAGCAGCTTGATCGGATGGGCATTCGTGGAATAGCCCATAAACTTCTTAGTTCATATTTTGATGGGCGGACTCAAACCACAGAACTAAAAGTATACAATAAAAATTCGAAAACAGTGGAAAGTATACAGTCTCGGTCGGAAAAGGTCATTCTGGGAGTACCACAAGGAAGCATCTTGGGCCCCTTGTTATTTTTAATTTATATCAATGAACTACCAGCATTACTGAAACACCTGACTATTCTATATGCTGACGATGCTACAGTATTATTTGTTAAAAGTGATATTAGTACTCCTGACTATGCGAATACAATTTCTGCTACAATTAAAATGCTCATTGACTGGTTAAGCACTCTCAATCTTCAAGCAAATATTACTAAAACTAAAATAATGCAATTCCATAACTACATGGCTACTCCAATCGATTTTGACATAAATGTTGATGGTGAACATGTTAGTGAGGTGCGGCAAACTAATTTTCTTGGAATTTCTATAGACACAAATTTAAATTGGAAGTCTCACTTAGAAAACATCAATAATAGAATCGCTAGTCACTGCTATGCTTTATCAGTGCTAGTGGATGTGTCATCTGTAAATGTCGCCGAAAGCGCATATTATGGTAACATCTATCCGTTATTAACTTATGGGGTCATATTCTGGGGGAACTCTGTCAATGTGCAACAAACTTTTATACTGCAAAAGAGAAGTATTAGAATAATTTATAGCAAAAAAAGTGATGATTCTTTACGCCAGTTGTTTTCAGAAAAAGAATATCTCACTCTGACTAGTATTTATGTATTAGAACTATCCCTGTTTGTAAAAAATAATATACATCTGTTTAAAAAGAAATCAGAAATGCGGTTGAGGAGCGCCCCCTTAAGAGGTAAAGACGATCTTTATGTACCCCCTATCAAATCGATGATATTTGACAAAAGCGCATATGTCAGCGGTATTCGTATATATAATTCGTTACCAAGTAATATGACAGACATCAATAATACTATTAAGTTTAAGACAACACTAAAGCAGTGGCTAATAAAAAAAGCATTTTATAACCTAAAAGAATTTTTTAATAGAGATAAATCTGCTGACATTATATGAATTTATTGAATTTTGACATCTACCTATTTTATTGTTATGAATGTAATGTTATATATTGAACAGTTTCCATTATTAGTTTTTATATTTAATATTGAATGCCCGATGTGGGTAAACTGACCTCACGACATGTGCAACTTAGACCTAGCATTACATTTACTGTGTCAGTTACTTAATAAATGATTCTGATTCTGATTCTGATTCTGAGTTATTAAGATTTACTGGATTAAGTTTTGTTTGTGTTCCTCCAAACATTCTGGATAACCATTATATTGTCTGGATTCTGGATACGTTTAACTTGAATGATTTTTAGCATTACTAAACATAGCGAAATATTATAGTGAAGTGATTGCAATAGTTTGAAGTAATTTCACGATACAGTAAGAATATTGATAAATTGAACTTATCTTAAATCTCGGATATTCTTAGGGTGGGTATTTTGATCCGTAGTTAAGGTAACCAATGGTTAAAAACTCTAACAAAGTCTAACCAATGGTCATTTGTTAGAGTTTTTAACCATTGGTTACCTTAACTACGGATCACAAACCCATCCTTATTCCTTCCGTTGCCACCGGAATGACCAGTTAAGTTAAGTCGGCGTAGGTAGTTCATAAAAAGTTAGTCAGGAGCCACTGTCGTCTTTTACAGCATATCCTACCTCTTGCAATCAGAATCCAAATCCCATTATTTGCATAGTTTTTTATCCTCGGACAGGATAGCGTTTTACTACAATATGTCAACTGATGTTATGTAACTATTGAATAGTCCTTTCTGCATTCGTGTATTTTAAAGGTACTTCCATGCGAGTCAAAGCAATCACCAAGTGTAAGTTACGCAACCAACCCTCGTTGAGACACAAATAGTGTTGGTCCTCAATTGTTATGGATACCAGCAACTTGTTTTTCTTTTTTTTTCTTTTTTTTTTTTTATGTGAATGAATGACGTGACCAGCTAGTCGTTCACCTGATGTTAAGTGACACGGCCGCCCATAACAGTTGCAGTGTCACCCGGAACTTTAAAACAATAAAGTTTCGCGTGACACTGCACTGCGCACATCATCCTGAGACATCACCCAGTCTAGTAATCAGATTACAAGACTGAGTGATCAGATCATAAAGTCTCATTTGCCCAGTAATTTCACTAGCTACAATGCCCTTCAAACCGGAACACAGTAGTGCTTGCACACTACTGCTTGGCGGCAGAATAACTGACAAAGCGGTGGTACCTACCTAGACGAACTTTGCAGAAAAGTCCTACCACCTAGTACTTGACGGTGACGTGTCCCCGAATGTAGGTTAATTCCTGGTTCAGCTATAGAAGCTGTTACCAGTGTTACCACCAGTGTGTGATATTCATGTATAATTTTGTCGTAACAGATAATCTTCATTTGCTCCGGGCGTGCGAGAGCTGTTCCCAAATTGTGTTAGCTTTTTCAGTATCTAATATTTAATTTAAAAAGCATTATACGGAATATTTTTGCTCATTCCTCTGCTGTCTTCTAACCAGAACATAAATATGAATAAAAATTATTTCTCGGACAGATATCAAGCGGTTGTGGAGCAGATAGAACTTTTTTCGTTCTAGGAAAGTTCTGACTGCCCATATTATCGAAATAGAAATCGATGGAATAGATGGAATATTCTGATTATATCTATCAGCGCGGTACAAGATAATCTTCTGACGAATATGATAGATTGTAATTATGGAGTTCACTAGAGAAGGAAAGTAATATAAATGGTCTTCAATATCATCGTCGGAGTATGATGATATTGATATTTTGCTGCAACACTATTATCATGGATTGATTTTAAAGTGTAAACCACACTAAGAACTATACTTTATCTTTATGCAACACTATTGTTGCATGTACTTCAGAAATGATGCGGTTTTTTCTAATGTATTTAGGGTTGTTGCCGCACTCAATTAACCTTTATTTAAACCCATTTAAATAAGGCTTAGTTATGATATTGCACAACAATTTATAATCACTTGTTGACACTAAAACGAGATAATCAGTTTCCAAGGTAAACAACCTCCCATCCTCGCTTTTCCTACCACACGTGGATGTTACGTGTATTATAATACTAATCCATAACGGTATACATATTTATAACATTCAAGCAACACACGCTAAGTTTGATTTAAGTCCGGGCTTGTGTTAATTAATCTTCGAGCTTAAAACCTTTTAGCGAGCACATTATTTCATACTTATTACGGTACACACGTGAACCTCAGTTACAGTTCAGTAACTTCTAGTAAGGTACTAGTGTACGTGCTTGTGTTGCCGTTTTGGGGTTCCGTACTAAGGGTGCCGACGTAACCCTATCACTACGCCGCGGCTATTTATCTTTGTTCATTAAAGGTATTTTTTTTAAACCAGTATGAGGCTTAAGTAGCCAAATGTTTTATTTTACAAAATATCAAATATGTGTTATTACGTATGTTTTTAGGGTTCCGTACCCAAATTGTAAAACGGACCCTATTACTTAGGCTCCGCTGTCTGTCTGTCTGTCCGTCTGTCACCAGCCTATATCTCATGAACCGTGATAGTTAGACAGGTGAAATGTTCACAGATGATATATTTCTATTGCCGCTATAACAACAAATACTAAAAAACAGAATAAAATAAATATTTAAGGGGGCTCCCATACAATAAACGTCTTTTTTTTGCTCGTTTTTGTAGATAATGTTACGGAACCCTAACCCTTCGTGCGCGAGTCTGACTCGCACTTGGCCGGTTATTTTAATGTTCTTAGTTGCTCAATCGGAAAACTGGGTAAAGTACTAAAAAGTAAAGTAAAACAATTTTAATTACAGATAATGAATACTAGTTGAGAGTGAGTCGAGCCGGTCATTAATTTACACGTAATATGTTAGAAAAATATAAAGTTTGTTATGTCTAACTATGACAATAGATACAGAAAATAAAATATAAATGTAATAGTAAGCCCCGACTAATGAGACTAATGTCGTACAAACATTGCTGTAACCAACCGTCAATATATACGTTTGTGGAGAGCTTCACTCGTTACTAGCTAACGAGCGTACATACTAATGTTTGTGCTTGAGCATCGGCTGTTTACGTATGTACTTAGAAATGCTTTAAAATACCAGAGAGGAGAGATGATACAGCTTTTTTGAGTAAATCCGCTTGTGATTTGTAAGAACGTGTAAATCTATGGCTGGCCGCTATTAGTCCGCATAGATTCCAACACAAATTATCGACGTGGTGTCTTTTTGCAATAGTTTTATTTACAAAATTGTCCTCAGGGAGATTTCTAAGCACAAAATCAACAGAAAGTGCTATTTTTGGAAGCCCATTGCGACGTGACGTGTCAAAATAATCGCATGAAAAAATGTGTGATTTCCACTTTAAACAAAGGCCCCTGGAGACCCCATCAAATACACAAAAGTTGTGCTTGGACAACGACCTTAAAAGCAACTACTAATTGCTGACTGTCATAGAAGCATCTTGCCTTGAACTACTGGTAGTGCTGTAAGCATTAGATTTTTACACTAGTTTAAAATAGATTAAAGTTATTACAATTTTGAATCCATGATTAATTGCATTATTTTTTTATATTGACAAAGTTAATAATTAATGTCTAGAATGTAGTAACACCGAGGCAAGGTCACACGTAGTCAATAAAGTCTTTTTGTGATGCGAGGCTACGCCGTAGCGATAATACGTAGCAATCGGGCTACGAGGCTACAACGTAGCAATCAGCTACGAAGCTGATACTTGAAACGTATGATGGAAAAACGGTACAAAATACAGTTTTGTTACGAGTATTTCTTTTAAATTCAAATTAATTTGCTATTAGAATAAATAGGAATTTCATAGAATCTTCAATTATAATCCGTTAAGGTGAAAATAGTCGAACTTCTTGGAAATTTTTATCACATGTTGACCAGAAATTTCGTAGGTACTTCGGATGCTGCCTAAGTTGCCGGTCTCAGTCGTTGTCGTACGAAAACAGTCGTTAAACACTGTCAAACGCATCTAGTCTCAAAGATCAATAAACATCAGGACTTGCATTATCATCATCAACAGCCTGAAGACGTCCACTGCTGAACATAGGCCTCCCCCAGAAAGCGCCACTTTGAGCGACTGCTCACCTCCTGCATCTATAGGCTCCTGCATCCGTCGGTCTACCTAGTGGGGGGGCCGACCTACGCTGCGTCTTCTGGTTCGTGGTCGCCACTCGAAAACCTTTCTTCCCCATCGTTTGTCAGTTCTACGAGCGATGTGGCCTGCCCATTGGCATTTCAACTTGCTAATTCTAAGAGCTATATCGGTCACTTTAGTTCTCCTGCGGATCTCTTCGTTCTAGAGCTTATCTCGCAGGGAAACACCGAGCAAAGCTCTCTCCATAGGTCGTTGCGCGAGTTTGAGCTTACTAATGAGGCCAACTATAAGAGACCATGTCTCAGTTTCAGAAGTCATCACTGGCAACACACACTGATTAAAACCTATGCTAGGACTTGCATATCATAAAAGAAATCTAAAACGAAACTGACAAGTCTAGTGAGCACACACAAGAACTGAAACTAAATGAACTAATATTCTGGCGTGCAAATTTTTAGAAACACTATGAAACTATTGGAACAAGAAAGTATGTCGCAATTACTTATTGAAAACGTTCCGCAAGTTGATCCGCAGTACATTACCAACCGTTGTTGATCCCAAATCAAGCCTTCCCCATCAAAGCCCACGTGAATCGTACCACTATAACGTTTCAGTGCCGTTCTCATAGATGACAATAAAAGGGGAAGATGAGGCTGTACGAACAGTAGTAAAATACTTTTTGCACCTTTGCATATTTAACTTCCTATTCAGAAAAACAGTGCGCTTTAATACGCCGCAAAATATATATGTGCGAGTAGGAATCGCCTAAACTCAAACTTGTAATTCGAATATCAAGTAAGTTTGGTTTTATTTAAATTTTTGCTAAGTGCTGTGTATCTCAACCAGGACGCAACAGAGGCACATCCTCACATCGCTTTGTCCATTAACTAGCCAATCTTCATGTTGCTCAAGACGTGTATTGCTTTCTCTGTCTTTCACAGAAATTGTGTGCGTTGCACCGAATTTTAGCAGACAGTTTATGAGAAGCTATATTGTCTTATCTTTCCTCTTTTATTGACATCTACGGTCGCCCTCCCTGTGGATGATAGTTCCGGTCGCTGCGTGAAATATTCAACCATCGCTGACTGTGGCTGCGCTGTTCGCTTTGACCGTCGATTGCAGGTAGTTGTCAATTTGAATAAACGAACGGTTTTTCCGGAAATAGCCGGTTACACGTATAAAACGGTGTACATTTCAATACTCGGACTTCTCTGAACTTCGGGGGAAAATTGACATAAATCGGAAACATGGAACTACTGTGAATAGCAGTTTTAAAAGATAAAGTTAGAGATTTCTGTGGTCTTACCCCAGAATTGTATATGGTGTTCGTTCGGGAACTCTGAATAAAAAGATCCCTGTGATGATCTTGGCTTTAACATGGCGTTCATAAATAAGGATAAAGATATTCATACATTTAAGTTTGAAAAGGAAAGTGACCATGAACAACTCCCGTGTAAACTGAACACAAAATGGTGACCGGGGTGCAGACAAGGGTGCCTGGTTAAAAGGCGTCATTTAAATCTACCTGGATATCGTTCGACCTCAACAAACGCCGCAAACCTGTCCGCTATCCGCTCCGCTTACCGTACAGCAGCCCGCTCCGCTCTCACTCGACATGCCCTTAGATGCAGCGTAGTCTACTTCACATGTTCCTTGTCCGGATTGCAGCTCTGGGTACCATACTTTACTCTTTCTCTCTTGGAATTTGTAACTTAAGCACAAACTGTGTTGGAAACGATGGTCTTACAAGCATTATAGCCAACGAAGGACTGTAGAGCAGTAAAATAACAAAAGTTAGAGAATCGGTCCCGGTGCCCTGCCCTGGTACCGGGGCTGGTTGCAACAAGCAGGATAATCCCTGTAGTGTATGTTGAGTGTTCATCTGACACTCTCAGGGACGCGGACACATCCACTCCGGCCGACGGCTCTAGTGAGAATAGCGATTACTATACTGAATATACTGCTTAGGTAGGTACCCAGACCTAAGTGTCGCTATCATTATTAACTCGCACACACTACAATGCCTATGTCTATTGTCCTTACTAATTTATATAACAATGAAACCTTATCTGTCTGTATGTGTTGTTTGCACGCTAAGGTGACTGAACCGATTTCGATACCTTTTGCGCAAGGATTGCTAAAATTGAATCTCGAAAATTCGGGTAAACTTTGGCACCTATAGTTTCTATATAAAACAACTTCTTACAGTGTAGTGTATCAGCAACACTAGCACATATTATGGACTACGAAAAGGCTACAAAGAAATGTCTGGAAACCGAGCGGTACTTTTCAATTGGCTGGCGACATCGTATCTAGTAATGTTGCACATTGCACTCATTCCCATTACCTTTTAGTGCACATGTGCTGTGTTTGAGGGGGCTAATGTACTGCAGAAGATTAGGTTTTATGTACTTGGATTATTAGTTGCACAAAGAGAAAACGTTTTGAGCGGTAAAATAACACCAGCAGTCTTGACAAAGTCTAAACAAATGATTTGATTTTTTTTATTGATGCATAGGATTTTACACAGTACACTCTTGTCGAATACTTGATTTGTCAAACGCCCAAATCTTACAACAAGTTCTGTCAAATCGGCTATTCTTGATCGTGTACAATACGTCTGCTAAATTTGGTATCAGCAACTGTCTAAATACGTTGTGAAAAGGGATTTAAAAAGTCCTATAATTAGGTCGATAAATTCTTTCATCAATTACGTAGTATATATTTTTAATAGTAAATCTTATACGGCCATCTATATTCGATATCCTTTGCATATATTTTGTTCTATATGAACACCCAATCTTGTTTGTATGTACACATTATTATTTACTGTCCAACAGCTACCGTTACCGTACCCACGGTAAATTTAACGAGATTGGCGTTAACACCAATCTAAATGTGTCGCGTTGCGAATACGATCCCAAACAACACCATGGAGATTTATTAATATGCAAAATTCATAGGAAAGTTTACGCAAAGCTTATAATATAAATGTAAATGTTTGTATATAAACATGTTAGTAGGGATAAGTGTAAACAGAAGTAGGTAACCTGTTTGTTTATTACTATATGTATAGTAATCTTATGGAACCTCTCTCCGGGCGTATGAAGTGGCGTATTAGTTGGCTAACATGGGGTTATGTGGCTTGTTTACTGCCGGCCATCGGAGTTTCAACTTGTTTGTTTGTTTGGAAACCTACAAGTTATCGGAAAAGTGTTTGAAAGCGGTAATACTCGCTCGCTACAGTGGTGGTTATGTCATTTAGTTATAAAAGTACTAGTTATTACTTGTACCTCAACTGCTGGACTAGTAGTAATAAAGCCCAACTCGAACCCGATTGCATGTATTGAGAGGCTTTCAGGGTTAACTCATGCTCATCGTTGGTATGATATCGTTCATGAATATATTTTAAATATCCTTTAAAGGAAGGGGTTTATCATCATCATTTAACAGCCTAAAGACGTCCACTGCTGAACATAGGCCTCCCCCAGAGAGCGCCAGTTTGAGCGGCTGCTCGGCACATGTATCCATCGGCGCCCCGGTTTAAAAAATTAATCCGACTTAAATCGTCTCAACTTCATACTGAGAAACAATACTTGGACGCATCTTGGATGATATTATCATCTATATATTTTTTCCAGTTAATTTTTATTTAAAAACCAAACTACTGAATCGATTTTGATAAAAATTTCTATTGGACTAATTCAATCTGAAAGTATATCCTTTCAAATGAAAAAAAAAATAATTTACCAAATTGGTTTATAAATGGCGGAAGTATGATGAGGTAACCAACATAAAAAATACAACTGAATTCAGAACGTCCTTCTTGAAGACTGTTCAAAAGAGGGTACTTTTCCAAAATTGCAAGATGAGGTGATTGCTACGGCAGCCATCCGTCTCCATCCCCGCGACAGGTCGAGGGTGAAGATATCGCCGAAGACTTATGGACCACCTCCGGGCCGAGCACGTACGCCTATAAAGGATTACGCGTAAATCTTTACATCACCCGATGGAGTTCATGCTCCCGAAATTAGCTTTATTGTGGTAGTGAAATTCATGGAAATGTTCATTATAAAACTATTGGAGACAAGATCTTCACCGCTGGCTGTGAAAATGTTGCTGATCCTAGTCCTTATTTTAATACCAAACTGTATAATTTAAGCAAACGTATAACTTTCAAACTAAAAAGTATAGCTTACTAAGGTTTAGCTTTCGATTATACTTAGAATACAAAACTGAATAGGAAACGCGATGCCCAATTCTCATGCAATTCTAGACACTAGACACGAGCTTCACTAATGAAAACACAACTGAGAAGACGAGGTACTCCTCTCATTAACAAAAACTAAGGTATGGTTATTTTCTACTCTACTCCTATCATTATAGTAACGTAGTGAATGAAAAAGAAGCCATTAGAGGTTCCAAGATTACCTCGAGCACTACGTTCTAATTATCAACATTAGAAAACACGCCACATTTCTCGTTAGTCCTAAAAGCTCCGGGGAAACTTATCTAATTATATTACCAAAGCAATCCGTTCGGACCTCAAGGCGGTTCAATATCTTATTACTGTTGCGGCTGAAAAATGCCATTCACTATTTTCATTTTATTTGTTGGCGTGGGCTGAGTGAGATTGAACTTTATCGATTGCAACTGGACTGGATTGGAACTGTACTGGTTATTAAGTTCATGGCATTTTTGCTTTTTGTTCTCTTGTCTCATATGAGGGAAAACTAAAGCACATTCTGACAGGAGTTATTGTTTTATTATTTTGTTCAAAAAATAAAACCACTTGAACAAAATTACTCTACTAAATCTGTGTATTGTAACATATTGTGCACGTACTTTTACTTTCGCTGCGTAACGATATATTCACTATCAGATTGCGCTTTTTATGATTAACCGGAAAGAGAAACATATTCCATTCTGGGCAGCGACGGCGCACAAAGGTTGCATAGATTATTTAACTGAACAGCGGCGCACAAAGAAACCTCCGCCGGCGCCGTGTGGTACCTTGCCTTCGTCAAATATTTAAACACAGCCTTCAGAGACTAAAGATAATCTTCTAAAAACAAACTTTATTATCTTTGTGTTTTATGGATGGCCCGAAAACTCCTCAAGGGAATGTTTCGACAATTTCGGATAAATTATATCCGACAAAGAAAAGAAGATACTTCCCAACGTAAAAATGATCGGAAATTGGTCAAATTGTAATGTTATTTTATGTTATGTTTTATGTATAGATGTGTCTCATTGTGCCTCGCCATCTAAATATTTAACTCATTATATCAAAGTTTACTATTTTGGCACATCTGTAGCTCTATTATTTGATCAGAAAAAGTTGCAACAAGCCATTTGGTCCAATACATGGCTAGGTATATATTATAATATAATATACTGAATAATTAAAAACATGAAATTCTCTTACAATTACTGTAAAAACTTTCATAGTAACTACCTAATAGCTAATGCTAAAGTAACAAATAAATGTAATAAAGAAGTGGCAAACCCCCTTCTAAAGTATTTGGAAAGGTTCCTCGTGCGCGGTGAAGTCTTACAATGTTTGTACAGGTGAAACTTTGTATGATAATGAACGAGCTTGCAAACTTTATACAAGTTTTAATGGTCTTGAGGTTTGGCATGTTAGCATCTTTGAATTAAAAATTAAAAGTTGGCAACACCCTTTGTTATTGTACCTGGTAGTCCTGGTACTTAGGTACCTACTTCTAACGCAGCTTGCGTCATATTGATTAACTTGGACATTTATCGCATGTTATGGAATAAACCATGTCCAAAAGGCGGCGCCTAGAGTCTCGATCAGTTCGTTATTTTTATAATTTTGGCCGGTCGGTTAAGAAAATATACAGAGTACCTACACATATTTTTCGGTTTATTCTTTCACTTTCAATATGCAGAAAGCATATCTGCGGTAGCGGTCTGATTTGATCGAGCTGCTGCAGCATCACATCGTATCGCGTATCGTATCGTGACCCACTTTTGGAGAACTCAATTTTGCTATGCCCACATCAGGCTATTGCTAGGTGGCTCTTAGATTTATATTGTTATGGAGGCTATTCAAAAAGATTTTATTTTTATTTTGTTGAGAGTATACAGTTTCGTATACTTATTACATGTATTTGGAACGATTTTGTTGGGTGGTGACTGGATAATATCACTCAGTCAAATGCAAAATGACTATGGGCACTCCCATTACCTCCAACATCATGACGCTAAATTCAGTGACATTTCCTCTTCCGTGACTAGCTGGATCCAGAAGCCATTTAATTTATTTTAATCTTCCTCGTTCTTTGGAGAGGCTATAACGATTTAAACTTATCTATAATATAATCTCATCATCATCATTAATCGTTTAGTACACAGCTACACGACCACGACCACGATCTTCAGCTTTTCGTGTCCTGTCATTACCAACCACTCTACGTATGTCGTCGTACGTAGTACTTATATTCTCTTTCTTTGTGTCGTCGCTCAATTAAGTAAGTCACAGGGCGTTTAACACTATCGGTTCCCGATCAGCGACCTTCTCTCTAAGAGAAATTGACCAGTTCATCAACATTTCAGCGTTTTGATCCGCTGAGCTATGTTGCTAACACTTTCTTTGATTTTTCTTTGGATTCCGTTCCTCAAAGATACGCCGAGCATTGCTCCATAGCTCATTATTTATGCCAATAAATTATTTCATTTCATTTCATTGTACGACCGTGAGATGGTGGATTATATTAGGTCTATAGTGAGCTTCCATAATTAAGAAATTAAATTCACTGATATTTTGAATACAAACTCAAAAATACGATACCTACTGATAAAAGTTGAAAATAAAAGTTGTTAAAGGGATCTAGTTTTGTGCACTTCGCCACATATACGGTGCACCGTATATGTGGCGAAGTGCACAAAACTAGATCAGCATAACAGCAATACTTACAGGTTATACGTGCTATGCATAGATGTACTGGCAAACTTTGCCAGAACATCTAGGCCCGCTACTTATTTATGTTTTTCATAACTTTTTGGGCTAATGAGAGTGGCTTTAAGAAGACGTGATTTAGTGTTAATAGAGTTCAAACAGTCGTGCCAGAGTAAAACTGTTATGTTTTACGTCGGTTCCTACATTTTAAGGGTTACTAACCCTTAAATTGTACTAATTCAGATTCTAAATCAACCTAAACCACAAGCCTGGCTCACATTTCCACGTAGATAATGTAAATATCTACTATAAAGCCTCCTATTAAGGTTAACGACTCGTCCAAGTGTTAACGACGGGTGCTTAGGTCTAAACAGTATGCTGATCGTTAACCATGTTTTCGTTTTGCAGGGCATATTCCGTCTGGCGTGCGAGCATGTCCTCCGCACCATGCGCCGTGGCCGAGAGACGCTGCTGACGCTACTGGAAGCGTTCGTTTACGACCCACTGGTTGAGTGGGGAGGCACTGGAAGTGGCGGAGGGAAGAGGAGGAGGGGCATCAGAGACGTCAAGGCCGCTAAGGACATGCTGGCGGTCAGGGCGCTGGAGCTGAAGCACCCCCTCGGTGAAGTCACGTAAGTTGCTAACTGTAAAGATGGTTGTAGGAATCGGCACCCGCCGTTCCTACGGTTTTCTTGTTGATGTTTTTGCTGAAAGAGATGTCGTTGTCGATAGCATACCGTATGTACACATTTTATATTTCCTTTTACATACACGTCCAAAATTATTATATTTGATTTGTTCTAACCAATTATGTCAATAAATTAAATTGTATTTTGAATTTATTGTATGACTGAAGTTTGCACTCTACAACAAATAGATATAGAGTGCTTGCCTACAACCACAACCTGTCTGAGTTCTGTCTGCAGATAGAACATAATTAAAGTGTAGCTACGGTCAAGACATTGCTAACATATGGCTGTTACTTAATTTTCAGCATTTACATTACACTAAGTTCTCTTAACTAGTCAAGTGGGATAATACTCCAGTCTGAATAATAACATTGTGAACATTGTTCTATTTTTTTGTTGCTAACATGTTTGTTATTATTATATTATATTTATTATTTTTTTTTATTATATTGGCCCAGAACCGGTCATAATTTCTATCAATCAATCAATATGTATTTATTCCAGACAAACATTATCCATTTTTTTATCAAATTGAAATGTATGTTTTGGACAAATTCTTCATTTACATTTATGGTCCTTCCCAAAACATATATCCGTTAAAGAAACATCCGTGCCGGTCGGTGCTTCAAGTGGTTGATGCCAGCCTTTCCAAAATTATTTGTATTTCTTTCCATATTTCACTGTTGTTATGTACTGTAATAACCACCCCAAATAAACAACCGTCGTCGTGACTTGTGAACGCAGGTACTGCAGTACAATAAATACTTGTATGAGACGTGTCTATTGTACTATATGTGTACGTCGACGTGCCATATTACAATACGCTGTACAAGTAACCGAGCCCTTTCTCGTTTGTTACTTGTTATTCTTGACAAGTGAGGAGTGTATCAGATGTTATCGTGCAGTCTGTCTGTATTTATATTGCATGAGAGTTCAGTGATATCTTTGAAATGGCTTCTATAGTACATAGGTATTCGGTCTATCATATATCAGTAACTTTTTGTAGAGTAGATTTATACATTTACATCCTTATTAATAAACGCGTTGTAGATTTTGATTAGTTACACCATCTTTTGTTTTTTTCGATCGCTTTCAAGATTCAAATGTCAAAAAAGGACAAAAGCTGAAGTAACTAATTTAAAACTACTACGCGTTTATTAATAAGGCCGTTAGAATTTGTATCCGCAATTTGAATTACACATTAATTTTGTGAATATAAATACTAACAGGGAGAGCCCTTGAGCTCTTTGTTTGAGCCAATGGTTATAAATTTCCAACATCTAAGGAATCGATTGTCTGGTTTTAACTTTAGGAATTGGTATCACGTAACAGGTTATTAAACCAAATACAAAACGGTGCCTACACCATCTTGTTTGCGGTTAATTCCAAACTGAGAATGCTGTGCAAAATATTCATACGAATCAAAAATTCGATCCATTCCAGAGGAATAAAAGCAATGTTGTTTAACTTCACCAACTTCACGTTCAACCCTAAATTATTCACGAGAGTCGTTTTCAATTCGGCGTTAATAATTCACCAACACTCTCAACGGGTGCTTAACATGAAAATCATCTTTTCAGAGACCAATTCCTGGCCGTATTGCCAGAAATAAAACAATGCGCTGAGAACTGGCTTAAAGAAAATGAAGAACTAAAATCTGTAGAGACCAGACTACAAGAATGTCATCAGCAAATGGCTTTGATCAAGGAGATAGACGCGTATGGCCCGAATTTGAACAGCCATCCTCTTTACGCCATATCACAAAAATACTCATCATACAAGCAAGCTAAAAATGCAGTGGAAGATTCAATGAAAGTTCTCGTCAAGATCCTCAAGGATTTTGATACACAAATCGAGTCTTTCGCTAACACTACAGAGGTGATAAACGGACCCCAACTAATGAACTGGGTCCAAGAGTTTTCTGCACCAGAAGGAGAGCCTCAGCCCATATTTGATCACATCAAAGAATTCCTAACTAACGCTGGTCAGAGCTCCATGATCACCCAATGTGAGCAAGCAGAACTTGAGCTTAACCAAAGCATGAAACAAACACTTCAACTCATTAGGTCTTGCTTGGAACTACTATCTCAATTCGTGGCCGTTTCCCAGTATTATCCACAGAGCAACACGGAGTACCACCGCATAGTTATGTTCAGGAAATTCTTGGCAACAGCGCTTGAGAGCAAATCACCTGAAGTATGCCGAGAGATGTCGAACCAAGTCACAGCGTTGGTCAACGCTGAGAACAACAAAGGAGAAGCGACTCAGAAAATGATCGCTTACAGCTATCGTCTGCAAGCTATCTCCGCTGAAGCCAATGCCAATCTGACGAAGGCAGTCGATAGACTACAACAAGAAGGTGGTCCCGACGCGTTGGCTATTGCTCAAGAAGCGTATATGGAAGCCAAGGCAAATATTAGTAACTGGGTGAGGACTGAAGAAGGTGCAGCAGCTGCCTTGGAATCAGTGGTAGTAGGCATGTTATGTAACCTGAATAGGCGATACTTGATGTTGGAGAATGGAGCACAGAGCGCTGGTGACTGTCTCGTCGACTTGACCTCTAGAGAAGGCGAATGGTTCCTCGACGACATGAGCGCGTTATCAACTCAAGCCGTCGAGCTTCTCTCTCTGTTACCTTTACAATCGGCTTCTGCCGACGACGGCGTATTGCCAGTGGCTGTGGAATGCGTGCGACACGCAAACTTACTGCTAGCGGACTTGGTACAGTTGAACTACAACTTCAGCACAATTATATTACCAGAAGCCTTGAAGAAGATCCATTCTGAAGATCCATCAGCACTGATGATGATAAACGAGCTGAATGCTATAATATTGAACTCGCCGGTGCCATTGAACGAACTGCTGGCACAGCTGGAAATACATTTGAGATACTTGATTATGGACATGGAGGTTAGACTATCATCTTAATTTTTATCATGATCTACTACAATATTATGACTTTTTTTTGTTACATAATGGTATAATTCGTGTCACATTTCAGTCTCCAGCAGCCAGTGCCCAAGTTTTGGCTGCAGAGTTCCGCGCGCGATACGAGGCGCTCCTGTCGACATCCTCCGAGGGCGAGGGTCAGTCGGCCGGCAAGATGCTGCTCATGGGTTTCAACGGGCTGTTTGCCGCAGTGGAGTTACGGGCCCGAGAACTCGCCGATCACCTGGCGATTCCAGTGCCGCAGTCTTGGAGGAAGATAGATCACATCAGCGACGCCATGCATATGTCTGTGAGTACCATCAGTCTTATTAACGACTAAATTTCAGTGCATTATTTTTCTCGAACTGAAGTTTCGTGATTGCAATTTTTTTATTGTCATTTATTTATGTCTAAAAACAAATGTTGTCATCTCTACTTGCAGGCCGCGCTACAAAGCGCTGCGGTGCGCTCTGTGCTGGAGGATATGTTTCTGGTGCGGCGCGTGCAGACGGTGGCCGAGGTGCTAGCGCAGTGCGTGCACGCTGCCACCGCGCACGACGCGCCGCACCTGCCCACGGACGCTGTGCTATGCAAGCCGGTGCGAAGGTAACTAGCTCCTTTGTGCAGTCATGTATTATATTCGTTTCGGATTATGAACGGGATGTGACAAGCCGATCCATAATAGCCTTCCTCTCATCGTAAATGTATCACTTTCACGTTCTCAAAATAAATAAAGTTGGTCTTGGGGATATCTAATGTCGCTGACTAATGTTAAGTTACATCATTTTTATATCATTCTTCTTCTTTAAGCAAACTTAAAACGTCATAAGGTCATAAACATGAGACTCAAAAGTCTCATGTTTATGACCTTATGACGTTGGTTTTCGCAAAGGAGGTGGAATCTAGTTTCATATCGGAATCATTTACGGTGTGGACAATTCGGAAATATTTACAGATTTCCATTAAATGATAATTAAAATGTCACATTTTTAGGATAATTATAGTAGCATAACCATTATGGCTTATCTGAAAGCCTGCGCGGGGGTCACCGTACGGTGCAATCATCGCCCACCGTACGCGTATTCAGCATTTTACGCATTCATACTACATTTCATGTGGGTCATCAGTTCTCCATCGAACACCAACCATTCCGCATGTTCTCGTCATCATGCCGCAAATCATTTTACACTTAGTTTATTTGGGAAATAAATTAACAGTTTTTCTAATTAATTCTGTTTTATCATTGTATATTCGGACTACACTGTCCGTACGTCGTCATTAATTAATTTTGTGTTGTATACAATAACGAGTTTTTGTATTGTATTGTACAGTCACATATGTTCAACAACTTCAACTCGATAGCGAATACAGGTGATCGTTCTTTTGTACATAATATAGTAAAAGTGCTAAAATTAGCCTATTTGCAATAATTGATTTAGTTTTTTTGAGTTTTCCCGTGTTTGTGTAGTATGTGAGCGGTTGTCCCCCAGGTTCACAGCGGAGTACGTGTCGCGGTGCGTGCTAGGCGTGCAGTCGTGCGCGCTGGCGTGCGTGCTGTGCGCGCTGCTGCGGCGCGCGCGGCTCGACCTCGCGCAGGAGGTCGAGCAGAAAGAGATCGGTACGGAATGTTCTCTCTCTCTCTAGGCTCTTGGAGGGACAACTGATGGTGCAATGCGAAGTTTCCGATGGGTAAACTTTGCTTCCTAAAGCGGTGTCATGTGGACGGTGACCTTAGTGAATTCATGCGTGGGTGGGCCTGGGCTTGTTTTGTAACTTCAGCTTTGCTTCGTCTAACAACAACGAAAAGTGTCGGTAATTTCTCGCCCTTAATACTTTATATACTGAAGCGAAACAAAAATGCCATCTATACTTTAGATTATCATCATCAGCGGGAAAACGTCCACTGCTGAACGTATGCCTCCGCGCGTTATTTTGATCGGCTGCATGGCTCTTGTATCCAATGGTTTTCCGCAGTTACCAGGTCGTACGTCCATCTAGTGGGGGGCTGCTTGCGCTGAGTCTTTTTGGTCGTGCTCCCATCGGTTGTAGGTTCTGCGAGCGATATATGCCTGCCCACTGCCATTTTAGGAAATTTTGATAACCATTTCAATATCTTCAGGTTCCCGTGGATTTCTACATTCTGGCTTTTATCTTCTAGGGTGGGTTTTTTGATCCGCAGTTAAGGTTAAAAACTATAACGAATTCTAACCAATGGTTAAAATTCGTTAGAAATTTTAACCATCGGATACTTTAATTACGGATCAAAAAACTCACCCTTAGACTTTTCCATATAAACTACAATAACAGTATTTTGTTGACGCCCCAGGTGCGTCGTGGAGCGTCCCGCTGGAGTCGCTGTGCGAGAAGGCGTGCGCGGCGTCCGGGCAGTGCGCACGCGCCGCCTGGCTCGCGCGCACGCTGCAGGCGGCGCGCGCACGCAGGCACGCCGCCGCGCGCGCGCACGCCGACCACACGCGCGCGCGCGCCGCCGCGCACGCCGCCCGCCACCGCGCCGCCGCGCACGCTGAGGTCGGTGCACCCCTCCTCTCTACATGTCGCGTGTTCCACGTGCAGCTGGACTTTAAACGGCCATGGGTGGCGCGGCGCGCGCTTCTTTTGTCGTGTCGCGAGCCGTTACAACCGTCTGGTCCGGGACAAATCAGCGTGGCTCGCTTTGGTTTTACGTGATTTATGCGGACAGCCTTACCCCTACTCAAGAGTTAATGTAAGCTCTGCTGCGTTGCGTGTGACGTGTGCCCTTCCATCGCAGGTGGCGTGCGGCGGCGAGAGCGGCGCAGTGCTGTCCCGGCGCGCACGCGAGCTGGGCGCGGCGGGGGACCGCCTGGCGCACGCGCACCGCCGCGCGCAGGCGCTGCTCACCGCCGCGCACCAGAGGTGAGGCTCCGCCCGGTCGGGGGCGCGCTGCAGCGGGGTACTAGCGTCACGCTCACCGTTCCCTCCGCGGTTGCAGGGTGAAGTGGGGCGTGGGCGCCAACCCGTCGCTGTCGGGCGCGCTGTCGGCGCTGGAGGCGGCGTGGGACGCGCGGGCGGCGCGCGCGGCGCGGCTGGCGAGCGCGGCGCGCGCCGTGTGGGCGCACGCGCGCGCCGCGCCCGCCATGCGCGCGCCGCGGCCCGGCAAGCCGGCGCGCACGCTCGCCACCGCGCTCGCGCACTGGGAGAAGGTAACCACCGGGGGCGGGTGGGCCGCGGCCAGCCGACATCTGGATGTTGCGATACGTTTTTCGCAGACATACGAAAAACGGACCGAAGCTTCTTCTTCCGTACGGTATTTCGTCCGGAAGGAGAAGCTTTCCCTCGATGATAATGATGATGCGCGAAGGTCGAGTGGGCCGGATGGAATTCCGGCAAATTGTCTTAGAAAACCCGTGCTCCAGAGCCGTCTCCTATTCTGCGCAACTTGTCTCGCTATCTTACGCTACCGGTAAAATCCCGTCTTCGAACGTAGACTTCGTCCACCCGGTTCCCGAGAAGGGTGACCGAACTGACCCGGCGAATTACGGGCTTATTGCGATCGCTTCCTTGCTCTCTATGTGATGGATGGAGTGATTAACGCTCGGCTCTTGAGGTTCACCGGCTCATCTGTGACCGCCAGTACGGGTTCCGTCACGGGCGATCGGCTGGTGATCTTCTTGTGAAGAAAACCAGAAAAGAACTTGTGTCTGAAATCGAGAGCTCCTTGAAGCAAGTCTTGGAGTGAAAACTTTCAGAAGTATTTCATGTGGAGCTTAGGCCCCACATGAAATACTTCTCTCACCTCCGGAACGGTGCGCCAAAGTACCAGTTTCAGTCTCTTGATTCCTTCCAGCGACGAGCCGTTAGACTCACCGATGACATCGGTTCCCTCTGTGTATTCTACAAAATCTTCGATGTGGAATGCCCTAGGCCTTAATTCTGTATGACCACTTCACGATTCCTTACTTCGAAACCACGCGAACTCCTTGTCTTACATAAGAAATCTGCAAAAATCTATTCTCTATGAAATGAAGACGAAACCGCGGGAAATGAATTTGGAATAGCCGCGATTTGAACTGTCAAAAATCATAATGTTCCACTAAGACAACCAAGTCAACTGGCATCACTGCCTTTATCGACAGTACACTCTATACTAAATAATTGTTTCTTGAGTAAACTTGGCTTGAAATAATACGGAAGTGAAACATAAGTATAGTTCATTGCTGTGAGGACCTTATCCAGTGTTATCCAGCAACAACTCTTCGTATCAACGTCAAAAATTGTGAAAATTGAGTGATAATTAAGTACCCTCAAAAAAAAAGTTCATTAAACCTTTCACTTTTCCAAGCTGCTACCCTCACTCTTGGCGTTTTTTCCAAGTGTCAGGTTCAATTGATTGAATTGAAGTTGTTGACGCACGAGTGTTGCCATATCTGGAGTATTTACCCATATTCTGGGGAAAGGTCAAAATGAATACCTGTAGTAAATGTAGTAAGGCAATCAAACAAGCTGATATTAAGTCATGTTCTCAATGTCATATTGGCTTCCATTATCAATGTTTGGGGATTGCTGCTGATAATTTTTCCAAGGAATCCAAAGCATATAAGTCAACTTGGAAATGTCAAGAGTGCAAACCAAGTACACCCACCCAATCAAAGACACAGCCACAAACCACATCAACACCTAATCCTGATATTGTCGATGAATTAAAGAAATACTTCGACAAAAAGCTGGAGGATTCAATGACATTAAACGTGATATCAAAAATGATAGTGCAGACACGAAAAACAAATTGGATGAGCTTACTGATAGCGTGAACTTCATGTCCGCCAAATATGAGCAACTCAAGGAACTGCTTGAAAACAAAACCAAATTGATTGACCATCTGGAAGTCCAAAATAAAAATCTGCTCTTACAAGTTTATGACCTCAATACTCGGCTTGCCCAGATTGAGCAGCAGTCTAGGGAGTGCAATTTGGAGATCCAATGTGTACCACAGAGTAAAACTGAGAATCTCAAAACTGTGGTGCGTAATCTTGCAACTACAGTTGGCTGCAGCTTGGCTGATCAAGACTTTGTAAATTACCATCAGGTGGCCAAGGTCAACAAAGAGTCGACTGGACCTCGTTCCACCATTGTTATGTTGCCGAGCCCCCTCATGAGAGATGAAATTATAGCTGCTACTAAAACATTCAATAGAACTCACCAGAATGACAAGCTCAACTCCTCCCACTTGGGACTGGCAGGGGAAAAGTCACCGGTTTATGTAAGCGAGCACCTCTCTCCATCTAACAAGCAACTTCACGCAGCAGCTCGCAGGATTGCCAAAGAGAAGATGTATGAGTTTGTATGGATACGAAATGGCCGCATCTACATGAGGAAGGACATTAATACGAAGAGTCTTGTGGTGAAAAACATGGAGTTCCTTAGTACATTAAGTTTTTAGAATTTGGTTTAAAAATATTTTATCAGAACGTCCGTGGTCTAAGGACAAAAACGGAAAACATACTGATCAATGCATTGAAACAAAACAATGATATCATTATACTCACCGAAACATAGCTTAATGATAGTGTTTTCGACCACGAGATCCTAGACAAAAGATACACCATATTTAGACGCGATCGTTCCTCTAGTAGCAGCACTAAAACAGAAGGAGGCGGTGTTCTAATTGCTATTTTGAAAAACTTCAACTCAATGCGTAAATTGCAATGGGAGACAGAGGGTGAAGACCTCTGGGTCACAATTAAATTAAGACAAGGAACTACTATTTCTGATTTTTGCATCTGTAGAGTATACATTCCGCCACCAATTAGTTTGAGTTATATAGAATGCTTTTTAGCGAATACAACCAAAATAATTCAACATAAAACAACAAAAAAAAATCTATTTTTCTAGTGGTAGGTGATTTTAACCTAACTAATCTCACGTGGGAGTTCGACGAAGACAAGTGTACATTGTCACCGAAATGCATGACGTCTCAGACAGAATGCCTCTTGGTGGACACTATGGCTTTTAATAATCTCTATCAACTAAATGATATCACCAACACAAAAAGCCAAACGTTAGATTTAGTTTTGACAAACTGCAGTCATTTATTTACAGTGTCTGAAAGTTCTGAGCCTCTAGTAGCTTTAGATATGTTTCACCCAGCGCTCAACATATCCTTCAATTGCAACTCTTTTAAGACTCCTAAGGTAAATAGAATATCAACACTGAATTTTACAAAGGCTAATTATGAATTAATTAAACAAGAATTATCGGAAATTGACTGGTCAAAAAATCTTCAAATCATATATGATACTGATAAAATGGTTGACGTATTTTATGAAATAATTATGCCAATTATTAACAAAAGTACCCCGGTTACAAATGTTAGTCATCCAAAATACCCTTGTTGGTACAGTTCTTCGTTGATTAAAACTCTAAAAGAAAAGGCCAAATATCATGCTAAATTTAAGAAATATAATAATCCCATGGATAAACTAACCTTTAACATGCTCCGAGATCGATGTGACAAAATGATACTACATTGTTACTCAACATTTAAAACGTATGCTAAAGAACAAATCAAGAAAAACCCTAAATACTTCTGGAAATTTGTAAAGTCGTCCAAGTCAAACAGCTGCGATATACCAGATGAGATGTTCCTACAGACCAGAAATGCGCAAGGTGGCAAAGAGATTAGCGAACTATTTTCTCATTACTTTAATTCTATCTTTAATAATAGCCCCACTAGCAATTTTAACACCACTGACATCACATCCCATACGTCTATCAGCTCCATCACATTATCAGAACATGACATCCTTACATCACTCCAATCACTAAATATAGACAAAGGACCGGGTCCGGACTCAATACCCCCATTGTTTATTAAAACTTGCGCCACTCATCTAGTAAAACCCCTATTATTTTTAGCATATTATTTTTAATAAATCTTTAGATGAAGGCATATTCCCAGTTAAATGGAAAACAGCGCATTTAACTCCCATTTTTAAAAACGGAGATCGGTACAATGTAGCCAATTATAGGCCTATCTCAATTTTATCAGCTTTCGGATAGCTGTTTGAGTCGTTAATACAACAAACTTTACTTTTACATATTAAGCCACAAATCAGCTCAAACCAGCGTGGATTTTTGCCGAAGAGATCAACCGCATCTAATCTTACAGATTATGTTTGCTACATTTCTAAGGCACTGGAAGACAAACTAGAGGTTCACAGTATCTATACAATCTATACAGACTTCTCCAAAGCCTTTGATGTGGTTTATCATACTCTGTTAGTCCAAAAACTTGGACACGCCGGTATTTGTGGTTCTTTGTTGAGGTGGTGCGACTCTTACTTATGGAATCGGTCCCAAATTGTAAAGATTCGTGGATTTATTTCAGAGCCAAAGGCAGTTCCCTCTGGCGTGCCACAAGGTTCACACCTGGGTCCGCTCTTCTTTATTCTTTTTATTAATGACCTATGTAGCACTATTGATTCCAATTACAAGTTCTTTGCAGATGATCTTAAACTGTACAGGATCATTAGATCTAGCACTGATGTAGAGAGCTTACAACAGGACATAAATAAAATAGATGATTGGTGTGAAAGTAATAGAATGTCTCTCAATCCTTCCAAGTGCTTCCACATTAGTTTCTCCAGGAAAAAAAATACTACACTTGCCTCATATTTTATTAACAATATTCAGCTTAGTGAAGTTACAAAGATTCGGGATCTTAGTGTCATAATAGATCAAAAGTTAAATTTCCGTTCACATATTGATCACATTGTTAAAAAAGGTGCCCAAATTTCGGGTTTTGTAATTCGGCAAACCAAGATTCTTAAGGATCCGGCTATATCCCTACTTCTTTTCAATTGTTATGTTCGCAGCCTGCTTGAATACTGTAGCGCAGTCTGGAACCCTTCTTATAAAATTCATATTGGTAGGTTGGAACAACTTCAAAAACGTTTTCTTTACCACCTTTATTTTGCTGACAATCGTTGTCGCGAGCTTACCTCTTACAGCGCGAGGGCTGAATTTTACAGAGTTACTACGTTAGAAAATAGGCGAACTGTGGCTGATCTTGTTTTCTTATATAAAATTGTTAATCGCCATATTGATTCTTCAGACCTGCTTCACACACTCTCAATTCTCTGTACCGCGTTCGAGTAGTCGTCTTCACAATAGAAAAACTTTCGTGTTACCCACATGCCGAACCAACTATGGACAACATTCTCCTATCTATCGTTTGTGCTCTACATACAATGGTATAGATAGCGAAGTTGATATTTTCAATGCATCGATCAACAGTTTCAAGAAGTCTTGTCTTAAACAGGACTTACCTAAGTTTACATCAAAATTGTAATATTTCTACATACTTTTCTTAACTTGTGTATTTTTGTGCATGCTGTGTTCACTCCAAGTAGATTATACACCATGCGAAACAATTGTGTAAACTTTATTATGAAGAATCTTGTGTATTAACCAGTTTTGTGACCTTTAATAAAAAAAAAGAAAAAAAAAAGACGCGTTCTGAAACATCAGCACGTCCAATGTTACAACCACTTATGTCAATATTTATTCAAAATAAAAATAACTTTAATGTAAAGTGAAGATATTTCTAATGCTGTGATACGATTTGAACAAGACACGATAACGACGTGGTTTTGTATCGTGTGGAATCTGTGTTTTCATACAGAATTACGGCCCTGAAGAGCTGTTCAACCTAATCCCAGCATCCCAGTTTTATAATCGCACAGCTCGTCACCATCAAAAAGCTCATCCACACATCTAAAATTTAATCACGAGCGCAGCAAATGATTCTAAGTTAAAATCCTGAGCGCTAAGGAATCGATTTGTAAATTTTTAACAACAAAGCCAATAAAAGAAAAACTACCAACTTTTTCAGTTATCTTGTCCCTGGTTATATCATAATTTTATTGGTTTTGTCCATAAAAAGTACAAAATAATTATGAATATTGCATTAAACGTTTTCTATTTCCAGGCATGTACACTAGCGCAAAAATACTCCCTTGACGTGTCGCCTATCGAAGAGTCACTTATGGAGATGTTACACCCTGAAGGAAATATCGACAAACAGTGGGTAAGTGAATTCTTCATCTTACTCAGATAGTTGACCCGCTCGGTTCGACTTGACCAATGACGATGATTGAAAAAGAAATGAGGCATCAGCAGCACTCAGTTATCGTTTCGCAGCTAATGATCTGAATTTTGTCAGATAGTCGACTGACTGGTGTCATGGTAACATTGGCAAGTCCATCCTCAAAACTAAACCGAGTAATCTGTGTTAAGTTGCCCATATCGTAACTGGAAAATTAACTGCCTGGAATCAAGTTGTCTGAGATTTGGTTTTTTGGAATCAGGTAGCCGGGCTCGAGTTGTCATAGATTCGACCCGCAAGGGTTACTCTGCCCATAATCACTGCACTGAAGTTTGAGAAATCCGATTGAGTAAATCGCTTCATACTTGTAATTTTAGTTTAAAAACCCTGTATACTTGTGTTCTCTTCCCGCTTAGCTACATGTTATCCGCACTCGCAGGTGGAGAACGTATCAGCCCTGCTCCGCGAGATGATATGCTCCCTGACGGAGGCGGGCGCGGCGTCGCGGGCCCGCCTGCTGGGCGCCGGGGGCGCCCTGGGCCGCGCCGCGGGGGCCCTGGCGCCCGCCGCCGCCGCGCGGGAGCTCCTCGCGCACGACTGCAGGCCCGCGCTGCACACGCTGCAGGGCCTCTCCGACGTGAGTACCCGCGTGTCCAGTGGGGCCCACAGCGAGGCGCGCAACTATACTCCCATGCAACTCCGCAGGGCAACAACCCGGCGGCCGCGTACCTGTCGCAGGAGCTGGCGGCCAGCTCGCTGGTGCAGGCGCTGACGTCACTGCCCGCGGCGGTGGACGAGGCCGCGGCTGGCGGGGCGCTGCGGGCCGCCAGCGCGCTGCTGGCCGAGCTGCCGGGGCTGGCCACGCAGCTGCTGGAGTTAGTACACCTACTGGTTGTATTGCTTAGTACTACACCACACGAAGCCGGTGGTCCCGGTTACGAATAGGACCACCCCATCAGACGCGTGCCCTTGAAAGCGGCTTAAGGGAATATCCAGGAAATAGGCAGCAGCGTTCTCTTCAATCTTCATTATAATCTACTGCGATCAACGAGACGCCTGCGGATCGTTTACGTGAACGAGAAAATATGGCGGTCCTAGGTGAGAGCCCTGAGGTACACCTGACGATACCGTTCCTGGAGAACACTTAAAACCTCTGACCGTTACCAGTTGAGACCTGTTATTGAGATATGGTTCGCGTTATCATAACAAAGACCCTCAAATACCAACATAACTGAGCTTTTTTACTAGTAAAAAATTTACAACATCATACGCCTTAGAAAAGTATTGTATAAATTATTGTGTAAAGTATTGTGTAATTTGCGAAAATAAACACTAACCCATGGACTTAGTGTTTATTTTCGAATTCCTCATATAATATGTCGATCTTTCTGCTAAAAATCCCATGCTGTTGTGGAATTAATAAATGTTTTATAGTGAAAATTAATTCATAATAATAATATAGAATATACTTAATAATAGCAAAGCGTTCTTCCAAAAAAAGCTCTCATGAATTTTTGCCCCCATTTCCAGACTACCATCCCGCTGGGCGGCCGAGCCGTCGGGCCGCAAGCTGACGCGGCAGGCTGCCGTCACCGCGCCCGGGAGGATCCACAACCAGAACAGACACGGTAACTTACATCATC
Organism: Ennomos quercinarius; assembly: GCA_910589525.2. Lineage (NCBI taxonomy): Eukaryota > Metazoa > Arthropoda > Insecta > Lepidoptera > Geometridae > Ennomos > Ennomos quercinarius. The sequence goes on from OU342500.1 coordinate 16,723,413, forward strand.
ATCACCACCATCATCATCCTCCTATTTGCTAGTAGTTCCCACCGAACGAAGACTTCACCATTACAATTGTTGTTCGTGTTCCGACTGCTGCTATGTTCCAGTGTCGGGGTCCCGGAACGCGGTGGGTGCGGGCGTGTGGCGGCGCGTGCGCCTGAAGCTGGAGGGCCGCGACCCCGAGCCGCCGCGCCGCGCGCCGCTCGCCGACCAGGTGCGCACGCGCCGGCTGCGCACTCTCGCGGGGAGGGGCGCCGCGCTCATGTCGCACGTACTGTTGCAGGTGGAATACATAATCAAGGAAGCAACGAGCTCGGACAATCTGTGCATGATGTACGAAGGCTGGATGGCATGGGTGTGAGCCGGCCGCCGGCCCCCTTGCCCGCCCCTGGCCCCCGGGCCCCGCCCCGGCCCCCCGGGCCCCGCCCCGGCCCCCCGGGCCCCGCCCCGGCCCCCCGGGACCCGCGCCTGCGCCGCCCGGCCCGCGCGCGGCCCGCACCGGCCCTCGAGGACCCACGAGAAGGGAAGACGATCTTCCACGACGTTTATCGGTTTTAAGTTTCTCGGTTTAGACTGCGCCGGCCCGGTTCCCCGGCCTGACTGTCGCCGGACGCCGGGCCGGTAGCATAAGGTTAGGTAACGGTTATATGAATGGCCTTCACTCGGATCGCAAACACTTTTCTAAGTGCAAAGATCGACGAACCGCTTCGTAACATCTCTTGCATGCCTTCGACGTTCATGTAGTTTGGACATTGTAAGGCTTTTATAAAAAAATGTACGAAAAATCCAAAAAAAGGAAGCTACGAAAAGAGGCAGAACTCTTCGTAAGAACTTTGGAAAATATGCTTATGGAAGGTAATTTCTTTGTTTTGGGCGATTTTTAGGGTATCAGTGATTATCGAGCATGCTACTGAATCCTTTTGGCACATGTAAAAGCTCTTAGCAGTTATCCATTAAAATTGTGACCGATCAGCATGATCTTGGAATCAAAGCGCTTTCCATTGTATTAAAAAGTAGTTTCATCTTATCGCCTAAAAATTGAAATTATATGTATTTCTCGCTATAAGAATATCATCATTTTTATTATTTGCTTATTTCATTCAAATGTTTCGTATTCATTAACTACATAAGTACATTCACATTTTTATCATGACTCTTCTCAAATCCATTCAAATTAATCTATTTGAAATTCAGTCATATTGGTTATTACGTTTCATTCCGGTTTTTTATAGAAATAGATGATTCACACCGTTGAAGTCCTTAAGACGATGATAGAATGAATGGAACCACCTTGGGAAAATTATTAACAAAAACCATTTGATGTTCATTAAGTTTTATACGTTTGCGCGAATTTGCTCAACTATAAAGGAACTGTACGAAATTCAGTAATTCAAACAAAATAATAAATAGCTAAATGCGCTGATTCAAAAACTCAACCTACGAATGATTAAATAGATTATATTCTATCTAAACAGTAATTCTGATTTGTATGTAGGTATGAACACTATGATATAACTAGAGCGATTGTCATTAGATCAGTTTTATTGTTAAATCAAGTAGGTTCACCGTAGATTACAGAGAATGAGTTGATCCATCCTATCCCATCCTAGTATATATTCCTATAATAATACCCGCATATTAACCTCTCATGGGCAAATGGTGGCTAACCTCTTCATCAGTTCATAAACGTAGCGTATGTATGTATGTAAAGGTGAATGCATTCTCGCATGTATTGGTGTCTGTCTACCGGTATTATTGTCGTTCTATCTACTATGCTTATGATATATCCAGCATCTAAATAAATAAACATAATAATTTATAATATTGGAAATAATATGCATTCACCTATAGTATGGTTGTATCGCTTATCATTATTATAATAAAATGGTGTATGTAAAAGTCTGTTTTTGATTTCTATCTAAGAAACTCACAACTACCGTTGAGAACAGGATTATGGGGAATTAAAATCATAACAAATTAAATATCATTCACAATATTTTATTTACATAAACAATCTGTGGCGATAAGCCGTAGCACAACTTCATAATTTTAAATATGAATAGCTGATACGAAAATAATCATAAACCGAATACTTACAATATTATTGCATACAAGTTTATTCTAAAAAATAAAAATCGTATAAATAAAACCAATAACAGTGTGATATAACAATTATAACACTATGTACACGACATCCAAATAACCAACAAATTACCAACGATATAACAATCTGAGAGTTGAACTACCTACCGCGCGAGGCGACAACAAGCGCCTACATACTGCGATTCTAGCTGCAATAGCAGTATCATATACATTATCGTTAATATTTACATACTCGGGACCACCTAATACTTTCAAATCGAAAACTCAAACACATCACACCGTTCTAAACTTATGATGATCTATGCTTTTGATAATAATGTACAAATGGCATTCCACAAACTATTAAATTATTATACTAAAATTTTATTACAGAGTAAATTAAAGTCTGGCGCATAACTTTTAGGCACATGATTTTTATCATTAAAATTATTTATATTCGTATTGTTTGGTACCATCTTTCTTTTTCAGTACAAATTAATGTCAAATATGTTAAAATTTTCGTATTTCTATAATACACCATAATTATAACATTAAATGGATTTCAAAAAAATCTGTGAAAACAAGTTACATATTGAATATTATTACACTAGTCATTTCTAGAGGAACACTCGTGGCAATATCGAGAAGCATAAAACCTGTTTACATTAATTGAAACCTAAGATTAGAAATCTGAAGTAGAATATCACACTTAATTATTTAGAATTTAGAATACATTAAGATTCCAACCTTTTGATTTGTCACTAGTTCGGGTACTATTTTCCAGCTCTAGGACTTGACTATTAGCAAGTAACTATAGTATGATTTGAAAACTTTGTTAATAACTGAACTTGATCGCATTATATAACTATTATTATCGCAATGAAACCATATTTTAATTAAGATACTTTTACCCAACTATGGTAAAGTCAAAAGGAAAAGTTATGTTTTTCGCAGTCTATTATGTTTGTATTTACGTATGTTCCACCGTGCACCGTAGCGCCTACACTACTCATCCAATTTCGTTGAAGCGTTAATCAATTCGATACAACTACCACGGTCTGGTTGACATAAGCTATTTTTTTGTTTTGGGTTATTCATCATAATCAATGTAGCCGTAGTTGAGTTTTATATTTTCGTTCATATCGTTCAATGGCGCATTCCAAGGTGAGACCACATCAGTCAGTTACAGTATGCATGGAGGAGGCTAGGCATAACCATGGCTAGGACTGCTTGACTAGGCCATAGCCCTGGCTAGGCTTCATAGACTAGGCTATAGGCTCGCTAGAATGGACTATAGCCCTGGCTAGGATAACTAGAAAAAAAAAAGCCCTGGATAGGAGTACTACACTAGGCTACAGCCCCGGCTAGAAGTACTAGACTAGGCTATAGCCCTGGATAGGAGTACTAGACTAGGCTACAGCCCCGGCTAGAAGTACTAGACTAGGCTGTAGCCCTGGATAGGAGTACTAGACTAGGCTATATCCCTGGCTAGAAGTACTAGACTAGGCTATAGCCCTGGCTAGGCCTGCTTGAGTCGCACCAGCTCGTCCAGCTGCGCCTTGTACAGCTGCGTGACGTCCTGTAGGTCGAGCCGCAGCTCCGCGACTTGTTCCTCCTTCTCCCCATACATCTGCAGCAGCGCGTCGTATTGTTCCTGCACGCTCTGTCACCAGGGAAACATACGTTACAGGTTTATTTATTTAATGGAAATCCAACAGCTAATAGACCAATGAATAATATAGTCTAGGAGTTTTCAAAGCAAGAGCGAACCGGTATCTTCCGGTACCGGTTGAGTCGTTGCGGTATGTGAGGGAACAAACACACACATTTTCGCATGAACAATATTATCGTGACGTGACAAGTACCTGTTGGTCATCGAGCCTGGCCTGCAGCCTCCCCACAGTATCGGTGAGCGCGGTGCGGTCGGCGAGCAGGCGGTCCCGCGCGATGGTAAGCGCCCGCAGCTCGCCCTCGCGCCGCGACAGCCGCGCCAGCGTCTCCTCCGCCGCGGCGTGGGTGCTCGCTGGCAGCGGCAGGCTCAGCTCGTCCTGGGATATGTATTGTACTAGTACTTCGGCAAACACTACGGTACGGGTAAAACGGTTTCGAGGTTATCCTCTAAACATTTGTTTATTTTACTCACTGCTTGCCACAAGGAGTTGGAGAGTGTATCCGAGACGACGGATTGTGACGGGGAGATGTCGCCGCGCACCGACAGTTGCTCCTGGAAACATACACACAGAGAGTATATTTAGTACCTATACCATACACATTGTCTTGCCAACCAGCCAATCAACCATTGTACGGAAAAACACAAATATAGACTCTTTATCACCTTTACAAATATCTTTTTTATAACCTATACTTTGCATAGAGGACGGGCTTTATTGGATTTCGAAGTTTATTTTTTACTTACACATAGATACACTTTAGAATAAATACCCAAATTTTTGGTTTTCATACGTTTGTGAACTCGTGTAAACTATAACGCACGAAATACGACCACTCACGTCACGCCGTTACGCGGCCGTTTACGTTCATTGGTTGCCTGTTAACCATCGGCTGTCTTCAACCAATGAGAGTACGGTATTTGGTGTTAAGTTGATCGACAAACGTACGAGAAACCGGAAGCTAGGGTGCTTAAAATGTCTATTTGCGTTTTCCCATCTTATGTAGCTAATTAAAGTTATCCACCCATACTGGAGGGTAGGTGTATAAAGGCACGTCCAGTCTAACCTGTAGGATAGAGTTCCGTTTCCTCTCAACATCGAGTGCGTCCGTGAGCGCAGCCACCCGGGCCTCCGCCCCCTGCACGCGACGCTCGGCCTCCGCCCCCAGCGCTTCGTGCTCCGATCTCAGGGACTCCAACTCGGAGCTCTTCCTGTAATCATATCATCATTGTTTTTGTAATGTAGGTTTTTTTTATATTGTATGTGGGTAGGAGTTTTTCTGTGCGCTATTCGAGTAACTGTGGTAATGTGGTTTGATTTGTTACTTCCACATTAATATTTATTTAGGTATATTTATATTTTTCTTTTCACCTGGTTTTTATCTATCACCGTTATCTGTTAGGACACTGTGAACTTTGTAATCTCTATATCTACAAGCGGAAACTATTTAAGGCTTCCTCTTTTGTTTATAATCATTATCTATTAGCTTCTAAGCAGCTGTTAGTTTTCCATGTAAAATAAAAATAAAATAAAATAACATATATTAAGTCTTATTATATAGGGTGGTCTACAGGATACCAGAGCATTATCAAAATAACATTTTTCACCTGCCTTGATGATCATTATAGATGGACGGAAACGTTCAACATCGTGCATCTGAAAGGAACGACAACGATCGCTTTTCTTGCATAAGCACCCTTCCCTATGACTTTTTATACTATCGTGTAAACAATCCGTTAGCCCTGGTAGTAGAATGGCCTCCCAATGACTTCTGACTTGGCTTAACGACTATCGTCTTACAGTCAACAGCCGGGACCGAAAACATAACGTGCCCTCCGACGCACAAGTAGCACTCAGTTGTAAACACCACTTTTGTAGCGGTCACCCATGCACGTACTGACCGCAGCGAACGTTGACTAACTTTACCAATCGGTTAGGAGCGGCGGGTCGTGCTTCGCTATGAGCCCTACGTACATACCTGGCCAGTAGAGCCTGCGCCTCCTCCAGCGCATGTAGCGCGGCGGTGCACTGCGCGGTGACGTCACCGAGGCGGGCCTCCGCCCCCGCCAGCGCGGCGCGCGCGGCGGCGAGGCGCTCCGCCCCCGCGCACGCCTCCGCCCGCGACACGCGCTCGCGCTCCACCGCCGCCGCCAGGGACCGCTCCAGCTCCGCTGTGGGCACCCATGCCTTAGGTACGGAGCTACAAGTACATGGGACCGGCCCGTCTGGACGGGTCGGTCCGGTACGCGTAACGTAACGCGTCACAAGACCGGCGCTGTAGCAATAGAAGGAGAGGCAACCGTTCAATGTAGGCTCGTGGCGTTGCGCGAGCTGAACTACGCTTTATTCCATTGTAGCAAGATTCGCTGATTATTTAAGTAAACTCGTGGAGTAAATCTTCTGTACCTGTACTATGTAGGCAGAACATCATATAATAGTATAGGTGTCGGCTCACATGCTTCCTTGGCAAGTTGAATTGGCAATGGCAGGCCACATCATTCGGGACTGACGACCGACGAAGAAAAAAGGTTCTTCAGTGGCGACCACGAACCGGAAGACGCAGCGTAGGCCCCCCACTCGGTGGACCGACGACCTGGTGAAAGCCGCGGGGGCCGATGGATGCAGAAGGCGAGCAGCCGCTCTAAGCGATGCTCTCTGGGGGAGGCCTATGTTCAGCAGTAGACAACTGCAGGCTGTTCATGATGATGATGAATAAATTCATAAATCAAAATAAGTTAGAACGTCAAGGTGCGCCATACCTCGAGCCCGGCGGTGCTGCTGGTCCCGGTGCAGCGCGGCGGCCTGCAGGTGCGCCAGCTGCTGCAGCAGCGGCGCGGGCGCGGGGGCCCCCGGCTCCCCCGCGGGGGCCCCCGCCTCCGCGCCCGGGGCCCCCGCCTCGCGCGCCTCGCGCACCTCGCGCCGCAGCACCGCCTCGCGGGACAACCAGCGCTGCTCCTCTACGGGGGGAGGGGGGTGTTACTATATAGATGGTGCTGTCTTTGCCCTATGATCGCTCTTTGAGAAATTGTTCTAAAATAGTTAGTATTGTGTGTTTGTTCCGCACAAGTAGGCAAGTACGTATTAACAGAACAAAATTTAATCACGTACCGTATTTGCCGGGACAACTACCGTAATAACTCAGGTCTCATGTCCAAATTTCTACACGTTTTACGAATTCATTGTTAATGTTTTCTTTACATTATTTGTAGATTAAATAAATAAATTGAATTGAATTGAATTAATGCTATAAAAATCATTAATTTTGATTTGGAAGGCGTCATCTTTACAGCTTTTGTGTTGATGTAACTCGACCATGCTGGTTGGAATGTTTCACAAGAATCTCTCCTACCAACCCGGTAAGTTGATTGTAAAAATAATATCTACTATCTATAAGCACTATGAAAAATGAAATCGGCGGGGTAATTACGTAAAATTTGCAACAGCAATGCGACAGCAGTAGCAATGCGACAGCAGTAGCGAAGCATACATTCTCGACACAACTAATGATGTATGACAGCAATCACCGCGAGATTTACGCCTGTCGCAAACCTGTTGCGAGTTAGGTAATTAGGGGGCGGTAACCTTAAAGCACCAGCCTAACGATACTCACCAGCCACCATATCCGCTCTAAGCTGGGAGATCTCCGCCCGCAGCCTGCCCGCCTCCGCCTGTGCCGCGGCCGCCGCCCCCCGCAGCGCGGGCGCCTGCGAGCGCAGGCGGGCCAGCTCGCCGCTAGCTCGCTGCCACTCCCACAGCTCCCTGCGAGCCGCTTCTAGTGACGTTCTACTACTTTCCAGTCGTTGGGTCGTGTCGTCTAACGCGCTTTTGGTCTGGAATTTATGATAAAATAAAAATCATCAGCTGGTTTTAAGGTTCCGAGTGACGCTGCCATCTGCATCCGCTATGGGCGGCCGTGACGCTTAACACCAAGCGAACGACTAGCTCGTCACGTCATTCGTTTACCTAAAAAAGTAATCTGGTACCACTACTGAACGTAAACCTCCACCGTTACGGGAGGGTGGAGGGGTGGTCATAATCATCGCGCGTGGCGGGCGGCTTGGTTATTTATGCAAATTTTAAAATAGACCGAGAATGCTACCCATTCCCTGGACATTGCCTTATCCAACTCTTACGGCACCCACGGAGATGAGTTCTTTTTGTTTTTACGTCGGGACCACTAACTGTACATTTACCATCATATTATTGCTTATCTGCATATTATGTTGTTGGGATATGGGAACGATACTAGCATAATACCATTGCAAGAACTCTTCAAAAACGTGTTCTATATCATCGTTAAAAAAATATTTCGAGAAAATGTAAAAAGACAACTACACTAATCTCGTGCAATTAAAGTCTTTCGTATAAAATGGAATTATGCACTCTTGTTTAATATGTAAACGGTACACGCGCACTACTCTATGCTGATAAGCGGATACCTACACACTATTTTTTTCTATAGATACCTACACATGAGTGTCTTGATAAATTCTTCGGTAGTCAATTCCACAAATTATAGGTGTGCATATATTTGGTACCACTCAAATGGTCCACCATCTACTATACTTTCAAACAATATAATTCCCCCCAATCTGACGCACGAAAGAATGCATCAATCTTTACCTCCAAGAGTTCGGTCTCTAGCTTCTTGTTAGCGGTGGTGAGCCTGTAGACGGCCTCGATCTGGCTAACTTCCAGCTCCTCCTTGGCAGCCATCGACCGCTTCACTCGCTCCAGCTCCGCCGTCTGCTCCGCTATCTTATCTCTGAAATGGTAAAGGAAAAAATTTAATCACGAACGGGATACAGCGGGAGCAGGCGATACTGCTATAAAATCATAAATATTAACTATTTTAGTTATTTCATTGAAGATCCAGTTCAGCAGTAGCACTCGAGTGGCGACCACGATCCGGGAGAGGTGGCGCAGGCCAGCCTGGATGCAGGGGGTCAGCAGCCGCTCAAAATAACGCTCTATGCCTATGTTCAGCAGTGCACTTCTTTAGGCTGTTGATGAGAGTACACCTTTCATCATCACCAGTCGTAAAAAAATAACGACACGTATATGTATATCTGTGACCCCTTGTCCAAACCAACTGCTTTCCTTCCCCTCCCCAGTATTTTTTCATGAATCATCAGGATTTTTATAACAATAGTTATTTTTAACTGAAAACAGTCGCATCTTAGTTGAGCTAGTCGCCGCAACCATTTTTGATGGCTGCCCACTTTATAAGAGCCCTCAGACAAAGTCCAGTAAAGAACAAAAGATAAACAGCAAACTCCGTTACAGAAAAAGAGATACTTTAGCAAATCGTAAAACAATTCAAATAATCAATCACCATCATCAGTCGGAAGACTTCCACTGCTGAATATATACCTCCGCCATAGAGCGCCACTTTGATCGGCTACTTACCTCTTATCTACAATGACTCCCCGCAATTTTTACCAGGGTAGTTAACCTAGCCTACGCTATTTCTTCCGATTCGTGGCGCTTCACTCGAGAACCATTCTTTTCCATCGGTTTCGGTCCTGCGAGCGATGCGGCCTGCCTATTGCCATTTCAACTTGTTCATTTTGAACAATTAATAACCAGTTTCTCGCTTCCACTGAAAAATGTACAATGGTATGCAATCGGAACAACGGCGAACGACGACATCTCGTACCTCAATCCCTTAATAACCAGCTCATTATCCTTCTCCTTGGTCCTCAGCTTCTTGATGATGTTGGAGTGCTGGAGCTGCTGCTTGGCTAGCTTCTCGCCTTCCTCGTGCAGCTGGGCGATCACCTCGTCCTTCTCGCGGAGGGAGATCTCCAGGTCTGAGGATGTCTTGGATTTGACGGTGTCCAACTGCTTGCGGAGGCTGTCCTGTAATCATTTTGCTTTGATTTTGAGCAAGGTGGTATTTCACCAAGGCTCAACATTTTTGCCCCTTCCCACACCTAACAGTACCTGTTCTCTATTAGATGCACCAGGCATTCCTTTATGTACCAGCGCATATGCCCTTATGTCTGATGGATGGGGAAATTGTTCTTCAATATCATCATCACTATCCATCTTACTTGTTGAGATAAAACACAAATAATATTTCAAATATTAAAAGCCTTAATACTTGGTTTTTTAACAAATAACGACACAGCCATGATCAAAAAAACCTTAAGTACTTTTGAATAATGATACATAATGTATTATCTTACAAGGGTATTCTTTTAATGTAAAATTGAAGTTTGTTTACATGATAATCATGAAATGTATAATTGGTTTTTATTGTACAGTCAATTAAAGCTTATCTTTCTTTAATTTAATCATAAATTCACCTTGATTACTGTGAATCAATATTTATTGTGCATATTAAATCACACAGTTTGTTTATTGGTCAAGGGAAGTCACAACAACATGACATAATAAGAGGAGGACCTTCTAATTAAAGGATTATAAAAAAAAATGCAAGTGGTATCTTTATCTGTTATTAATGTTATTATCAAGTGAATCTCAAAATGCTTCTAGATTTTTAGCATATTTTAATATGGCCTCAAGTTCTTGTCTAAAGTTTGTTTCAACCTTTAGTTTGCCCTAGAACCATCCCATAAAATGCCTTAGATCTTAACTAATGCATTTTATAGGATGGGTTTGTGGCAAAAGAAGAAAGGAAGTTACCTTTTCTCTAATAGCTTGCTGAAACTTCTTTTCCAGTGCCGACATTCTCTGTGTATAGTCCTCAGTAATCAAGTTGATGTCACCCACTTCATGCTTGGCCAACAGAGACTCCACCTGGCCCTTCAACTCCACATTACTTTCTACAAGCTCAGCATTACTCCGACTTACTTCCATCAGTTTGTTCTCCCTGGAATCCAGGATCTCTGCCATCTCACACAGTCTTCTCATCAACCGCTCATTCTCTGACCCCTGACTCTCATCACTTGTATTACTCTGCACCGAGACCTCAGATAGTTCCCGCGTGTGACCTCGAATCTTCGTTGCTAAAGACTTACCAAGCACCAAGTCTACTAAGTTTGGTGATGGAGATGTTGTGCCATCAAATTTTCCGTTTTTAAATCCGTATTTAGCAGGACTGCTTCTGCAGAAACTGTCTCCATTTGGACTGGGAATGATTTCAATATCTGACGATGTAGCTGTCTCGACCTCATCTCCGGATGTATGCCCTGATGTTCGGTCAGAGCCAATCTTCACTAAATCACTTTTACTGTCATTGCTGCTGATAGGTGATGTCCGTTCTTTAACACTGCAGTCTTTGTGGGATGACTCACTGCTATGTGAACTGCATTGCTGCTTCTCTACATTAACAAATCCAGAACTAGCAGACAGCAGCATTTCACTCGAAACATTTACACTGTAGAAAGAAGATGAGTCACTGAGTTTTTCTATCAAAATATCCTCCTGATCTCTTTCTTTCTTATCTTCTTCAACTGTGTTTTCTAATATGACACTATCATTATCTGCATTCAGGGTCCGGTCAGACCAAGATCCATCATTGGATGAGTTTTCACTAATTTGCAGTTTCTGCGGTATGATTGCTTGCTCCAAATGCATCAGATCTCTTTCAATGCCCTTTCTAGCTTCCATTTTTGTTAGTTTCGGGAAAATTGTATTTTTTTCATCTGTGTCTAACACCGTAGGAGCTGTGCATTCAGAAATAGAATTGTAAGACATTGTGTCTTCATCTTCATCTGCCACTAAGCTGACACTATCTGCAGTCTCTACTTTCTCTGTCCTATCTCCAATGGGGGTGGACTTCTTATCACTTAAATCCCCAGGGGATAAGTTTGAAGATGTACTGCTGTTCTGGTCACTGGAATAACTATCAAAACCAAGGCATTCTATAGAACTAGGACTAATTAAACTGTCAGGTAATATTTCTACGGAGTCGGAATTAGGTTTCTGACCAATACTGCTGCTGTTTGATATGGAGTGAACTGATGCTTCAGAATCTGGGGTTGTCTTCATGCTCTGTGATAGCACTTCAACTGAATCAGAGCTGTTTCTACTTGACATGAGTGACAGAACATTTGAGCGAGATGAATCTCGCCTATCTTCAACTTTCTCTACATCTTTTGTACAAGGTTTAAATTCTGATGCTTCTGTATCAGACATCACAAGCTGGCTTTTAGAGAATAAGTCATCCTGACTACCATACTGAGCATCAGCAATCACATTCATAGATTTTGCTTTGGGTGGTCTTACTATGGCAGAGTCTGCATCCTTAGGTTGTTCAAAGAAGGATCCTGCAAAAGAACCCCACACACTTTGGGAAGTAGATTTTGAGGGACTTTCTGTAACAACTAGTTGCTCTTTGACTGGTGCATCTTTTTCACTTTCAGCACTTACGGTCAGGCCCCAAGAGGCAAAGAAATCGGAATTATCTTTTTGGGGTGTACCACTATTACTTGGCGAAGATTTGGCGGTGCTCTGGGTGGGAGCCTCGTTCTCCTGCTCCTCACCGCTCTCATCCTGGATGTCCAGGGCCTTGTCAATAGTTTTCTGAGCTTCTTTCAGCGCTGACTTGGCGAGGCTCGTCAGACCCGAAGTATCGAACCAATTCATTATTGGATACCATTAGTCGCGAATAAATCGACACGTAGCACGCCTCTGTCTAAACTAAGCAATAGATTCTACTGCACACGACTTTTTGTTATGAGTAGAACTCTTCAATAAATCTGCAACAATCACAACATTGCACGGATGACGTTTCCATTTTGTTTATGTTTTTGATAATTTTTTCTACTCCACTCTGTGCAATGCTCAAAAGATCTATCGTAAAATAAACTAGTACTAAAGCGAAATATAAATAATTTCGTACATTCCTCGATCGCAATCACTACAATTTGCAACTTGTGCAAACGAATAATTTTTTTGACGTGTTTTTATCGGCAAGAGGATGTCATTTGACTACGTGGTAGCATAGTAGAGTCGGTTTTGTATTTTCGACATCGTTATCACAGCTCCAGTGGCGCAATTGGTTAGCGCACGGTACTTATAAGACAGTGTACGTGTGAGTAATGCCGGGGTTGTGAGTTCGAGCCTCACCTGGAGCATTATGTTTTGCTTCACCGTACTAAAAAAAAGAAGCAAGTGAAACTCGTACTCCACTATACCCCGAGGGTTCCACGTTCCGCTTTACCTCCCACAGATAATATAACACTGTACTAGTAACTTCTATAGGGTGTAAATAGGGGGAATTCTGTGATACAAGTACCTACAACCCTTTCCATACCTACAAGCTGTAAGGAAAAACTTTGTAATATTCCATCTACGAATATGAATTGAATTCATGGGTTTGCATTATTCCTTTGCGTGCTACGTGCTACAAAACGCTCAGTTTTCACTATAGTAGTCTATTAGGATTAGGCCACATTTTGAAGGCTTTAGTTGACAGTCTTTAACTTACTAAAAATATAACCCCTATAGAAATACGCTGAAAATTTTAACTTTTAGCACTTTATTTAGAAGCATTTTTATTGCATTTAAGTACATAGAAACTTGAATTAATTTACAAATTTTGACCATTGGACATTAGTATTTTTTTTCTCTTATATTTTGGCTTCACACAGTGTATTTAGCCAATTGTCAAGTATTGTAATTCTTCATCGTGTTATAGAATATTTCATGTTATAAGTCAAGTATTAGTCAGTCTGCGTAGTCATAGTCCAGTCTATATCATGCCCTAGTGCCTAGTGAAGTGGTGACAACTTTACTAGAAGTTTCTATGGAGTTTTGGAAGCAACACTAAAAGCCACGTTTCACCACATTATATCTCTTCTGCCACCAATTTTAAACGTTAACACTGGAAAAGCACAAGTTTTGTAAAATAATACAATGCAACGAACGTGAACTTTTCCTTTTCCTCGTTCCCGCCAAACAGCCATTATTTGATATCAATTTCAAATTAAAACAATACAGATGGATGTCTAGACAGACAGAGAGACAGACAAGAAAAGCAATAATGTGATTCTATAAAGGGGTTTCGTTTATTTAAATGGGACCCCTAAATTAGTATATGGTATTCGCACAGACCTTTAATATTTTCAAGTCTATGGTTATTCCATAGACGGACGACGAGATACTTATTGTATATTCCCATGCATAATAGGATTTCTAAGTTGTTCATAATTTGTTTATAGCCCATTTTATTTTATTCTGAAGAATTTTACCAAGAGTTAATGAGCCGTTTTATTTTAAAAAAACCACTAGTTTCGCTTCTTTTCTAGATGGCGCTGTAAGTACATAGTTTGATAATTTCAAACCACAGAGTAGTTTAAACATAAGAAAATTCTTAGAATACCTACAAAGAAATGTTAAATTCAGTTGAGTGGACCACGAGTACATTGTCTGTAGTATCTCCTAAGTAGTCTGTGGTGCATTCTTCTTAAGTAAATTGAAAGACAGCAGAACTGCGAGACAGATAATCGTTAATATGATGATCCAAAATAAAGCCGAGCTATCGCGCAACGAAAATAAAACAAACGTTTAGAGTTGTCAGTCATTATCGTGATATTATTTTTCTCTATGCGTGACACATTTCATGTAACCTGTGGTCTATGCTTGAAACAGTGACAGTGACAGATTTTGGTAAAACCACAACTGGCGCCATCTATTGGGTCATACATAAAACACCATTTCTTTTTTTTAAATAAAACTCCTCGATACATGTAACGCCATCTATTGATATTTATTTGAACTATTTTTAATTTGTTCCTGATGAGACCGTGGTTTAGGATAAATACGGCGGACGGATCATGTATCACTGGCCTCCACCCGCCCGGTGACGCTGTAAAGGTCGGTAGATACCATCAGCATTAGCTCGTTCAAAAAAAATACTAACCTCCACAAGTCCACCAGTCGAGAAGGGAGGGGTAAACAGAGAGACAGGGGAAAACGATGAATAGATGGGACGGTGAACTGGCTTCCCTCTTCCCTCGATAGGGCGTCAACCTTTTTCTATATCCGCACCTGCATAGTGTACATAGGTGGAATAAGTATAAAATTAATTAAGTAGGCTCATGATGGACTCCGTCGGGCGCAGCCACAGAGCAAATTTCATTCATTGATTGATTGCTTTCAATGTACAATTTGTATGACATGGAATAATTTAAATACTGGGCAGATGAGACTAACATCTGGTGAACGACTAGCTCGTCATGTCATCCATTAACATAAATAAATAAATTTATTATCTGGGCCCTTATTTTATTAATAAATTGGATTGGAACCAGTCAGCAGCGCCCCTATTTATGTACTACTCTTAACTCTATGAAGTTAAGTAGTGATATCAAATCGGAGTCAATAGTGGCAGTCACAGATAACATAACATTATACTAGGTGACAAGCTATTACACAAATCTTATTAGATTAGCTCCACCATGTACCATGTACCATGTAAGCAGCAGACACCAGTACTTGAAAGCTCTACTGGACCCACTAGTAGAACCAAAGAGTGGAATGAAATCATTCTAACAAAGCAAACTAATTCAGTTATCCTAGCTACCCAGTAATAGACAATTGTTACTTGTAAAGGTGAAACATCCAATAAAACTAGGATATAGGTAATTGAAATTATAATATGATAAATTAAACTTATTTAGATACTTTTCATCACTCAACATACTTTTAATAATTTATAAGAAAGGAAACCTTAACTTCAGCATAATGTTTTTTTTTTCATGTATCCTTATTTTATCAGTTTCCTTTTTAAAATGTTCAAATAGAATAGGTACTTATAATAGTTATTATATCCAATAACATATAGTTTAACAATACTAAAGATGCACGGACACAACTACACATTAGACAACACTTACAAGTTTAAATTAGTTATATTTCTGTGGATTTGAAAATCTTGATCATCAAAATGTTAAAAACTTTGTTTTTTTTTATAAATTGTAGTCTGTTTTTAAGTTGAAATTTAGAATACCGTATATTTCATATAATCTGATTCTGATGTGATACAAAACATTAAAGTAATGTGTCTTATTTAATCTTTATAAAAATTCTTAGACACCTTACTATAATATTTTATGATACCCGAGACTATCAACACGTTGGGTTAAGACAAGCAGTCAGTATTTACAAACTGCTCAGTGCTGCCGCACTTCGGGTGGCACGTTAAGGCGTCGCCCACAGTGGTTGTCATCCCCAGTTGTTGTCATTAAGCCACATGGCATCAAAACCTTTAAAAGTTCTTACACTTTAGCTAGCCAATTACTACAAGATGGAATGAAGAAAATTAATTAAACTTAAATAATAGACATCACAATTCGAACAATATTGACCTGCATGGTGTAAGGTTCACCATCGAAACTGGTTTTATGTTCAAAACCACTCCTGTATTGTCACTGTACTTTGTTTCCAGTTAAATAACGCCAGTGTTGCCAGTACTTCCGGCGTTGGGCGGCGTGGGCTGCGTGAACATAAACGAGGTCGCATTCTGGAGAAACTGTCGCTTTACGAACTCTGTGGTCGCGGACTTGAGGTTCTCTTTGGCGCCAAACTTGCATTTGATGTAGCCATACAGGTTGGCCCCGTTCAGAGTGAGCGCTATGAGGACAAGCAGCTGAAAGTTAAAAAAGTTAAAACAATTATAAACTTCTTCAATGTGATGAGAAGTCATTTTTTTGGCAGTAGGAAGATAATAAGGGGCAAGAAGTAAGCAATGCACAATGCACAATGCACAATGTGGTATAGGCGGTAGCAAAAACGCGTTCAAGTAACTACACTTATTTTGACAACCTCTGTGGTGTGGTGGTCTGGTCGGCTCATAACCCGGAGGCGGCGGGTTCCATTCCCGCGGCAGGGCAAGTATTCGTGCATATGAAAAAAAATCGCAAGTACTTGTTCTATGCCTGGGTGTTGTGGGACCATGTTCCTCATAGTTCCTGGGTCCCTAGATACAGGGAATCCTAGTTACGCCCATCACACACATAGATTCTGGACCCTAACTAGGATTCCCTGTATCTAGGGTTCCAAGAACTATGAGGAACATGGTCCCACAACACCCAGGCATAGAACAAGCATTTGCGATTTTTTTTTCATGTCCACAAATACTTGTCCTGCCGCGGGAGTCGAACCCGCCGCCTCCGGGTTATGAGCCGACCAGACCACCACACCACAGAGGTTGTCAAAATAAGTGTAGTTACTTGAACGCGTTTTTGCCACTGCCTATACCACATTGTGCATTGCTTTTTTTTTCTGGATCAACAAAGCTACCTATTTTAATTTTGCTAAGAGTATGTGAAAGTATGGGTGGCTAAACAATAATGACAATATTTCACGTTTGGTATTACTTAGGCTCGGGGCTGTCCACACTTTAAAAGCTACAAGTACGAGCCGGCTGGTACATTCACGCGTCAGATAGAGATAAGAAATATGCGTTAAAAAGAGATGCAAATTTTTAGCCTCGCAGCGCTGTATTGCACCTCGCAGCGCTGTATTGCACCTCGCAGCGCTGTATTGCACGGCAGCAAGAGCCGCTATTTATTCAAATATCTTTGCAGAGTGAATAATTGAATATTCCGTACCTACATCACAGAAAAGATAAACAGTACAAGTCCCTATACTAATGAATTAAGCTTTATGTGGTATTATATTAACACAGCACTTACAACTCTATGAATGAAGTCACAAGCAGTAGATAAAAATCATGAATAGATTTCTAATAAACATACTGTCATAATGTATATTATATATTGTACTTGTCAGTAGCTGGAATGTCAGGATAGATTAGGAGGTATTTGTTTACTTTGTTGTTGTAATAATGTAGACTAAATGGGTAGGTGAGATAGTTGTTGACATACATATTGTTGTATACTTAGTCTGGCTACCTAGCTCAATACAATATGATTCATAGTTAAAATGTGTTTTAATTAATATCTAGACATATTACATACCATCCATTTAAACTTGAGTCCGAAGAGGCAGAATATGAAGAACGTAGACCAGATCAGAGGGCACATGATCAGCCCCATCCAGAACAACCGGCTCTCATTCTGGTTCACGCGGTTCTGAAATATGTTGCAAGGTTATCATTTCGAATGGCGATAATACGGGTTCTATATACCTGTATCCTCCATCTCGCTCGCGCATTGCGCCATTTATGAAGATACTAGTTGCGCCCCCGAATAAAACGTATCCTATGTGTTATGCCAGCATATAAGCTATCTGCATTCCAAACATCAAAATCAGTAGTCACGGAGATAGAAGGCAACATACATTCACACACAAATTTTCGCATTTACTAGCTGCGCCCCGCGGTTTCACCCGCGGATAAAAGTAGCCAATGCGTTAATCCAGTATATATGCTATGCCTATTCTAAAAATCTGTCCAGACGTTTGAGCGTGAGGGAATAACAAACATACACACAAACAAAGTTTCACCTTTATAATATTAGTGTGATATATTTAATTAGGATTAATTAAATTACTGAATTTACTTACGAAAACTCTGGCTATACAGGCCCTCAAGGTTACATTACAAATAAAATGTTTTTGTACTTATTTATATTTATAATATCAAGAAAATATAGAGCACAGAGCATGGCATGCCATATTCTGTTATTTCCTTACATTGTTGCTCACCTGTCTGGCTTCGAACACCCAGTGCGACTTGCCGTCGTCGTCCACGTAGTTCCACCAGCGGAGCCCTACCAGCAGCCGCCCTGGAAAAAATTATATCACATGCATCATCAGCCGGAAGACATCCTCTGCTGAACGAAGGCCTCCCCCATAAAACGCCACTTTGGACGTTTATGGTATGTAGGGGGTCATCATAATCACCATACTTGGCAGGTGTGTTGGTGATCACAGAAGTTTTCCTTGTTTTTACTTATAACATTTTATGGCAGCGTAGAGTTGACACAACATTTAAAACCAGTGTTTATATGTAAGGCACTCACCACTAATATTCTTAACAGTCCAGAAGTCAGCTGACAGCAGCAGTATCACCAGCACAAAGCTAGCAATGAAGGAGTCAGAGAACCATCCACACAGGATGTATACCACAATAGATGCACACCGGAACACCAGGTGAAAAAACACTATGTATGGGTGCCTGGAATGTTATAATATTGAAACGGATCACTCACTGTATGGATTATGGATCGTTTTATGATAATTATATCACTTAGGATATAGGATCACTTTGTGGTCCATCTGTCTGTCTTTGTCAAAGCCTTTTTTCTCAGGTAGGTAAACAACCTTAAGTTGCTAGCCTATCAGTTTTTACAAGCTGCACTTTGGACGAGTGTGCTCCCAAATGCCCGCTTTTTACCATCATACAACTAGACGCACGGAAACACGGCATCCGTACTTTGGTAGTGATTCGTACATTTATAATGCAGACAGGGCTAAAATGATATGGCTTACCAGCGTCATTGTTTTCTAGCATCTATAATCTGCAAGTTATTAACGCTAGAGTGAACCGGTATCATCTAGCAAAGCATGTTCTATCGTCAATCACATCCTCACTTATCATCACTTGAGTTGAGACAATCAACTGGCGTAACCCTATCGAATACTTCAAAAAAATTATGGTGTGGCCATTATAATATTAGGTAGGTTTTTCACATTTTAGCTAGCCAAGACTTACATTTTTGGTTTTGGAGTTAAGATTTCTGATACTATAAATAAATTAATAAAAAATAATGTAATCATTTTAATGAAATACTTACACAAACTGCTTGTTGGCATTATCCTCCTCTCCAAACGCGATGGTGTCATCGTCGAGCAGCGGCACCTGCGGCACACCTGGCTGTAATAGCGCAGGAACACAACTACATCAACGCAAGCCGTGCAAAGCCAAAAATAAACAAGCTTACTTTATTTTTTTTATATATGAAGATACTAAGTTTACACATATAGATATTCCTTTGGATATTATAAAAGTTTAACACATTTAATTTATTCCCATTAGAATACCAAGTTTGATACTGGTTACCTAGTGAGAAGAACAATTCCTGGTTAATGTATAAAATTCATAACCAGTAATGTTATCAGCTTAAGAGGTAAGGTCATAATGTGTCTTTAAGAAGATTGTATTTACTAATATTGTTTTACAGTACTGTGCAAGAATCAACCTTTTTTTATTTCATAGAGTAGGTACCTACTAAAATAAGCCCTTTACTAGGTGTTTGTAGATGCTTCATTCTCAAACACTTAAATTTTACCCTATTTTTGCTATTTTTAATGAGATTTTGTTTGTTGTTGTGGTTCAAATAGCATGTTTTGTTAGCATTCTTGATATAGCTTAGAAACTGTTTAAAAATGTAGATGTTGAGAACTCTCTACAGATCATCTGAAGGATATTTTAATTTAAAGGAATAGCTTATTCTCGTTTTAAGTAGGTAACAGCCACCATCTGATACATTGAAACTTGTAAATGAAACTTTACTTTATATCATTAGTGGCAATGAAAGTGGCAAAGTCAATATTCTAATTAACAAATGCTGAATAGAAACTGTCCATTAAACTACTAAAAGCACACACCCAACAATCTGGTGAAAACCGCAGAGAGCCAATGGATGCAGGAGGTGAACAGCTACTCCAAGGGGCACTCTCCGGGTGCAGCCTATATTCAGTAGTGGATGTGTTCAGGCTGTTAATGATGATGATGATGATGATGATGAAAAGCCACATCAGTTATTTTAAAATTTAATGCACAATTAGTCATTGCGGGGTGCTTTCCAGCCAATTCATCAATTTTACTTTAGTTAAAGTATGTTTTGTTAGTACTGACTTTTATATGGTAATGCAGCCTTGTTTGACAAGATAAAAATGTAAATAAATGTATTTATCCAGAAACGATATGTTGTACCTACCTACAATAAAACTAATTTTGATGTCATGTTTCGTAAGCGTTAAAAGTAAAAAGCCTGTTTATAGCATGTTACTACTAAGGCAATTTATAATAATGAAATATTGTAACACCACATCTGGTGGACTCACAATATGAAAACAGATTTGGGTTTGTATATTGGGCAAGCAAAACCATTACGACATTACGACAACTACTAATAGCAAATCAAACCAGCTATGAAGTTTTCAGCAGTGGTATGGTATGATTTAAAAGTAAGAAATGATGAATACTGATTTTGTAAAGACGAAAAGGTGAGGGTTCGAAATGCCATTTGTGAAACTTTCGTTATAAAAAGCTCACAAACAAATAATATAAAACAAACTTACGGTAGCAGAAACCATTGCTGGATTATTCATTTTCTCAAAATATATGTAAAACACAAAATTAAATGTCTGAAAAAGTGTGTAAAATTAAATAATCCACAGGTCGTTTTTGTTTTCCGTTCATATCACAGCACAGATCTAGTATACGTAGTATCCCCACAGAATTCCCACTAGAGTATCCCCTATTTGGTTTGTCTTTGTGGCACAGACTACTAAGGGATACTACTACGTATGTTTATGGACTTTGAATATGTACGAGTAGAACCGTAGTATGTGACGTCATTCATGGACAACAAGGAGAGCACTATACATTCGGTACTAAGCAAAAAAAAGACGAACGTAATATTTTTGGTCCTTGTCACCGTTACCGGGTTTTTTTATTTGGCTTCGTTTGATCTAAGCCAAACAGGTTAACAATTTTTTTAAATTGTTGTGTTTTGTGAAGTAATCCTATTTAAATGGTGATCTATGCAATAAATATTTGAGAAATAATGTGTGTGCAGTGGGTGGTTGCAGTATTTTAAGCAACAGAAGTCGCACTAAGGCGTAAATATGAAGGAATAACATTTCACAAGTAAGTAGCCATTGTTTTGTCTATATTCCCTTTTTAGAAGTGTTTATTGTGTAAAATATAAATACAGCGTTACATTTCATGTAATAACAAGTCCTCAGCTAAACAGAAAAATAGCTAAATGATTAATTAATGGATAAAATAACCATACCTAACCAAAAAATTTCATCGTCAAGGTACTGCCAGTGTATGATTTTTAATTTCCCATAAAACCAGCTAGGTACCATGTTGATTTGCAAATGTTTATAAGTCGGAAAAAATCCTTTTGTAGGTGTATTAGCTAATTATTTGCTTGATTTCAATTAGTAATATATATCATTTTATATTTAAGGTCACTTTGTGAATTCTGCTAGGACGCTAATTTTTTTTTACACATAGAAAGCCTAAATCTGAAATGGCAAATGACGGCAATAAATACTTTTCACGAAAATAATTTTTGAAAATTCAATTTGCGTGAACGAAACATCACTTCAAAAATGGTTCACGGTTTTGGCAGAAACGTTCCGATTCAATATTCTGACGGTAGGTTGACATTGGCGTTTGACTATTTTGCAGTTGACTATATTGACAGTTTTGTTTTTATTATCTGTTACCCGCAGTCATTATATTAGGTACCTACTTATATAATAATAGCTGCCAGGTATCACTTTATTAGCGCTGAATCTCCATCTCTTTCTTTGGGTGCCGTATAAGAGCAGACTAAGGGACTATCCAGAGAATGGGCAGTAGCATTCTCCTTGGTACATTATAATCTTCTGAGATGACAAGCAACTTGCCAAGCGAGGTGATTATGGCAAACCTCCCTATAATCAGCGTCTAAAATGGCGTTTTATGGGCATGCCTGTGTTCAGCACTAGACGTTTTCCAGCTGTTGATGTGAAATACGTGATTTTCGCCCATGGGACATTTACAATGACATTTGTAATGTAGTAGGTATTTGATTGATTTTATTACCTGTGTCGTCTGTGACTGCAAATACTAACCCCACATTACGCGCCGTTTCATGCATTATTTTCGTGTAAAAATGTACATAAACACTATTAAATTGCTTCATGGCATCGGCCGACTTGTGTTTTGTAAACTTAAAGATAGCTGATTTCTTTTTATTTTATGACCTAGCAGAAAGATTGTGTGACGCGTGTGCTAGAGCATTGAAACCATTTCGCCACATAGCATAGAGCTAAACTGCGTGATTTATTGATTACGATAGGGTTTCACTTAGATACTCCTTCGTTTTACTTACCCCACCTGACCTTACATTTTAGTTTTTACAATAAAGAAGCAGTGAACACTGGTAAAACATAAATTCTAGGTATCAAGGTAAATTACTCTATAGATAGAGCTACCGAAATTGCCCATTTTCTACCCAAAATTTTGGGAGACGTTCTTATTCAGGCAGCACCTCGTGTGGGAGCAAGAAACAACTAGGCAGCCACGCGAAATAGATTTCTACTCGTAGATATTCAAAGTTTGTGGATCTAGGTCATAGAGAAAAATAATATATATAGCATAGAGTGCCGTCTTATTGGTTTTTTTTGCCAACATGCTACAACATTATTTTTTATCTGTGAGTGACGAGAGCGCCATCTGGAGATTGTGTTCCTAACTAAGAACACACACACACACACACACATCACATGTACACCCACACACACGCACGTATCACATCTACATATATATGATCTAGGTACATGATACTTTTTTTTTCTTTTTTTTTGGCTCCACATTTAGTGTATTTAGCCAGTGTCAAGTTTTGTAATTTTTGATCGTATTATGGAAATTTTCACTTAAAGTCAAGTCATAGTCACAGTCAGTGTAGTCAAAGTCTAGTCTAAGTCATAATCCAGTCTAAGGCATGCCCTAGTAAAGTGGTGGCAACTTTACTAGAGGCTTCTATGGAATTTTGGAAGCAACACGAAAAACCACGTTTCACTACATTATATCACTTGCCCACACTCATGCTCGTAATTCAGCACTTAATGCGTAAAACACCACCAATTTTAAACATTAACACTGGAAAAAGCATAAGTTTTGTAAAATAATACAATGCACCGACGTGAACTTTTCCGCGTTCCCGCCAAAACTCTACATAATACTCTATAGTTCATATTTTATAATATAATCAAAGAGTATACAACAAAAAAGGTTGTAACTACTAATTTTATACGTTTATAATTTTTTTTTTAAATACTCTGCTGTGGTTGTGGACGTTTTTGTTGTGTTTTTTTCTTGGCTCCCACTTTAGTCTATACTCTAAGGCTCCACCACAGATTAGAGAAAAAAACGGTGGGCTCCACACATATTAGCCAGTGTCAAATATTGTAATCAAGGAGGTTATTATCAATGACCACTTTCATGCTTTGTTCATATCACAGAGTAATTTGTTTTTTTCTCTAAGCTGTGGTTCATATTGAAGAGTGCTGAGCACAGGCTAACACTACTGTTGCTGTTAGTCTGTGGACCACTAACTACTATTTAAACCTGCGTTTGGAAAGCCTACTGGTGGCAAAATTAACAGTTAAAAATGACAAAAATGGTCATATGCGTTTTGGGAATGTGTGAGCAAAAGTTGAATTTTTAATTATTTTCATTCACCGTTCGGATAGCTCAAAAACAGTTAAAAATGCCATCGTGAACTGCCAATTTTGACCCACCTGCGGTGAGTTAAAAGTGATCGTTTTCTGACATTAGAGATTGACGTATAATTTTTGGCGCGGTTATGTAAAATTTATTGATTTTTATTGTGAAAATTGTAGTTATCGTAATGATATAATAGCACGGAGAAGTGAGAAAGAAGACGTAAGTTTACGTGTGTAATGTAAAATTCCGCCAATTTGTTTTTGACATTTAAAATAACAAACCGCATTTGGTTATTTTGCGTTCGTTTTGGGTAGTGAGTGAAAGTGGTAAAAGTGGCATTATTGGCGAAATTTTCAAACCAAACGGTTTACAACAACGCTGATTTTGCATATGCAAAATCAGCGTTGTTGTAATATCGTTTTTGGCATATGCCAAAAACGATATTGATTCCAATCCGAACTCCTCTTACGGGTTGGTTTTTTGATCCGTAGTTATAAGGTAACCAATGGCTAAAACCAAACTAAAAACTCTACATTGGTTAGAGTTTGTTAGCGTTTTTAACCATTGGTTACCTTAAGAACGGGTTAAAAAACCCATTCTAAGAGATAGGAAGAGACCGGACTACAAACACTAATTTTGAAAATAGGGAAGGTTTTGTATGGAGTATAGGTGAGAATGCGGAAATCACGTCGCGCGTCGTCTCGCATCGTCGTTGCATTTTATTAATTTTCAAAGCTTGTGCTTTTTCCAGTGTTAATGTTTAAAATTGGTAGCGTTTTACGCATTAAGTGCTGAATTACGAACATGAGTGTGGGCAAGTGATATAATGGGGTGCAACGTGGTTTTTCGTGTTGCTTCCAAAATTCGATAGAAGCTTCTAGTAAAGTTGCCACCACTTATAGGGCAATGACTTAGACTGACCAATGACTACTTGACATAGACTGGACTATGACTACCCAGACTGTGACTAAGACTTGACTTTACGTGAAATATTCTATAACACGATGTGTGCGCCTGTGGATGGAATGGCGCCTAACGCAGTGCACAGGAAATTAGCAGCTTAATAATTAAAATTTAATAATTAAAAGTGAGGCTTTGTAAAAAATACTTTATATAACGACCATGACGGGGTTACAAGCAAAAACGGACAAAAGTTCTACGAGTATACTTCACACGATGAAAAATTACAATACTTGACACTGGCTAAATACACTATACGTGTAGAGCCAAAATATAAGAGAGAAAAAGCTCTTGTGTTATAACCTGTGGTGCTAGAACGTTCCCGACCTTAGAGTATAGACTAAAAGCAAAGAGGGATCATCAAAACGATATTATATTTGTACTGCTCACACGTATCGCTACGTCAGTGGCAAAGGAAAGAAACAAACATATAGTAATTAGCTACACTTGCGAAAAGTCACCGTACCATTTTTTCGACTCGAGTCAACTGTTTTTTCTATACAAATCTGTCAGACACATGAAAGTGTTCACTTCATACAAAAAGTATCCAAAGAAGTGGTACGCTTGACATATAATGACGTCCTCTCTATGCTTTCAGTCTATACTCTAAGTTCCCGAACAGAGAACCTTTTCGTGTTGCTTCCAAAATTCCATAGAAGCTTCTAGTAAAGTTGACACCACTTTACTGGGGCATGACTTATAGACTGGACGGACTTGACGTTACGTGAAATATTCTATAGTACGATGAAAATTAGAATACTTGACACTGGCTAAATACACTATGTGTGGAGCCAAAACACAAGGGAAAAAAACCCGTTCTTTCTTTAATCTGTGCAAGACCCCACTCTAACCAACATAATAGAAATTTTTGCTTTCCACTAGCGTTTGTGTACTCTTTGCTTGCGGCTAACTTCATGTTGAAATCAATCCTAAATAGCTGTCAAAGCTGTCAAAATTTTGCACGAACTGGCACATGCAAGCAAGCTGTTTACAATTTCGCGACGTACTTTGTGTTTGTTGTTAAAGTGTAGTTTTCTGGCCAAATAGCCCAGGTTTCCGCGTACCGTATGATGCGTTCATGCGGCGGGGCCGCCGTGGGTCGCGCGCGCTTGTGATCACGGTTTAGTGTTGTGACAGGTGCAAATTTTGCGTAACGACATGGGTGCAAAGGCGAGTACGGCGAATGGGGGGCAGAGTCCCCGCGCCAGGACTTTCTCGACGAGCTCTAGCTCGGACGTGGTGTCGGGCGGGGCAGGTTTCAGCCTGCTGCGAGCGATACCGGGAATCCAGGTAGCGAGCGACAGGCAGCGCGCGCGCTCGCTGTCTTCTGTCCCCGACTTACACTCGTCGCACGAGGCGATTGCGATCCCGGCTAACTCGGCCAGTTTCGAGGCATCAGCGGCAGCTAGTCCCGACACCGACTCGAGCTCCAACGATGACGTGGGGCCCGTGCCCGGCACCTCGCTAGCGCTCGGACGCGTCTACGCGGCGCACTCTCTGCCTTCACACATCTGGTCCATTAATGGTAAGTATCCTTTGTTAATCTGGGGGTTCACATGTTTAGTAAGTACTTTATTTACATTTTACATGATATCCTTTCAGCAGCTCAATTTTTTATCATTGTGCATGTGTTAGTTCAACCATAGATTTATAATAATTTCGAAATAATCTATGTGACTAATAAGTTGACAGTGGTCTGATAAAAATAGATTAAACTTGAGAGTTATGAAGATTTGTCACAAATCTTGACCTTACTTATCAAATAACAAAAACAGTCTCAACTTCGTTGAAACATCACACTTAACATTGCATAATCTGACTATAATCTGAATCTGAAATGTCATGCAGAATAGGTATATGTATAGGCACCTAGAGTGTCTAAAGTGAATGATGACACTGGTGTGAAACAATCTCTAGAATATGACTATCTAGTTAGTGTTAATTAGCTGGTATCAACACAACAGTGAGCACTAATGTCCCATGGGACAGGAGTGACACTCAAAACAAAGACAAAGCTCATATCCAAACTTGATTAAAACTTTAAACCACAGTAACTTTTTTGTTATTTAACATGGTTTGGTGCATAGTTCTGGATGAAATTGTAAATTTATAGCTAAGTCCTTGTTGTTTGTCCAGAGACAAAGTGTTACAATGCTTTCTAAAACATTGAAATAATGTTGCTTGTACAGCTGAACAGATTTGGATGAAACTAAGATTAAGGATTCTTTCAAGTCTTCACAGCAAGATTGACACTTTTACGGATCAAAAACAATCTTATCTTATAGAAATGTCTAGTTTCCCAATAGGAAAATATATTCCCGGAATTACAGATTAATATCACTGCAGGATGATGTAGCGCAAACAAGGGACTTGTAGGCTTATATGGCAAATTAATCTGAAATGATAAAGGCACATTCATTCATTACCATTAATAAGATAATGTCATCACACTCCAAAAGACATGTGTACAAATGAGATTTTATAGTATTAACCAGTTGAATGCTGACATATTGCATAACAATAGATCACAGAATTCCCACTAGTCGAAATCTATTTCGCGTGGCCGCCTAGTTGTTTCTTGCTCCCACACGAGGTGCTGACTGAATAAGAACATCTCCCAAAATTTTGGGTAGATAATGGGTGATTTCGTTAGCTCTATCTATAGAGTAATTTACCTTGATACCAAAAATTTATGTTTTACCAGTGTTCATTGCTTCTTTATTGTAAAAACTAAAATGTAAGGTCAGGTGGGGTAAGTGAAACGAAGGAGTACCTAAGTGAAACCCTATCGTAATCAATAAATCACGCTGTTTAGCTCTATGCTATGTGGCGAAATGGTTTCAATGCTCTAGCACACGCGTCACACAATCTTTCTGCTAGGTCAAAAAATAACAAGAAATCAGCTATCTTTAAGTTTACAAAACACAAGCCGGCTGATGCCATGAAGCAATTTAATAGTGTTTATGTACATTTTTACACGAAAATAATGCATGAATCGGCGCGTAATGTGGGGTTAGTATTTGCAGTCACAGACAACACAGGTAATAAAATCAATCAAATACCTACTACATTACAAATGTCATTGTAAATGTCCCATGGGCGAAAATCACGTATTTCACATCAACAGCTGGAAAACGTCTAGTGCTGAACACAGGCATGCCCATAAAACGCCATTTTAGACGCTGATTATAGGGAGGTTTGCCATAATCACCTCGCTAAGCACGTAGCTTGTCATCGCAGAAGATTATAATGTACCAAGGAGAATGCTACTGCCCATTCTCTGGACAGTCCCTTAGTCTGCTCTTATACGGCACCCAAAGAAAGAGATGGAGATTCTGTGCTAATAAAGTGATACCTGGCAGCTAATATTATATAAGTAGGTACCTAATATAATGACTGTGGGTAACAGATAATAAAAACAAAACTGTCAATATAGTCAACTACAAAATAGTCTAACGCCAATGTCAACCTACCGTCAGAATATTGAATCGGAATGTTTCTGTCAAAACCGTGAACCATTTTTGAAGTGATGTTTCATTCACGCAAATTGAATGAGGCTTTTTATTAAAAAAAAGAAATCGTATTTTAGGCATGACCCAATAGATGGCGCC
The DNA here is from genome assembly GCA_910589525.2 of Ennomos quercinarius. Classification (NCBI taxonomy): domain Eukaryota; kingdom Metazoa; phylum Arthropoda; class Insecta; order Lepidoptera; family Geometridae; genus Ennomos; species Ennomos quercinarius. The sequence goes on from OU342500.1 coordinate 16,752,062, forward strand.
AGTTGTGGTTTTACTAAAATCTGTCACTGTCACTGTTTTAAGCATAGACCACAGGTTAGAGGAAATGTGTCCGATACTAATTGACAACTTTAAACTCTTTCGTTTTTTTTTTAGTTTCGTTGCGGGATACCTCGGCTTTATTTTAGATCATAATATTAACGTTCATCTATCTCGCAGACCTACTGTACTTCAATTTACTTAATAAGAATGCACCATAGACTACTTAGGAGATACTACAGGCAATGTACTTGTGGTCCACCCAACTGAATTTGACATTTCTTTGTTGGTAGTCTAAGCATTTACTTATGTTTAAACTACTCTGTGGTTTGAAAGGTTTAAACTATGTACTTACAGCGCCATCTAGAAAAGAAGCGGAACTAGTGTTTTCTTTAAAATAAAACTCCTCATTTTCAAAAATTATTTTCTTGAAAAGTATTTATTGCCGTCATTTGCCATTTCAGATTTAGGCTTTCTATGTGTAAAAAAAATTAGCGTCCTAGCAGAATTCACAAAGTGGATAGATGTGCAAGTATGTTTCACTTACCCCACCTGACCTTAAATATAAAATGATATATTTTACTAAGTTAAATCAAGCAAATAATTAGCTAATATACCTACAAAAGGATTTTTTCCGACTTATAAACATTTGCAAATCAACATGGTACCTAGCTGGTTTTATGGGAAATTAAAAATCATAAACTGGCAGTACCTTGACAATGAAATTTTTTGGTTAGGTATGGTTATTTTATCCATTAATTAATCATTTAGCTGTTTTTCTGTTTAGCTGAGGACTTGTTATTACATGAAATGTAACGCTGTATTTATATTTTTCACAATAAACACTTCTAAAAAGGGAAAATAGACAAAATAATGGCTACTTACTTGTGAAATGTTATTCCTTCATATTTACGCCTCAGTGTGACTTGTGTTGCTTAAAATGCTGCAACCACCCACTGCATACACATTATTTCTCAAATAGTTATTGCCTAGATCACCATTTAAATAGGATTATTTCACAAAAACAACAATTTCAAAAAATTGTTAACCTGTTTGGCTTAGATCAAACGAAGCCAAATAAAAAAACCCGGTAACGGTGACAAGGACCAAAGATATTACGTTCGTCTTTTTTTTGCTTAGTACCGAATGTATAGAGCTCTCCTTGTTGTCCATGAATGACGTCATATACTACGGTTCTACTCGTAGATATTCAAAGCAATAGATGAACAATGAAAAAGTGTATGAGTGTCATACATCTGACATTCCTTGGATTAACAGTAATTCCTTCCCATTTAGTCAAGCTTCAAGGGTTCAGCTTTAGTGTCCTTTAGCTAAGGAGCGGAATCAAATAACAAAACAATACAGTTTTCCTGAAATACAGTTTTAAACTAGTTCAGGAGTCTATGGACTCAACAATATAAAATGTAAAAACCTTTAATGTCAATAAAATATTATTTGATTTTGATTATTTGATACAAATACAGTAGTGATGGGGCAATGTCCTTTATCAACCACAGAAGCTAAACCTAATACTTTTTTGTTTTAACTTTTATTGCTTAGTTCATCATCATTAACAGCCTGAAGACGTCCACTGCTGAACATAGGCCTCCCCCAGAGCGCGCCACCTTGAGCGGCTGCTCGCCCCCTCCATCCATCGGCTCCACGCGGCTTTCACCAGATCGTTGGTCCACCGAGTGGGGGGCCGGCCTACGCTGCGTCTTCCAGTTCGTGGTTGCCACTCGAGAACCTTTCTTCCCCATCGGTTGTCAGTTCTATGAGCGATGTGGCCTGCCCATTGCCATTTCAACTTACTAATTCTAAGAGCTATATCGGTCACTTTAGTTCTCCTGCGGATCTCCTCGTTCCGGAGTTTATCTCGCAGGGAAACACCGAGCATAGCTCTCTCCATAGCTCGCTGCGCGACTTTGAGCTTACTAATGAGGCCAACAGTAGGAGACCATGTTGTAGGGTTACCAGATTCAGATTCAGATTCAGATACAGATTCAGATATTTTATTGCTACCTTTACGCCCTTGGTGCTTGGTAGCACACCTTTCTTGCTAAATAGTTCCAATGTTCCTTAGTATGTTATTTTATGGCCTTTAGCTTTCCATGTTGTGTTTTCTTCTATTGTAATATATTCTAGATACCGCTGCAGGCTCCTGGAATGATTTAATACATTTATATTACCTGTAATAATTTATTAGGGACGATAGATACCTTTTTATGTTTTCTTGGTTATTGTACATAAAATGTTGAGCTCTAAAATTGTGATTGTAGCCTTTATTATGGGGTTACTTTGGCAGTGGATCGATGGATACAGATCATAGGAACACGTTACGTGTTGTTTCTCTGGGGTTTTCACGCTATTACGAGTGTTTTGAGATGGAATAACTTTTTCAAATTACCTCACAGATCTTCACCAAATTCACACATGAGTTGAAGCGGATTTTATTACGGGTTTTCATCGTATTTTCATGTGGATTCTTCCATTGAATCGGTGAAATATTGACTGTATGTGTATCTTTGCTAGACCGTTTTGGCACATCATAGAGGACCACACTTATAATAAGGCTTATTTATGAAAAAAAAAACTATTGTTGAGTTTTTGGTAGTTTTACGTTCATCTGGTTCTTACAACGCGGTATTATAATTAGTTGCGAGTATGGCAAAATATTTAGTTTTTGGAAACTATTATTAATATCAAATATTATTTACTTATATTTAGTAAAATAAGGAGGAGGAGAGAATTACCGTTAACTTGTTTCTTTTTGAAGTCCGGTACAAAGACAGTAATGAGAAGACACCAAGCAGCCGTTTAACCGCGCCTCATCCGTTCCCAACAGATGTCACCACACGCACCATCAATAAACTTTCTCTGCGTCCGTCCGTCTAGCGGTCCCGTCTATAATTCGGGACACTTTTCCGGGTTCCCGGTGCGCCTACGCACGTCGCATCCAGCCGGCCCGGCTTCAGTCGAGTCCCGATCGTCGGAGAGGACGCACGTAACTGTAACCGAAATAAGATGTATCGCCGCCGCTACCGCACCACTTTGGGTCTTGGACTGGGGTCCTCTTTCTCATCCAGTTTCTCGACGACGCTTTCTTTCAGGGCCACTACCACCAACCATAGCTCTCACACGGCGCACTCCACGCCGACAGATACGGTGAGATCTGATGCGCGCGCGACTGCAGCTAAGCTCAAGTCAAAGTATGAAAACGCCGGTACTGCTCAAGGTTGGTAGTGATTTATCCTGGAGGTTTAGTGTGTGATTTATTGACAACCCCCTTTAATCCCAATTTTTTTATAGGGTTGGGAATTAAACTGGAGCTTTAATATTTATAGCAGAGTCCTTTAATGGAAATGAAAGACCAATCACTAGTTTAAATCTGATAATTAATATAATCATACTAAATATCAAAGAGAATTTAACCACGAGCTTATATGAAATGAGTTTATTAGAGTCTTAATTAAATGGTTCTTTGGACTTGACTTTCTTGACTTGACTTAATCTTGGTTATGGCCGCTGCGACGAAATAAAAGGATTTTCTTTCTTTGGCTTTTAACATGCAAGTTTACAATAACTTTGAAGTTGCAAAATCTGAACGTTTTTGTGTGAAACCTTTTAATGCTAAATTCTCGATAACACTTGTTTGAATACAAACGAAAGGCCTGAAAATTGGCGTCCGCGGAGCAGGCCGAAAAACTAAATTACCCGTCTACGGTAAATTAACGTAGAAATTAGCGATCCAATTCCGCTCCGGCAACTTTACCCTTCTGTTGGGGGTTAAACTGTTACTGTATAGGTTCAGGCACGGCAGTGTAACTTTGCACAACTACTCTTGTTGGTGAATGTTACTTCAACCAATTTTTGAACTTCTAGTTGTGTATTAATATTAATTATGTTTATTTTGAGTTTAGCTTAAATAATTCTTCTTTTTAAAATACCCTTAATATTTTTATAAAGTACTTTATCTCCTATGCCGTTTAAAGCTAATTACGCTTCGATGAAATGTTAACTGTAATTAGTTACATCTAGTGCGTTTGATTTGGGTCGGCAGTCTGCACATTACCCTGTCATACGATTCCTTAGAAATCTGTGGGTTGTCTCGAGCAGCAGTGGACAAATTTATATGCCACTGCACTGGGTTTCAATACTTCCATAGTCGCCTTCTATGACACCCACGAGATGAGGTGGGGTAATGGGTTATCCCTATATTTTCCCGAAAACAACGTTGTTACTGCAGTGATATTTTTTCAGAAGATTATAGGGACAAAGGCACTGCAGTACAGATTGTGTTAACTTCGGCCACTTACATTCGGCAAAACAACAAAAACCGACCGTAAAGCAAATCAGAAATTGACCATCCGATTCTGCACAGCACAACTTCGGAAGTTGAACAATAACTGGCACTGCAGTGAAACTTTGCTTTAGTTGCACAATACGGCCGCTTTCCTCTTGATATAAATGTACAACTGTGTTATAGCTTTGCAGTTTTGTAATTATGTTGTGATTTCTTGTTCTAAGAAACAGTAGTTTCAAACGTTAATCATCATCATTTGTAGCTTGGTGTGACGGTAATTTTTCAAATAGGGGTCTGCTTTAGGTCATCCATCTATATTTTTTCTCTCTAGGGTATTGTGTGTTTGGTACTTTTATTACGTATTCTGTGGGTTTTAGGACTGAAAATAGCGAGTAGGAACACTAGATACTAGACTTGCGACTCTTAGGGTCATAAATAAGCACATCTCTTGGTTGGCTGGTTTTTAAAGGTGCAACTGGCGCCTGCACCTTGATTGCCGAGCGTAGTTTATAATATAGGAGGTTTGCGTATTAGCTAATTGCTTAAACATATTAGGGTTTTACTTATTTTAGTTGATAGTAGTAACATGTCATGTTTTTTTTTTTATGAGATGAGTGGCAAACAAGCAGGCGGCCCACCTGCTGGTAAGTGGTCACCGCCGCCTATGGACATCTGCAACACCGAAGGCATTGCCGGTGCGTTGCCTACCCTTAGAGAGGACTAGGTCTAGGAAGTAATAAGGCTGAATCTTGTTAGTTAATTTAAACAAATATGTTTGTTTACATTTTAAACAAACATATTAAACTATCTATTTTTAAAATATCTTAAACGAAACAGCGGGCGTATTCCATCTATTGATTAATTTATCTGTATGAATGTTCATCAAACATTAAGGTTCGTTAGGTATAATAATAGGTAATAAGTAATAACACTTCACTTTCAAGTCATAGTTATATTTCAGGCAGTGCTTTCATCTAATATTTCTAATAGTTTTTTGAATAACAAGTAAGTAAAATTACAGTAACTGCCTACGTAGTAAACGTAAAGATCACAGGTCAAAACTGAGTTGATATCACAATATTAATTCTCAAGTTGACATTTACTGTCTGTTTGATCTGCTAATGGTTGTAACAGCTACAGCTAATCCCGCGACAGCTAAAACTAATAATTTTAATATAATACATGTTTTACGATTTAGTGGAAGCATTTCGATCGGCGACGACGTTACGTCAAATGTCTTATTTATTTGGTGGGGATCCTCGTCAGTTGTTTACGTGACATAGATTTTAACGACCATTTACTTGGTTATAGATATTAAAGTTATTTATCGATGAAAATTATGTTTCCTTTGGAATATTTAAATGTAGATTTCCGAAACTGTTCGTTTCTAGATAAATAAACCATGTTGTAGGCACAAGCTTTTCACGGCCCGTTACTATTTTCGATCTCCACCAAAGAGTCGATTTCCCGATGTCCATATATCGGTATTTTAAATAATGTTATCGTGGGTTCTGTAGTTTAGGTAGGTATCTCTTGAGTTTGACACATTACACTTCAAAAACCATTCGCATTAAACTTTGAACTAGTGACTAAAGTTTATCTAATTCCACCCGTCAGGCTCACATCCAGGCCAGCGGTGCTATTACCCATTTCCAAGTAACGTCAGTAAATAAACCGTGCGTAATGTTCGGTCTCTAACCACTCCGAATAGTTATAAACAGTCGCAGAGGCGGTCATTTCGTAACTTTCTACCAGTTAGCGCGACATTGAAACGATGTGACAGTACAAGTAGAACGTTGCGACACCCGCGGACAAGGTCTTCTAAACTAAATATTAGTTCAAGACAAAATCAATTTTGTGAAATTAACTGAACACGAAAATATAAAATTCAGATGAACGGGACAGGGAAAAACGCGAAATATGAAGATTGGACGTGTTTGTATACAATCGCTTTACAGTCGACATACGAATGTATCTTCAGAGTTCAGTAATGTAGCTAGCAAGGCAGTAAGGTAGAGCATTCTAAAAGTCGACTCACCTTTAGAGTATCATATCCTCTGGACTCCATAATAGTGTAAATCCACTTCTTTATACTGCTCGTGCGTTGGTGATGTACAGATAAACGACGTGTAAAATCTGTACCGTAAAAATAATTATGATGTAAAAAATGGCTGTAACAAAATTACAAATCATAACTTTAAATAATGATCAGATCCCTAGGGAACTTTATACACAATAGCCCTTAGGGACGATGTTACAGTACAAAGGCAGAAACCCTATTCTCCACATCGTTAACCAGAGATGTAGTATCCATGTCGGGGGCAAGATCCCCATGCCCAATTAGCATCAGTACGCCAGTTATGTGTCTGCTACAACTAAGTCTAAAATGGTCGGACGGAATACGCCGCATTGTTTACTAACCAGGCGTATACGTTATTATCACAATAGATTAACCTGGCTTTTTTTAATCAAGGTCAGGTTATTATAATGTTAATATTTACTTAGTATGTTACAGTATATTTTTTGAGATACTGTATTTGTATTTTATATTCATCATCGACAGCGTGAAGACTTCCACTGCTGAACTTCTGGTCTCTTGCATCCATCGGCTCCCGGCGGTTTTGACCAGATCGTTGATCCATGGTGCATCTTATGGTTCGTGGTCGCCACTCGGGAACTCCACTCTTCCCCATCGGTTGTCAGTTGTAGACTTTAGAATATTTGAAGAAAGAGTATTTATGTAACCATGCAACGATTACATTCGCCAACTATGTTTGACTAATTTAATATGTGAAATAGAACTAAACCATTAATCAAATCAAAATATCGCATAAAAAGGTGATATAACAGTTACAAATTATTTATCTGCTAATTTCTTGCATTCGATACAGTTTTTTTTTTTATTGATTGATAGGCTTGCGTTTGACCACTATCTCACATGATGGGAAGTGACGATGTGGTCTAGGATGTAGCACGCTTGCCTAGAAGATACCTGTTCACTCTCGATTTGAAGATCCCAAGGTTGTAGTTCTCGGGAAACACAGACGCCGGCAAAGCGTTCCACTCTTTGGCTGTTCGCATGATGAAAGTGGAAGCAAATCGCTTTGTCCGCACATGTGGGATGTTAACCATGTATCGGTGGCGTTTTTTCGTACATCTTGTTGTCTTATGGTGGAATGGTGATGACGGAATCAGGTTATGCAACTCTAGTGCGTACTCTCCAAAATGCCCTCGATAAAAGACTGATAAACTAGCAACTTTACGCCTGTGGTCGTAATATTATAGATATTATAGATTTTCTCATCCAGTACTTTGTATTTTCTTTTTACGACTTCCGACATCAGTAATTTCTAAATGTCCACCAGTCTTTGAACTTCGTTTTACACCAACATTAATTTAGCTACCTCTGGCTGGCCGCGAACTTGTGTTTCCTGTGACAACTGGCTATAAATATCAGTTGCCAATATAAACTGGCCAGCTAATAAACCTGGCCATACATTTATATAAGTGTATCTACACCTACGTAGGTTACCTACTCCGTGTCATGGCCGTAGCCCCCCCTTGGGGGGGTTTTGGGGGGTTTTCTGAAATACAATACGGAAAATATAAAATTTTTGGCGCTCGCTGCGCTCGCGCTTTTTATCTTTCTACTGTATTTTGTTTTATGACAAGCGCGTTTGTACTGACTGACATGTAGTTCATGTTTGAATTGCCATATGTGTTTTCTGAAATATAATACGGAAAATATAAAATGGTTTGCGCTCGCTTCGCTTGCGCTTTTAATCTTTATCCTCTATTTTGTTTCATAACAAGCGAATAATGTAACAAACATGTATAGAGAGCTGATAAAATGAGTAGGTATAAAATCTATCTTACCGTTCGAGTGCTGCGAAAGATTTCGCAAATAGTGTATAATTATAGTAATCAAGCTGATGATTGTTAGTCATATTTATTGACAATTGTAGGTTTATTATGATTAGTCGCTTTATGAAATATCCCTGGCCATGGGCCCTGTGCTAAATATGTGAAATTTCATCAAATTCAAACGGAATTTGATGAAATTTCACGTGTAAACGACACGTTTCAGCGCTTTAAAACACTATTAGGATAGGATTATGATATGAGGATACGATAGTAGGGTAGGTGGGGGATAGGATAGCAGGCAAGGATAGTAGGATAGCATAGTAGGATAGGATAGGGTGGGATACGATAGCAGGCAAGGATAGTAGGATAGGATAGTAGTATAGGGTGGGATAGGATAGCGGGTAATGGTAGTAGGATAGGATAGGATAGGGTGGGATAGGATAGCAGGCAAGGATAGTAGGATAGGGTGGGATAGGATTAGTATATTAGGACAGGGTAGGATAAGACAGTAGGAAGTAGTAGCTTACAATAGGATTTCCAATCAATAATACAGAATCATCGATGGGATAAGTACTTTATTAGAAAGTTAGCTTTGAGATTTCACATCTTCCTTTGCTTTGTTTTTATCGTGTCTTACATTTTGGCCACTTCATTTGATTTAGACTATTTGCTTCGATACAAACCAGGTCCTATTAAAGTATATTCTCTAAACCGTTTTAACTCCCATCAATGAAAGGCAGGTTCATCCTATAGCGTGCCACAGTAAATAGTTCCAAAATAGCGGTGGGTTGCCACCTGGCGTGGATATTTGGCACTGCCGCGTATCCGGAGCGTTCAACCGCCCCACTGACTTGTCCCACTTCTGATATAAATAGTGCGCCGGCGCAGGCTATTGGCAGTTTTGCCGATGTCTATTCGAGGAATGATGTGGTTATCGCTGCGTTCTGCGTTAAAACGTGCTTGTATTGATTGCAGTTGCTGCAGTGAATATTATTTCGAGAAACGGAACTGCTCCGTTCTGAAAATAAAATTAATTATCGCCAATACTTTCTACGCAAGCCTTTCAATAAATTTTACGGAAATTAAACTGTATTTAACTGCTGTAAAAGTATCGAAAGTATATTTCAATTATTGTAATCTTCATTCAACATCCGGGCGGGACAGGTTAAATATATAGTCGTCCTAAACATATTGACACAATTGAACGAACGTATGGACACTTAACGATCTCATATCGTCTTGATGCCCGCTTGGATTGCAGCCAGGTCGGGTGTTTGTCTTGCACCAGTATTTGCAGGTCTGTGAACCTCTGGGATATGGTTGCCAGAAGAAGACCGTCTGGTACAGATTCGGGGTCTGGCACTATCGAAACCGCTGAGGCTTTGAAGAAATTTTTAACCAAACTATGTTATTGGAATGTAAATCATTGTAGCTTTAACGGGCTTTGTTTCTGGACAAACCTGTGGTTCAGGCTCACTAAAGTTTTTAGCAGTATGTATGTAATTCTTTTCATTGCGGGGTTTTCACAAAAAGATGAACTTTGTTTTCAGTTTTCGTAGTGGCACTTTCGTTGACCTGGATCTATATTCTGATTCTGCCAACCCTGTTCGTATGATTGCACTCTAGGCGCTTGGCAAGAAATAAAAGTTCTCCATTAACGTCACGCGTGGGATTGGTACATCGCGAAGGGTCATTGGTCGGATCACAGCTTCCTCGATGTTCTCCGATGTAAGTTTTCCGAAAACTTGAGTAACAAAGATTCTGCCGCTCGATCAGGTCATTTGCATTTTGGTCATGAACCGAACGTGCATTTGGAATTGATCCAAAAAGAGACAAGTTTTTGAAACCGGATTTAAAAAAATACCAAGACATTGTTTCTGATATTTTGAGAAGAGAGAATGACATTGCAAATATTAATATTTCGACGCGCGATCTAAATATTTTCGACACTAACCTACGACAACCGTAAAAATCACTTATTTAAAAATATCAGGATAATAGAGAGAGCAAGTGTCGCCAGCGCCACTCGACACAGCTGCTGGACATATAACTGTATGTTTTCGCGCATTACGTAGCGTAGCGACTGAACGAGATGTAAGTTTTGCAATTTTGAAAATAAGACCTGATTGCCCTACCGGTTTGCGATACATAAAAACAGTGTCTGAAGGCCAGTTGCCGAGTCTCGAGTGTTCGCGGTTTCGAGCGGGCTCCGGTATTTTTAGCCTGTCGTCGGCTTGTAACCGGCTCCCTCGACACTGCAGAACCCCGAGTGGCCCGGTCCGATCGATCAGTTTTGTGTAATGTTTGACGTATAATTCTAAGACAAATTATCAATAAATGTTTATATGGTTTATATTTATATGGTTTATAAGATTTGTACAAACTGCTGTTTTCGTATAATTTCTATGTTGCACCATTGGACTGGAAACAATAAACTTTGAAATCGAATATAAAACCATCAATAACTGTTATTTTACTTCCGCTCATAAAAACGGGATATATTGGAAAACGAACAGGATTTATGATTTCTGAAGGAAACTTCCACCTCAGTGTAGTTATTAGTTAAATAACAATTTCTTTGGCCACACCTAACTTCTAACTTCTGAATGTAAACTTTTGTAAATAAAACGTGTTAAAGAAGATTAATATCTCTCTGTTAGAACAGAGGTTCCCTTGGCAGTGACACGGTCGCCTGCTCTAATAAGCCGGTGGCATTAATCCGCTTTTTTACGCGCAGACTAAATATATCCGTGATGTTAGTGTAGCAAACGAGTATATCGGTACTCTATTAATGAGCTATTTATTCCGTATGCTGATATCGTTTAATGCTGGTCTCGAGGAAAATTTATTGATGTTAATTTAAGGAGAATACATGCAGAAGCCGGTGTACTGGTGTGGTAATGGGTAATGACTACTGAACTACTTAGCCAGCAGATAAGAGCAGACTGAAATGAAGTTATAGTAATGATTTATCTGGGATATAGAGGAGAGGCAGACTAAAGATTCTTATATTTTAGTAGAAGGTCATATAGGTTCATTCGACGGAAGTTTTCAAATCGAGTACGCTCACTTGAGATCAGGAACTTCGCTGGTTGCCGCTACAATGTCCGCGCTAGTAAAACAGTGGCTTTCAGAAGTTTGTACTAATTGGCTTCGCTTTTATTTTTATTGCCGTAGTCAACGTAACGTACCCGAATAGCTATCAATATCCATGTTCGACGAAACGAAAAGTTGTTCGTGGTAATATTTATCGCAGAGTAACTGTTTTTACCTGTTTTTTCTTGTTCAAGGAAAATTGTCGGAGTTGTTTTTATGTGCAGAACTTTTCTTGTGGTTATTGTGTTTTTCTTCTTGCTGCTATAATGTGTTTTCCACGTATATATGTTTTTTTGCATATTAATTATCATGTACGTGCATGAATTTCCATGTAGTATTTTCTTTTATGTAGTAAGATAATCTTGTCGGTTTATCTTAGATGGAAGTGACGAAGTGAATGCGTCACTAGATCGTATTATTTGCAAGCACAGAATATAATATTTAGGTTTGTGTTTACACTTTAAAAATCCACTAAAAGTACAATATTATAACAAACGATTACATAACTCTTTTTCCTTCAGAATGTAGCCCATTTATCGGTCCTTGAGAAATCGACGTGTCCGAAGTGGTTACCGACGTTGTATTTGGAGTTAATAGTATCGAAGCATGCGATGTTTTCACGCTAGCATCCGTTACTGTATTAGATGTTCCGTTAATCAGTTGGATGCTGTTAATGCGTCAAATCCAGATTTCTTAAATAAGTGCACTGACATCTGAAGACCATCATCTTTTTATGTTATTCTCTCCCGAACTGAACTGAAGCTGAGCTGAGAAGAGAGATTTATCTGGTTTTATTGTTGTCTTTTGCTGTTAGATATTAATTTAAACGTTAAAAGTTGACGAGACACTAATAACCTCCCGGTTTCTCGTACGTTTGTTAAAGATAAACTCATGTCAACATAAAAATGCTAAACGCTCTTTGGTTGCCTGTTGATCATCGGCTGTCGTCAACCAATGAGCGTATAGTATTTGGTATGTTAATATGAGTTTGACAAACGTACGAGAAACCGGAGGGGTTTGTGACTTTTTACCGAACTTTTTCATATATCTTGCTATAAATTACGTTACATATACATAGTCATTAATAAATGCGGTCAACTAAAATATTGTGACCTCAGTAACGCGTGCCAAACCGCATTCGAATTTCTACAGTGTAAGTGCCTCATCCCAATTTTAACATACTGTCGTGGTAACGTAACGGCCTTACCCTCATTGTCTCCATTTCAACGAAGCAAAACCGCATTGCCGCATATGTCTCCATCCGAACTAATTAAAAACGTCACACACATACTCTCCAAGTGAATAACCCTCGAGCGGAGTAATTGTGCGCTATATATTACCGTATACGCCGTATATCTCGGGACAGACAGACGCGACGCCGGAGACTTGTATACCGTACAACGTATATCACCCCCTGGTGAGACACCTTTGTCTTGGTGTGAATTTATATATTACATGCCTCTATATTTAAGGCAGCCAAGTTGTTCAGGATGTATAAATATATGTAGTCGTCGCTGTAAAAGTTTTCAAAAAGGGCTAAACGTGAGGTCCAAAAGTGGACATTCTTTCTATGTAATGATTCTAGAGTTTTTGTGAGTTCCATTGATTAATTACATAAGCAGCTCCGAGGCTGGCTGAGGGTTAAAAATCAATCAAAACTTGTAGAAGATACAGTAATTTAGTTCTAAAAAGAATGTAGTGATTAAATAACGCCTGAAAGGTCAGTTTTATATTTTCAGGAAGAGATTCCATACAGGTGTGTAATGAAAATCCCCTGGAATTCCCTTCTTTAACTAGAAAATAGGTAATGATTTTTAAACGGCTGAAGAGGTTTTTTTGAATCATAGTTAAGAAATAAAAACACTTAAGATAAAATCAGAATCAGCTCATCCGTTTGGGAGCTAACACAGTTACAATACACAGATACTATAAAAATACACGTTAAACTTAACTATAACTCTGATTAGTCGGGGATTAAAAGTAGAAGCGAATATTACCAATTTCATGAAGAAGTGGACACTGATTTACTGGACCATGTTCACCATAAAATTTTCATATTAATCCAATAATAGAGGTACATCGTATTTGCGATGGTTTGGACAATTGCCAGATTGCAATTTATTATTTGACGCAAAACGCCACGCGCGAGTTTGGCTAGATTTATAATAAAAGTGTAATTGTTATGTCTACTTGATTTATGAACTTGGTAGCCGTCTGGACAGTGTAAGCGGAGATCATTTATAAATATTTCTATATATCAGGCAATATCAGCATCAATGAAATATTGTAGGCAATGATCGAGTCGACAATCGACATGCTAAACTGGTAGACCTTTTCTGACGTGTTCCTTTATGATCTCATCACTAACTTACGCCTTCCACTTTAGCAGTCTTGCACAATTCCAACGAGCGTTGACATTTTAATATGGATATTTTTGTGAATGTGTACATAATGTTTATATATATATAATGTTTATGTGCATAATGAGCCTCTTCGATAAATTTTTACTCACATTGTGTAAATATTCACTGGCATAAAGGTCATATTGCGATGAATTATTATACATACATACTAATTGGTTTATTGTCAATATTAAAGAATCCTCTGACAGAGATAAATGAGCCAACTATATATTATAACTTCGTCTCCATATTTAATTTAAAGTATATTGTCCGAATCCTTTGATAGGCAAAGATAACGGTATGAGTTTATTAGACATCTTTGAGATAACAATTCAGTTTAAGCTTGTATACTGATTTCTATGCTCTGTCGGTTTGTATCTTACGTAAGTGTTGGTTTAATAAAATTTACTATTTGTGGGTATACTAGAAAGAGTTCGCATTGCGGGTTATAAATCAATAACAAAGCGAAGCAAAACGTTATCGACCATGTTGCTTATTTTGTTTACTCCAACAGGGTCGGCTTTCGAATCATCATCAATTTCTACATCACCGTCGACACCAGGCTGTCGGCTACTCATACCATCCATATTATACGATGGACTTCACCTTGGCATTCATTGATCGGGTTGACCTCGAACTTGGCGCCAGTTATGTTGGTATTTTATTTATGTTTCTCAGGAACCGCAGATCGTCTTAATTTGTTTAGGGTGTTGACCAGAGAGCAAAGACCTTTGCCAGGTAGCTGCGTGGGTTGGAATTAGGTTTGATATTGAGATTTACGAGCTTAATGAGAGCTTGCAGAAATATAACGATAAAAATTTTCATATTAATTTGTCTTGTATGCCCGAATGTATTTTAATCTCAATGCAAATTATTTTCAATTGCTTCAATGATATTTGTTAAGTTTTTGATTAAAAGCACAATACATGTATGTACATAATACATGTTATTATATGTCACGATATGAATTAATGTATTCGTACGCATTATGTTTCTATCAGTTTCATTTATTGTTTTTATTACATCTTTGAATAAACTTCCTACGACTTTATAAAACTGCTTGTAATCTTACAATCCTCTGAAAGCTAATATCCGTATAATATCCGTAATAAGTAATCAAAAGTTGATTACTTATTACTTTTTAAGTTTTTACGTTGTTATTCAACGAAAGCCATTGCGTTTTCTGAATTTCTGCACTTTGTGACGAAGTTAATTTTGAAAATGTACCGTAAGTAAGTAAGTAAGTAAGTATCCTTGTTTCTGCCCACCAAAACAAAAGGCACGGAGCGGTTATTGTTATTACTGCCACGTATCAGTTTTCAACGAAAATACGACTTGTTTCGGCCTTGTGAAATTGGGGTAACTCGCTATTTTTGATGCACAGTATAATGTACCGCGACTGCACTTCATTCTGGGAACCTTGTCCGGCGGTTAACGTGTTTATTGCTTAGCGAATTGAGTTAACAGGTTGAATTTTATCTTTTTATTCACCATTGGTTCAAGCGTTTTAAACCCGTCGGGTGCCATTAATTTACATAACAACAACAGATAAACTAAGAAATATGTACGACTGTCGTATACGAATAAAATTAAATGATCCATCTTATTGTAACCATGCTTTTCTATTATCTTCCTATGCACCATTAAAAAAGTAAATAATTTGTCTTTTTATTAATTTCGTTCTATCAATTTTGTGCTACATTTCATGTTTTCGTTTTTATAATGCATATTAAAGCAGTCTGACAATTCGCCGCGGGCTTCCTTTTGTACAAAGTGGTGGGTACTATCCGTGGCAAGTCCCGGGGCAGGGGCCATTTGAATATGCGCCTCGTTGAATTTATAACGAGGATTTTACAGCTGAAAAGATTCGTAGCCGGACTTTCAATGCAATACAAGCGGCGCGGCGTGGCGTGTAGTTGCTGGTTGAATTTTGGTAGGAGTTTTCAGAAGCCGGCAGTGAAGTTCTTTGCCAGCATCTGATAGATTTGGTTTTTATTTTTTTGGTATTCAATACAAAAGTGAATAAGAATTTTAACTGTTAGTTTGCACTCAAGCCTTATTTCTAACAATAAACTTTCACTACCATGTCACTAATAACATTAACTAATCTAACAACTGAAACCTCTAATGACGCTGTAAATAAAAATATCGTTATAACAATAATACTAATATTTTACGAGATATGTTATCTAGTAAGTTAGTTAGTGTTTTAGTTTTAAGATTTTTGTGGGTTAGGTAGGTACATAATTATCCTCATTGGGCAACTAGAAAGTAAATAGTTACACGTATTTATATAATTATATTCCTTGTTTTATCGTCATTTCATGTTTATAGTATACTCTTTTTTCCTTGTGTTCTTTCTGATGACTGTCTTGTAAATTTTTTTTTTAAACATAGAATGTAAATCCAATTTTGGCTGTAGGTTTAGTGTATAAGGTATAAACTTTGTTAATTAAGGGCGGTGGATTTAGTAAAATAAATAAAATAAAATAAAATAAATAAAGTGATATGTTTAAAAATATTGTTAAAAAAAATTAATTTTCATTTTGTTGTGATTTCAATTTATTATTCAAAACTAACCAAAGCCTTTTTGATCCTTTCTCTTATAATCGCTTTCAACTTTGTTGGTTAATCTCAAGCAAGCTTTAATAGTTTCGTACGAACTTTGGAAAAAAAAAAATGATTATTTTGTACTGTGCTGTGATGTTAGCAACTTAGCACCTATTCTGTTTGTAATAACGACGTAACTTCCTCATATTTTATAAGGAAGTTACATCCTTCTTTCACAGACATTAAATTTACCTTCCTCCAGTCCTCTTCGTCGTAGTAGTAGCATACTTTCTTTACCTACCGTGTCGTGAATCCCCGGTGTCATTCATCTTTGTCCAAGTTGTGTAGTGATGTCATGTATGTGATATGGAAGGCCCTCAAAGGACTGGTTTCTCGTTTGCCTTTTGTTTTATGTCAACTTTTCTGGAACCCCTTTGTCTTGTCATATATATGTTAGGTTTAAGATGACCTTGTTTCTGTTCACTATGGTATACTCTCTAACGATTAGAAAGTACCCATATCACAGATACCATTAGTCTAATCGGTAACAATGTTTAGTTCCTAATTTATTTCCTGATTTGTATTTCTATGATCTAAAACTGTTTCGCCTGCTTAGCGTACTTAACAGATTATTTTTTTTCCTATATTTTTGAATCTGTCTATCTTGATAAAATACTATTATTATATTCTTTTAAATTATGTGCACATTGTAATATCTCACGTAATAACAATAACAATATTAACAATATTCCTTATCATTAAGCCCACCATGTGTATGCTTGTCTGTCATCGGCTTGCTATGATTATTTTGGCAAGCCCTGTGTTGTCTTTTGAAGATATTTTTGTACAATACCTACTCTACATAAAACTGGGGCAAGCACACTGACCTATTAAACCTACTTGAAGCTTGATCTTGATCGAAAGAGTGCCCCTTACACTCTCGCTGCCTTGAGCATAAGGCTTTAGAGAGAAAAGTTCTACTTTGCAATATTTTAATGGGACTGTCAGCGCGGAGTTGCAGGTTACAGTTCAAATGTGGATGGCTCGAGTTTTTAACTGAAATGAGATAATAAGGCTCCTTATTTCTCTTTGCAATTTTCTTTTCGGAACGTTGTATTTTTACTGTTATTTGTCTTAGTCTTTTCAAAATTAAGTGACTTGTCTGATATTACAAAATTCTCTGATGCGCAGAAGGCTACTCCTTCCCTTCTAATTATAGCAGCATAGCTTGCTTGTTTATGAAGAAACCCTCCGGCAGCAATCGACGGCACCGCACGACGACATCCTTCCTCGGATTCCTCCAAATATCGTCGGTTTACGATCGCCGATGTACATAAAGCGAGTCTCGATACGAAATTGGATGTATCCCGAACACCAGACAGATATCGACTTGTTTATTCAACTGAGATTTGCGATATGAATCTGCGGATTTATAAATGTATCGCCGCGCTTCGATTTACGATCGGGAAGCGAAAAGTTTCCGGATCGCGGGTACTTTAAGTATTTATATTATACGACTAGCTGCTGCCCGGGGCGTTGCCACGCGTAGACTACATTACCTAAAGTAATAGTTATAGGTACTTAGCCCCGATGCAGACCGGCCACCGTCCACAACCACCGATGGCTGCCACGCACCACCGCCACTTTCGCAGCAGTAGCGGTTACGCGCGACAGCCACCGGTATTTTTGGAAGCTGCCACATTTTATGCTGTGCAGTCTCATGCTTCTGAATAGTTTACGTGTGTCAGTGTAGTCTTTGTTCTGCATAGTATATATTTCCCACCTGCATTGCACAGGAATGAAAAAATGGCTTTATTTTTAAATCCACAAGCCAGAACCTTTTAATTAGAAAGATTTAATAAAAATTTAAATTATGTAAGCTTTAATATCTTTTGGTACGTATCTTTTTTACTCCTAAAACGCCAAACAACCTGTAAAGGCATAAATAGAAAAACTATAAAATAGATAGGTAGCAAAAAGGTTAAATTCTCAATTACTTATTGTATCTACCTACCTCTTAGAGAAGCCTCTTTGGTCATAGCCTACACAGAGATTTTTTTCTTTAATCTGTGCCTCCAGATAAAGTAGGCACCAAAGAGAATATAACCGCTTACGCTGAGTAGGCACCAGCTAGGTGACATCAAGTTACCGTCAGTGGCCATAAAAAACTCACCATCTCACCATGAAGCGGCCATGTTGTTTATAATTCAGTTTCGTTTCGTAATGAAAACTTAATAATTATGACCAAAAAAAAATTAATGAAATTTCAATTTTAACATATCCTATTTTAAGCGTCGGTTATTTCTAAGCATATTAGTGAAACCTGCATGAAAATCAGTTCAGTATTTAAGGAGTTCAGTCATAACAAACAAACAACGACACATCACTGTCCCTAGATGGCGCTGATACAAATAACATTTCATAATGTATGGAAAAAGGGCAAAAAGCTGCGGGCCTGCATCGCGCAAGCGATATTTTTTGAACAATAGAACCTATAGGATAAATTACATTGGATATAATTATGTGTGTGTTCCGAAGCATTCCAGAACATCACATTTATTATATGTAGGGATGTAGGGATAGTACAATGTTAGGTGGTAGGAATAATTAATAGGAAGGTCAGTTGACCAAAATGCCGGATCTCTCTTTAATTTGAATTGTAGGTTCGGATTATTTTTCCATATATAATTCTCTTCTGACGTTGTGAGAAATTAAGATATTAAAGTAACATCATATTGTTCTCCTATATATACATTTTAGTTTTTTTGAGAGAATTTATATTCATTCTGTGATCTTTTCAAAGCTACCATTCAGTAATTTTCATTTATTGTACTGGCCGATTTATCAATTTCACTAACAACAATAACAAACGTCACACTAATAGCTTAGACATTTAAAAATATCTACAATATCAAGGAGCCGGTCGAGAAACCATTAATATACTCGTAGAGCAAATGTTCCATCTAGTCCGTAGTATGTATTCTGTGCCAGTAGTTAAAATACGTAATGTTATAGATTATTATTATGTATTAAAGGAAAAATTGTAATGATTGAAAGAATTATTTTCTCGTTTTTATCAAGATAGTGAATAGGCGACTTCTTACATTTATAACAATTTCACTTACTCGGTTAGTAAAACAATATTTCAAATGCATAAGAAGAATTCTTTTTCACCTAATCAATCATATCATAGCGTACCTACTAAAAGCAGACGTGGTTAAGAATTGTTCAAATCTTCGAAGAATTTCGATCATCGTCAGAGGTGGGATAAAAGTGTAATCTTCGCCTTCTTTATCCATTAGTGCAACCGAACTTGGCAAGAATAATTTACAGCTCAATCAGTTTTTATATCACCTCCTCGTTTACTCTTCATGTATTGTAAACTATCGTACGTAACGTAGGAGCACGAGCCGTGGTTTCCACGCAGCTGTAGTAAATCTTCACTAGGCTCCGGACACGTGCGACCTTGGTACTACGAGCAGGTTATTTTTAAAGCTGTTTTCTTTTGTGTAAGTTTTAATATGTAGAAAACTATCTATCTCAGTATCGCCATCTTGAAAATATTGACTGAACCTGTTAGTAGATAGTTCAGCCGTGATATTACAAGGACACAGAACAGAGGGCTGCTTCTCGGCTTGTCTGGGTCTCGGCCTCTTTCATTTAGCAATTCGTCTGAAATAATATTGTAAAGATTAATTCAAAAGCTTGAGAAGAAGCCGCACAGTGTAAAACTCTTTCGATCCCATATTGTTTTGATTGATATAAGTGTGGTGCGTGACTATAATATTAACATCACCACATGGATCATGTAAAACGGAGGATGTATAAAGGTAGTAAGTGGATAAATCGTATCGTTGCTGAATATATCACTCCTATTTTGGATATGGGCTACTTATTATCCCGGGTAAAGGGACGATCCCGTGGGGAAACTGGTACCTCTGGAAAGCGCCAATCCTACATGAAGTTTATGAGCGCTGAAAATATATTTTATAGTAATGCATAATATAGGTAGATAGAATAGAGAACTTCTTATTGTGCATATACATATACACAAGTAGGAATAAAGGAAAACTTACAAATTAGCTATAATACAAGTCATATTATACAAAAACTAGCACCCAATGCAAAAAAAAATCATATCATAGTGTACTGATTACCATTATATCTGATAGCCTGTTAAGAGCTGCATCAATAGTAAAAGTAATTGTTGATGTCGATGCAGATTTACCACTTCACTATCATATCAGCAAGCTCACGCCCAACCCAACATGCCTCAAAGCAAAGCAAGCTATTGAGCATTCTATGGCCCGTATTACAGAACGATACTCACCTCCGGTTTCTCGTATGATTGTTAAAGTTAAACTAATGTCAACTTAAAGATACGGAACGGTCATTGGTTGCCGGTTGAACATCGGCTGTCTTCAACCAATGAGCGTTCATTATTTTCACTTGAGCACCGATCATCACTGGTCGATGATCGGTGCTCAAGTCGGGATTTCATTCACAAAATGATCAATTTGTGAAATCTTGACTTGAGCTTTGATTGACGAGTGAGCAGTGCGCATGAATGGTCATGTAATACGGGCCTATGTCAGTCAGTGCATTCCGAGTTTCCATCTTTCGGTTACCTAACTAGCTATTTGTTTAGATCTTTGAATAACACATTTACTTTTCCTTTTATCTGATCCATAAGTTTTATATAGACGTTAAAAAAACAAATGACGTCCGCACTCACTTCTTCCTGTACAATTAACGTCACAGCTGGTGGCAAACGATTCATGTGTCTAGGGAAGCAGTCTGTTCTGTACTACGTAGTAGTAGTCACGGTGTAATAGATGTTTACGGATCTATACCACGTGGTTGATGTTGATACGCACAGTACGCACTTAACAAGATAAAGGTGTTCAATGTTAAGCTTATATTTGCGTACAAATCCTATGACGTGTTGAGTGATGGTGTCGCGTTATTGATAAATATGATAAAAGTTTTCCCCTTTTTTATTATTGATACTCTATTTTCTATTCTACTCAAATACACACAATTTAAATGCAAGTTTAACCTTTATTATCATTGATCTCCGGTAATATAGATTATTTCTCCTACATAGAATGCATTTTCAACATTTAATAGTGGCACTAATGAACGAGAAAGAGGCACAATTAAATTATCTTATCAAGTTGATTATAAATGGTACAACAAACTTTACAAGATTGTTCCATAACTCCGCAACACAATATT
The DNA here is from genome assembly GCA_910589525.2 of Ennomos quercinarius. Classification (NCBI taxonomy): domain Eukaryota; kingdom Metazoa; phylum Arthropoda; class Insecta; order Lepidoptera; family Geometridae; genus Ennomos; species Ennomos quercinarius. The sequence goes on from OU342500.1 coordinate 16,773,512, forward strand.
AAAATTGTAACAACGTTAGACTCAACAAAAATACATTACTCAAACTCAAACAAAGTTTAGCTCACAAATTATGCCACTCCTCATTTGTTTGCTACATGTTCCAAATCGTGCAAAATGTTCGAAGCAGCGGAACACTACTCTACACAGTACACAGGCTACTTATAACGGGTGGCGCAAAAGTACTGGCACTAAAGAAAATACTTTTATTTTTTTTATATGACATTTTCTGTCATTCTGTTGTTGAAAATTGTGTAGTGAACAAATGTAAAATACACTGAAAATAAACATGGACCGTTTTACTCCCCAAGAACGTGGAATAATTGTGTCAATGTTCTTACGGAATAATTCATCAGTGATAAGAACACAACGTGAATTTCGTCGACGATTTCCCCACCGTCCGGCACCGATTGGTCGCACAATTCGACGCTTTGCCACACGCCTTGAAGCAACTGGCTCAACATTGGATAGACCTAAGTCTGGGAGACCAAGAACAGGCCGTTCAGCTGAAAATATCGATGCTGTGCGCGAAGATGTGGAAGAGTGTCCAGAAACATCAACGAGGCGACGTGCCACGCAATTGGGCATTTCCAGACGGACCCTGCAGCGTATTTTGGTGAAAGACTTAAAGATGTTCCCGTATAAAACTCAAATGACTCATCAACTGCTGCCTGCTGACCACCGAGCTCGTCTAGATTACTGCCAGCGCGTCATAAACCTCAACCTTGAAGAGGATGATTTTCCTTCAAAATTGGTTATGAGTGACGAAGCGCATTTCCATCTCTCAGGGCATGTCAATAAGCAGAATACTCGGTTCTGGGGCACTGATAATCCGCGCATTATTCAAGAAACACCTCTACACCCACTAAAAGTTACTGTATGGTGTGGCATCTGTGTTGACAGAGTGATCGGACCCTATTTTTTCGAAGACGCTGGAGGCAATGCGATAACTGTCACTGGAGAACGCTACAGAACCATGTTACGTGAGTTTTTGATACCCAGTTTGGACGAATTGGGGCTGGAGCACATCTGGTTTCAACAAGACGGCGCTACGGCACACACAGCGCGCGACACTATGGACTTAGTGAGGGACGCTTTTCCAAGCCGAGTTATCTCTCGTTTTGGCGATTTGCCTTGGCCTGCAAGATCACCCGATCTGACCAGTCCAGACTTCTTTCTTTGGGGTTTTTTGAAATCTCGGGTGTATGTGAACAAGCCACAGACTCTCGCAGCTCTAAAAGAAAACATTCGTCAAGAAATAACGAACATATCGCAGGAAGTGTTACGGCAAGTTATGCAAAATGTCATAAATAGGGCTCAAATGTGTATCAACTCTGGAGGTCACCATTTAAAAGACATCATCTTTAAATCCTAATGGTACGAAATTTAATGGCACAAATATACATTTAAAAAAACCTAAATCTAGTTTTCTAATTTAGAAAAAATGTTATAGCTGAACCAAATAGGGTCTTTACTTTTGCGCCACCCAGTATTATGCTCAAATAACACAGTCTAGCGAAGTTTGTAGGAAGGCGTTGTGCCAGCCCAGTCTGTTTTACAATTCTAATTGAAACTCGTTGTGAATAACGCGATACATTTGATTTAGTATAATGTAATGGGTAGGTCAGGGTTGCCAGTATTTCTGGCCAACAAAACTGTTTAGGACAGTTTTGTATGTCAAAGATATTGCTTAGCACATTGTTTCCTATAAAAAGCCTGATCATAAGATCAGCTTTTCCAGAAATGCAATTGTAATGAGCTGATGATGAAAGAGCATACCACTTTCAATTGGATAGTGTTTTGTTGTTTCTGGAATACTTTAATAATTTATTGGCTCTAATTTTATTTACAGTTAGAATACTTTCATTTTATATGAGGGTTGGCAGCCCTAGTTCCCACCCGTGAATATTCGCATTTCGTAAGGCCGTCGTTCGGTCGCCGTGTCCGGGTTTCTATGGTTTAGATCATCATTTAGAGATTGTCTTTGTTTAAACCTCATGATGACGGAGTTATGGTGGAAGGTGATGCGGGAAACAAGAGAAACATCTCAAAAATTTTCGTGTTAAATGAATAAAGGTGGTAAACCTACATGTTTTAACTACTTACATCTACAACAACTATGTTTAGGCACTATCAGGTATCGACTCTTGTTTGTAGATGATCTTCGTCATCAATGCCAAGCTTTTCTTAATTCTTGCAAAATTCGTATCCATTATGTTATCGCCGGTTAATATTTTCTTCCACATGTTCATGTTTAAATGGGTACATAAAGTGTGAAGTATTCAAGGTCCGGTCAGTGCCCCTCGCAGCATCAGCTTGGTTCTCGCTATATTATTTCCTTGTGGGGCTATTTTCGGAAAGCACCAGACTCTTTGTTCCATGATTGTGAGATGTATCATGTAGCGCTAACTGGAAAGATGATATAAATACAAAGAATTGAGATGTTTAGACTCGACTGAGTAGAAGTTGGCAACAAAGCAGCTGTGATGTGATTAAATGTAAATACGTCGACCTTAATAATAGTATAGTAATAAAAAGAGCCATGTGTTCACTCGGCGATGAAATTCATAGGACAAGACTGCTGTCGCCAAAGTCATTGTGCGATGTTGCTGAGCAGGCAGCGTCGTCAGCGAGTAGGTAATACATTTTACCCAAACACTTCTCCAGAACACACCTCTGAGCACAATATTTATGTCTGTCCCCAAATTTCTTTAAACAATTGTGCTTAGAGATCTGACTTGAACATCTGGGTTTGTTTGTGCCTGTCCTTGGGTTGCTTAAAACTCCAATGAGCAGCATTTAAACTTAAACATGATGTCATCGTCAGACTTGGGATGGGCGTTAACATCGTTTCTTTTGAACTAACTTTACTTTGCTATAAATAGTAGTTCTGAGTGTTAAACACTCTTCTTAGGCTTTAAGACTGAGGTGGTTTAAGTAACTTATGTGAACTTCACAAACACAAAAGTTTCTTGCTCCCCTGCTTAGTTTGTACCGCACGGAACTTTTAAGTGGACGTTAGGGTGATCCTCATCATGTATTCTGTCTTCACTTCCTCGTAAAGTAATTGTGATTTCAATTCCTGGGATTTAAGTTCCATAAACCATGTTGTAGTAATATAACGGATAAATCGATACATTTGCCTATTGATTTTTTAGTGTGGTTTATTGAGGAAAATAGGTTGTGCTAAGAAATCTAGGATCAGACTTGATAGGAAATATTTTTCAATCTAGCGCCTTTGGTGAATCTGATTCTGACAGCAAAATCATGTTGTATGTGGCAGCACTTTTGCTTTTCCAATTTCGTCAGGCGCGAATATATCGCGTTGCGATTATTTTTATAGCCAATATATTTTGCATCACCTATTATAATTTACAACTTTCCATACGATGCCAACGCCTGTACCTACATTGAAAAGCCTTTTAATTTTCACTGTGATATTAATTAACTTGACTGTTTTGTTTGTTTCAGGTAAGCTCCTTATAATACCAAGTTTACCAACAATGGCTGCGTTTGTATCGTTTGAATGAGATGTTGACTGAACATGACATATTAAACAGACATAGCGGATGTGCCACTTGCAGTAACGTATCAAGTAAGAAAGGTATTCATTACCGTACCAGTGGAACTAGAGAAATTGAAATTGTACAGACGTAGGCGATGTTACATTCACTTCAAAATTTTGATTGAGTTGTGTATTTACAAATCAAGTAAGCCTAATTTCTGAATAGACACGACAGCTATCTTGCTTGCTAAATACAATGTGAAAGTCCTGTACGCTTGTCTATTATTGTTTTTTTTAAGTCTGAGCGTGCGAAAGAATCGTTGCTCTTGTGGTCCCGGTTTGCGAATAGGACCACCCCATTTCTTCCTGAGGGTGCCGTAAGAGCCGGCTAAGGGAATATCCAGGGAATGGGCAGCAGCAATCTCCTTGGCACATTAAAATGTTCTGCGATCACCAAGCCGCCTGGCAAGCGTGGTCATTATGGTATATCCTCCCCTACGATAAGCGTCCAAAGTGACGTTTTATGGGGGAGGCCTGTGTTCAGCAGTGGACGTCTTGCGGCTGATGAAGTGAAGTGATGCGAAAGAAAAAGAAATAGATAATGCTTTCCCGATATACGTCATTTGTTCCAACTATTTATAATGTTTGTAGAAAGATGCTGCTTCCACTATTTGTTCTTGTATAAGGTGCACTATATTTATATCTTATCGTAATATTATACCGCTCTGACGTCACGTCGCCACTCACAGCTTGATATTATTCACTCGGTAACTCGTCCAAGTTTACTCGACAATTTGACTCGAGTGTTGATTATAAGGATAAAATAGTGAATGTTCAACGTTTACTGATCAGAATTCAACCTAGACTCAATCTTAATACGGTTTATATTCAAACGATTATTAGAGTGATACTAAATCAAGATTGACGTAAATATAAACGGAGCTTGAATTGAAATACAGAAATGTGTTGAAGTTAGAATCTTGTATATTGCATCAAGTGATACAATGTACAAGATTCTTTGCGGAGAAAGATTTTATCGCTCACTTGAGGTACTTCAACAGCATTCATATTCATGAATCCTTTATTCAAGCTATAAGATTCTCTTACTTGAGATAGTCGAGTTGAAGTAACGGTCATAGCTGTTCTCGTGAGTTTTCTGGGAATGAAACTCTTGAATGTAATATAATTTACATTCCATTGTACATCATTATTCATATTGTATTTTATTACACTTATTTTATGTTAAAATTGATGGATAATTTTATTTAGATGTCCAGTCATTACGATCATCGATTGTTATCGAACCTAATTTGTAATTTCTAATCGCGTTCTTTCATCTCATCAAATTAATTTATCGTCATCAACTAAAGATAAGTGTTTTTAATAATATGTTTTTGGATTTCCAAGGTTCATGATAAAGGCTTTGATGTGTTTCATAACTTCATGAAATTATTTCGACGTTTTATGTAGTACCTAACAAATTGAAATTCAAAGAAATAAGTAGTTTACGTTTAAAACTTAATCACCAAATAAAAAGAACATGATCCAGCCTTGTTAACATCTTCATAAAGATGGAACTGTAAATGTAACATAGCAAATTGAATTACCAGTAATTGCTAACCATACAAGTGTTTAGCACTAACCGGGCAATTATCGATGCTTGTTGATCAACAAGCATCGATAATTGCATTGCCAGCATTATGATACACTTGATCATCTCGATAGATTATGAAATCCAGTACATTGTTTAATAACAATTTACATGACGTAATAACTATAAAATATCAAGGAACTGTTATCTAACTGTACTTCACAAAATTAGAAACTGACTGTAGTTGAACAATTGCAATATTTTAAGACAATAAGGACGAATGAAGAGTCTTTGAGAACAGTGTTTGCAAAATAAGAAATGAACATTGTTGAACTAACATTGTGAATAGCTTTTTTAATTTCAGTTTCAGAGAGTTATTTTCGTTAAAGCTTAAAATAAACTGTCCGAATATAGTAGGTAATTTAATAAATCCTCCGACAGTTAACAGAGTGACAGTTTTTATTAACGGCCTGATGCCTGATATCGCTTCAGAAGTTTTAATAACAGAAACAATACCGTTCAGAACAATGCAACTTGTCAGTGTTGAAAGAATATAGAACAAAGAATATGAACAATATTTTGACGTCAATCTTCTATCACGTAATTCTTCAAGTTCGATTAATAATAAAGTTCTAGCAGATCAAGGAGTTCTGGTAAAATGGCTTAAAAATCTGGACAATGTTAATAACAAACGATACGATGTGATTATAGACAAAAATACGTACGGTAAAAAAGTCATTTAAAATTTAGAGCGAAATAAGTCAAGGAAAGGTTGGCCATTTTAGAGTGACCTGCGGGGCTAGCATAAGCTATAAAAATCGTCATGTATCTTCTCGAGAGAAAGCGTTCGACCAGTGAACGATCACGCGGACCACGTCAAAAAACATTACTTGCGTTTTCATTTTGTCAAACGCTTTCCGTAGATAAGAGATTACTTTATCAAAGCTACACCTAATGAAGATGCGATATACACGCTAGGTACTACTGCTATTGAACTGATGATCAGCACGACGTCGACGCCGATGCCGTTCCCGACGGTCCAACTCTAATCGAAAATGTACGTATCCTCTAACGCAGCGGTTACTTCACCGCACACTTTGCCGTATTGATTTGACCGCAGAAGCCTCGGTCTAGTAAGAGTTCAGTAGCATCAGTAACTCAATATTTGAGGTCAGGATTCCGTGGTTAAACCTTGACAGGCAAAGCAACTTTAAACCACCAACCCTAAAAACCAGGCTAAGTGTACTTTGGCAAATTGCGGGGAGCATTGTTCTTAGTAACTAATGGAACTTACTTTTTTCTGTGTTTAAGTGTTCTTTAAAAGTTTGCAAACAGTGTGTTATACATTTATATATACAATCACATTATACACAGTTATGATACCTGAAAAAGAAATGTGTCTGATGATTTTTCACCCTGCTCCAATCGATCTATTTTGACTTTTTTCTAGCTTGTCACAGATTAACTATATATTCACACTAATTTATTTGAATCCATTAAACGGATTTCTTTACATAGAGACCCCGCTCTCAAAGAATGGATTACGGACTCATCTAATTAACAACCGCTAGAAAGGTCAAGTGCGAGCGAAGTAAGTTCTTGGCTGGGAATTAACAATTATTTAACAGCATGGTTGTCACATCACAGATCTTTGCTTAATGTTGCTTAAATACAAATTCAAATTAATGAATTTGTCAAAATGTAGGTATTTACAAAAAAATGATGATTAATTTATACTAATATGTTCCTTATGCATTCTCACCAGGTAGCCGTGTTATTAAAAATTGTTAAATATAGGGTATATAAGAAGGAATTTATAAAGAATTTATAAATAGGGGTCTTTAATTCGATTTGAGTACCAGTACCAGCGCCAACTTGTGCCAGCCCTATTGTTGAGCCGAATTTAAGTAAATTTCACAAAACGGTTTAAAATGTGACCTTTCGACCTACTGTGTCTCATTCATAATGAATCCGCTATTATGTCGGTTCCAGCACCGCTCGCACTCGTGTGAAGTCTGTGCCTTTATTTTGATGAAGATTGCGATACTTTGTATTGGAATGGTATTTTAAACAAGGATATTATTGTGATTCAAGTGTAAGACGTAAAGTTTAACTGCTTCTTTTATTACCGCGACATATTTATTATTGCGGGTTTTATGCATTACATGCAGCCTGCAGCATAATAATTTTCATTAATTTAACGAGTCAAAATATAATAAATTATAAATATGTGTGGACATTTCACACAGCGCCATCTAGCCCCAAACTAAGCATAGCTATGTAAGCCAGTACTATGTACTATGGAAACTAGATAACTGATAGAATACTTAGATACATTTTGTTTGTAAATACATACATAGAATACAAGAAAAACACCCAGACACAGAACAAACACCTATACACCACGAATTTGTGTGATGAACATAGGTTCATCACACAAATATTTGTCACGGGTGGGAATCGTACCCACAACCTATAGTTCAGAAGAGCTACCAACCGAGTCATAGATACTTTTTCATAGATTCTCAAAAAAAAAGTAGCTCCCATAAGATTTTTTTTACAATTTATTATTAGCATTTGACCACTTTCACCTGATGGTAAGTGATGACGCGGCCTACGGTGTTGCATGCTTGCCTAGAAGATACCTGTTCACTCTTGACTTGAAGACACCCAGGTTATAGTTAGCTGGAAACAAGGAGGACGGCAAGGTATTCCACTCATTTGCTGTACGCACTATAAAGTTTGATGCGGAACGCTTAGTGCGGGCTGTAGGAATATTAACGATGTAAGGATGCCGAGTTTCTGTGCGCCTTGTAGTCCGATGAAAGAAAGAATGGAGATGAAGAAATTAGTTCGTGTAATTCCATCGCACAATCTCCAAAATACAGCCTATAAAATATCGATAAGCTGGCAACTTTTCGTCGGTGCCTCAAGCTCTGGAGCTTAGCTTCGACCAACGCATCGTTACCGTGATCCTACAAAACTGATCCCCTTTTTTAAATAATACTCATTGGATCTCAGAGATCAATTAAGCAGACTTCCATCGGATTCTACATCAAATTCATTGTGTACCATCGTCGACATAAGAGCTGACTGATCAGTTTATGCAAATAAAGTATTATCAATTCTAATAAAAAAATACACGGGCAAAAGAGGTATAAATTACCCCCACCGTAAATAAACACTTGGCATCGAAAATACCTTTAACGTTAAAAAATCGTGTTTTGGTAGCGTTTGTAGTTTGTTTTACGACCGATTTACTTTGTGCATAGGAAGCCAATCGTTTATCAAATATGTCAAGTATGGGTTTAAATAACGCGTACCATATACAATAATAGATTTATCTTATCTTAACAGAAAAGATGTGTATTTGCTACACTCATCCAAAGTTTTGCTGATGCGGGTACGAATCTATATTATCCAAAATAGTGAGATGGATATTATAGAGTATATAGGTACATATGCTGACGTTTTGCATAACTATAGATTAACAATTAATATCCGTACGATTGTCGGCCAACATTACCAACATTTCTAAGATTCATAGGCGATTTAGACATATCATTAGTCATAATATATCTGAATTATATTATTGTGTACACAGATATATTTGTTCTGCTGATAGAATGATGAGCTAAATAATAGTCAACCTTAACGGCCTCTAGCTCAAAGCCACGTGAGAGGTTCGCAGCAAATACCAGCAGCCACATTCACTTCTGCTAAATACACTTGAACGAAGCTGTGAGGGGCATACTACGCCGCCGCCGCTACCGCAGCGCTTCCATCGTGCACAATGTAAACAGAGCGTGTCCGGTGCATCCACATCGACACCACAGCTCGGCAGCTCGGCACCAGCTCAGTCGTCTCCCTTCCACCATATGTAGGTCATCTCAGCTTATCGGTCACCGGTCCTCGCTCCTCGCGTCGCGCTCTGCTCGCACTAGTACCCAGCGAGAGGCGGAGGGGCGCGCACGTCACCACCTGACATGAGCCCGCGCATGCGCTACAACACGCGAATAATCAGCTGATTGTCACTTGTCACTCTTTTACATCCACCTCTTTGTGATCTCTAAGTGCTGTGATATCAAACATGGGACAGGCGTTTGGAACTACCAACTCCCACAACGGGGAGAGACAGTATACCAGAAAAGAAATTGGTAAGTTTTTGTATGGATGCTGTTATGTTGAACGCATATGTGCATATGTGTGAGTGAAACTATAATGCAATGTGTAGAAAGCTGGCAAACGCATGGGAATCGTTTGATAGGCCATGATTCACTCATGTCTGAATTACAATCTGTTTTGAGAAATCTCTTCAAAGTCTCCTGTTTCTAGTTTGTTGGTTTTCCTCATCAATATACCTATACATATTTCAAACATGTTATCCCAAGAACAGTTCAATCACTAATGACTCATTTTGACTGTGTCAAATCGTCTCTTTATTTTCAAATGAACGCTCGCAGATGATAAATATATATATTTGATTGTTCTTACAAAATACGTAATATGAAGCCAAACAGTATACCCAATGAAAACGTAGACATTGTACTCTTAGATGTAGATAAAAACATAACAGACACTATTATACATAGACTACTACACTATACACTATTATACACTATACATAGAATTATCGATGATCCAAGGCTCTCCGAAACATTAGAACCGCTCGAGCTCCGGAGGGACATTGGTTCACTGTGCATCTTTTGCCGCCTGTTCTTTGGGGAATGCTCTGAGGAGCTTTTTGATATCATCCCGGCGTCGGTGTTCTATCACCGTACATCACGCCACCGTCAAAAGGCTCATCCACATATCTTGCAAGAATGGAAATCACGCACGACTCGCTTCATGCGTTCATTTTTACCACGCACCTGCAAGATGTGGAATAATCTTCCCCCAGAAGTATTCCCGCAATGCTACAATATGCAGTCTTTTAAAAAGGGTATCAAAAAAAGCCTTACTGAGCTGGCAACGCGTCGACAACGCCCCTAGTGTTGCAGATGTCCATAGGCTACGGTTACCGCTTTCCATCAGGCGGGCCGTATGCTTGTTTGTCGCTATTAATATTAATAAAAAAAAAAAAAAAAAAAATTAAATACTAAATTGGACCGTTTTACATCTAATCATATAGTTAAAAAGTGCAATATCTCAACTGATGGAGAAGAATATCCTTCGCCGTTGCTACACTATAAAGTTGGGAAAAAACATTGTTTTCATTTAGCTTATCTGTTTGCGCGTGTCTGGTCGTAAAGTAAGAATCCTCGGGAAGCTTCCTTATCTCCAGATTGTATAGATATAATCTTGTTATCACGGATATATGCCAAATGGCGCGGTTGGAAAAGTTTGTTTTGTTGACTCGATATATAAATACTTAAAAGCAATAAATAGTTCTTGCCCATCATTGTTATTGTAGCTGTATTATTTCCAAGACTTTTGTTGTTTTTCACTTTTACTTTGATATTAACGATAAAATGAAAATATGATAATGGAATAAATTGCATCGTTGTAAACCTGCAATCGCCCTAATTTCTACTTTAAAAAGCTTACTATAAGACTATCATGAATCTTGAAAAGAAATCTCGAAAGATAAGCAATTTATTGGTGAACTCATCTGGGTTAACCCCTTATTAATTTCTTGCGTGAGCGTCGGCCTTTCCCGGCACTGAAGTCATTAGTTCAATAACATCATTCAACCTAGCTGGTTTTTCTAGATATATCTAGAATCAGATTATTGACACGAAGGTAGATCAATCAAGTACATTTGTCATTTACTAAACTTGTAATATACATTTAGATAATAGAAGTAAAAAGAGAAGAAAAAACAGCCAACTATTAGACTCCCTTACTAGGGGTATTTCGCTCTATAGAATATCCCAAAACAAGAAAATTTCCCAACTTGAGAGTATGAACAGCGATAGTAAATAACTTCTTTATATCTACGCACTCTCTTACAAAGCTTAAATACTAAATGATTGGAATTTTCCGCCTCATTAAGATTAAATCCATTGGGAAGTGCATGCAGATATGTTTATTTATAAGTATTATGTACAGCCATTTGTTATCTTACGATTATATATCGTTATCTCTCTACGTAGCTCTGTAATGTGTTTTTCTTGTATTATTCATCGTTCTTGTTTGTTATTTGATAAAATATTAAAATGGTAACAAACAGCAGTCAGCACCGTTTATGTTATTGTAATTTCTCTTATATTTTTTTTTTGTTATCGGAATGGAACTACTTCTGATGGTATTAAGTAGTTTGAAAACAAGTATATTAAGGTCATCGCGGCCAAAATTAATATTATTCGACTATGCATAATATGTACTTACAATCAATGACATTGATATCTGAATTATATTTTTGCCTGTTAACAATAATAATTAACAATCGTGTTTTCACCTGCCATCTTTACAACTCACCGTTGATGTTTTTGTTGAAGTGCTTGAGAAACCCCAGATAGATTGTATTCAGATTTGAGAATGTTCGTGTAAACTCATTCATTATGATTTTAATGTCAATATTATATTCGTGGGAATTTAATGTTGCATACATTTAAATACTATTTATTGATAATTTAGGTATTGAGCAAAGCAAAACTGTGCAAATAAAGTAATTTATTCTATGTCTGAATAACATTATTGTCATTTGTCACATTGGAGCGTTTCCTTTATGTTTGTGATTACCTTGTCACGGAGAATACACGCGTTATTTAGAACGAACTTGCAGCGCAATGTCTATTCTAAGTTTAGAATATAGTCATGTTATTGATTTGATCGAATCACTCGTTCACTAACACGATTTTCGGTAATTTCCACAATATTTTAGTTTACGACTTTTTACACTTCGTATTTTTGGTTTCCAATATTTTTAGATCGTCGTTATCATAGCTTCGGTCTATTTGCGAAGCATCGGATAGGATTTACATCATAAAATAATATTTTGTAGAGGATTAGAAGAAGAAAATATATTTGTGAAATTAATGATGCTTTAATGAAGTTTTGCACAAATCCTAATGCATTTTCAGTTCGTACAGCTCGCATCATCAATAATCAAAATCTACCTCATGTGTGTGGTAAATGACCTCTCTATAAATTAGTGTTTATTTACCATCTACATATGTTTGACACAGACTTTAGACACGTAGAGAAAGCACAACCACAATATTTACCATTTGTCTTCTCACTCTTAGGTACTTGCAGGCCTATTAGATATTTATTATATTTTATTGGCAGCGAAAGCTTTTTTACATAAGCGTTTGATTGCAATACGAATTAGTTGACATGTCTGTCGATATGTCAACTAAAGTTACGGTTTACAGCTCGTATACCAGTTTGTTCATATACATTTCGCAAATTGTATTAAACTTGCAACCGAATCCGTTCGCTGTTCTTATCTTCTTACTAGGCACTTTCCTGGGGAACGGGTTTCGCAGGGTGCTATATTAGGGCCGCTTGTTTATTTAGCCGTCGCCTGTGGCGCGCGGCGATCTAAGTAAATGGTTTATGGTCTTGTATCTTTTTGTTGTGTTTGACTTAGCTCTCTGGACTGGATGTACTTTTATGTTCCATTTTAGTTAAAAATTAGTTTAAACAGTATTTTTATAGTCTGAATCTGCACCTAAATTGTTTATCTGATTGTGGTACAGCATTATACCTATGTTTCGCTACAACGTTACGGTTAGTAAGTGTAGCCTGACTGTGTATAATATAATATTTTACTAGATGTACATAGAGCAATATTTAAATATATTCAGCTCTTGTAATGAATCTTGATAACTTTGCGTAAAGTAAAATTCTTTAGTCATGGTACCTAGTAGCTACCATGTCAATATGTTTTGCAAAATGCTTTATGTATCGTTGAGATACAGGAAATAGAATTTTTCAATGAATTGCAAAAACAATTATGTATACTTTTCTAATTTAGAATTTTGTACAAAGTACTATATTTGGCCACATGTTTGGATTTGTTCAAACATGACAATTCTGGTATTTGTCAAATCTTTACACTTACACTCTGCCAAACCTGGGCATGTGAGAGAAAGCGCTATAACCCAAACAAGTTTACTCCTATTAATTATGATATAATACGAGCATGTTAATTTTGTCCTTTGGAAAGTTTTTATGTGGAATGATAACTTTTATGGAAGTCACTTAACTGTTTAGTGCTAAAAATCGTATATCTACACCACTACTCTACACTACTTTACTATTACGGGTACTCTAGTATTATTATTCTAGAACTCCTGTAGTAAAAAAGTGTAATGCTGCAGATGAGCTGCTAAAAAGTCTTGTATATTTTACATCTTGCAGAGAGAGTTCTCTAATCCATTTAGATTTCTGATTCCAGTGGAACATAAATCCAGCATGAAGCTCTTTGTTCATGACTGAATCATCGCTGTCGTCGCGACGGCGACGCATCGGCTCGTCGTCGCCCGGATGTAGCATGTTGCATGCGTGTGCGCAGCTACCCGAGCCGTTACAATGTGCGCTGTCAAGGTTGTGGTCCTTAGCACCTTGGCGACTTACACGACCGCTACTGTTTGTTTGTTTATGTAAGCTGTTAGGTTTTTGGGTCGCTTGTCAAGTGGCTGCTGGACTGCTATTGCATATTACTGGTTCTTTTTCGTTTCTTATGTACTCTCTTTGCGATCATATGAGAGAATCAATAGGTACCTACTTCAACTTTCAATATATGATTTTTAATGGTTCAAAAGTAATGGTGACATTTAGTTTTGAGCTCCGACTGGTTTAATTGTTATTAATGCCGGCGGGTGGTCAGCGAGCCGTGGCGACGATGGTCTTCAAGGAGACCCGCTCGACGGTGACCACTTCACCTACAGCACCACAGAATAAGCGCTAGTTACTGCTGGTTTATGAGCCGTGGCGTAATTCGCTCGGTCGAGCTTCAAAATTTACTTTATTACGAAAGGCGTGAGGATGAGAACTGTTTAAATTTGCTGTTATGCTCTACCACGTTTATCCGATGTGCGCTGTACATTTGAATAGAATTTTGGATGTTACATTGATCAAGTAAAACGCATTTCTAATGAGATGTTCAAGAGAAGGATAACGACCATGCCTCTCTCGATTTATCATTATACTCATTTCATTACACAAGATTGCATAGGATCTGTCTATATTCAATTCACCTATACGTACTTAGATCATGATGATCATAGAGCTATTAGTCAACCTTACGTGAGACAGGGGCTTTACTTTACATTCGTAGCACTGTCCACGTCATCATTATTATTATCACTCGCCGGTATTTATCTATCTTAGGCCCGATTTCACCAAACTAGAATAAATTTTATTCCAGGTATAACTTTCCGAGAACAACCGAGTTACGCAAATATAGCCCTTATACCACCAATTTTGTGAAGGAATAAGACTTATTCCTTGGAAACAACCAAATGGCGTCTTTTTTGTGTAATTTCATTTGTCAATTAGCTGTATCCAAGAGTAACGAATAGCCGTATACTTGGAATAAACTTTGGTGAAATCGGGCCTTAGTCTCTTTTCGCTTCTACATCATATAATATTAGAATCCAAAATTTCAGAGCTTTCTGCAGGATCCACAGATTCAGATAATATATAAATATCATGTGTTTCTAAATCATAAAGATAAGCTGATTGTGTTGATGCTTACTCTTTAACTCTAACAACATGAGCTATTAGTTTATTAATATGAAAGAAAACAAGAATATTTCATAATTTCAAATTCTTAAAGAATTCGATAATTATATGTCTTAGGTGCGGTTTACACTTTAAAATCTTTTCCATGATAGAAAATGTCTAGAAAGTTATAATAGTTGTGCATGCACATCACAGATGGCATGTGCGCATCATGTGCGCTACTCTAGTTTGGAGCAGTGTCAATCTGGCCAATACAGTAAAGTATTTCAATTTTTTCCGCTTTGGACTACAAAACGGTTGTTAAATTAAAAGTAGTCTAGACTTTAGAGATAGACTAATGCGACACTGTAGTGCCGGTGAAAACAGGTTTCCTCAAATGGAAACTAGTTGAATTCTAAATTGATATATAAATTATAATCGAAAAAAGTTTGTTAGTTCAAGTGTTGTCCAATAAAATGACATAAGTATTAATAAGTATTTCAAAAATCAATAATAATAATTACTGGCAAAACTGTACACTATAACCGACCAGACAACAGTCCTAAACAAACAAATGAAAACAGTATATATATGTTATAGAATATAGACGTATAGACGTATAGAGCTATATGCAATACTCTCCGTCAATAAGCTGTAATCCTTAAGACCTGCCGACCTGCCGTATAGTACGCAAATTTTTAACGAACTGCTGACCTCAATTCCATATCATATTTTCAAGATTATATACCTATTAAAGCACTTGGCCCGTGCCAATTTCGACCTCCTGTTGTGGGTGAGAAACGTTAACGTTTTTCAAAAATAATAACAATACCTACGTGTATACATCTTAAACATTACATTAGTTTCAAAGAGTCCTTATAGTGTTTGCTCATTTCCCGAAATACTTCTAATGATTTTAATTGAGTCAATAGTGGCAATATTACCATACTATGTAAATGTGTACATAGTAAATTGACTGGCAGTGTCTCTTCAACGTTTTCTTATCTATTGGGAAAATAAAATAAGTAATTAGACGTGCCACACATTGAAAAATTTAAATGTATTCTAAACACCTATGCATTAAGTAGTAGGCACTACAAATTCTTCATAGTATTTATACCTATCTGCTCCTGGAAAACACAGGTCTTTAGGTGGATACTTGTACTCTCATCAACTCTATAATCAGTTGTTGACACTCACTAGGTCGACCACTCCACATACAGAATTTATTGTTTTAACAAATATGAACAACTGTGTCGCAGTATACTAAAGTTTAATTAGTAGGTTGTGCAGCCGTGTTCTCATGTAGGTATTGTAAATGTAACCAAGCTGTTTAAATAAAACGTCGTAAAGAAAGAATTAAAATAATTAAGTGGAGGTAGAGTTTGTATGTAACATTGGTCGCGGAATTGCACTTATTTAAGTTTTACAAAACATTCAAAGCTATTTACGTAGTATTTTAAACATCAATTTTATCTTAGCAAGAATAAAATAATGCACACCCGAGAGCAAGCAAAGCTAACGGAAATTTTCAGCCCAAAAATACGAGAGGATCGAGGAGCCGATACAACAATTTAATAATAACCAAAAAGATTTTACGATATACGCCAAAAATATAATAATAAAACGTTCGCCTTACCCAAAGTTTCGGTGTAAAAAAGTAACTTAAGGACCTGTTAGTAAAGTAAGTCGACCATAAATATTTGTATAGAAGCCCTCTTTATATCGCGTGCCCTAGTAAACTGGAAAGTCGTTACGAAGACTTTATCATGTTCGAAGTCGGTGCTCATTCAAATTGAAAATATTAATTTCATTCTGGATGGCATAACTTTTAGTTTTCTGCGGCGACCATTCATCGCAATTCACAATGCATAAATCGCCTTCTATGTAAATTGAATGAACGATATAAATGGTATGTATGTATTTTACATTAGTTGTTGATAATAACTACATTAGAGCCACCATATTATAGATATCATAATGTATTGTATTTAGCATACGACGACATCAGGACATGTCGGGGACCTTGGAGCAGCGACAAGAGGAAGTGTATCGTTTAAAATACAAAATAAAACCGTACGCACATCCTTTTTTTAAATATTCACGTACTAGAACCCTGTTCTTCAAATCGGCTTTGTTTGCGTGTATAATTCGCTAATTTAATATTCGGCGGGTTTGATCCCATTATGGTGAAACATCGTTGCGGCATTTTGAACTTAACAGAATGAGTTTTAGGACGGTTTTCAAATAATAGGCCAGGTGTCTGCTACGATGAGGTTTCATTTCAGGCTTCGTGCCGATTGCCGACTCACGTGGGGTGCCCAGAACGCCCTTGTCATTGACATTATCTGAAGGCGAATATCTGTCTGTGACCGAATAACACTGATTACGTAGAGGTCTTGCTGATTGTGTAGTTTCCGATTACATAGAAAATGGTCTGTAAGAAATATGAGTCTACCCTCTACCGTAAAATCATCAGCATTTGGAGAAATCAGGATCAGTACTCCTGCTCGTACGTTTCAATATGTCTTTTTTTTTTTTTTTTTTTTTTTTTTATGTGATTGAATGACGTGACGAGCAAGTCGTTCACCTGATGTTAAGTGATACGGCCGCCCATAACAGTTGCAGTGTCACCCGGAACTTATGTCTTTATAAATATGTAAATTAAATGGTCTCAGGATGTCCGCTGTTTCCTTTTAACCTTAGCGATCATTGAATTTTAACCGTAATACACCTAAGCCCACTACATCATCAAATCGCTGTCATGTCATGAAGGTCGAAATTACATGATTTAAAGCAGTTTTTTTTGTAAAGCTACTGGCGAGTCTAGACGGTTCAACCTTATCTGACATTGTCCGTTTGCTTTGCTGACGTACATTTGTTGGTGATTGGTTAAACAATAGTAGGCACTAGGCAGTGATTATTGTATCTAGAAGTCTCCATTATTCAGATCGTAATTACGTAATAAGTTTATCTGAATTGCTTCCAAGGTCTGCTGAGACGGGCCGGTTACTTGAAAATGTAGGTATTTTGTTTATATGCAAACGAATGACAAACTGAATAAATAAGCAAGTAACAGAAGTTGCAGTGCTACCTAAAATTCTAAAATCTGCGTGATGCTGTTCTGCGCTCGTCTTCCTGAGATCACTAGCTGCAGTACCGGACCGGAAGACAATAATAAAATTATAGCATTGGTGGCAGAGCCTGAAAACGAAAGTTTTCAATCAGTGTGTGTTGCCAGTGATGACTTATGGAACTGAGACATGGTCTCTTACTGTTGGCCTCATTAGTAAGCTCAAAGTCGCGCAGCGAGCTATGGAGCGAGCTATGCTCGGTGTTTCCCTGCGAGATAAGCTCCGGAACGAGGAGATCCGCAGGAGAACTAAAGTGACCGATATAGCTCTTAGAGTTAGTAAGTTGAAGTGGCAATGGGCAGGCCACATCGCTCGTAGAACTGACAACCGATGGGGAAGAAAGGTTCTCGAGTGGCGACCACGAACCGGAAGACGCAGCGTGGGCCGGCCCCCCACTCGGTGGACCGACGACCTGGTGAAAGCCGCGGGGAGCCGATGGATGCAGGAGGCGAGCAGCCGCTCAAGGTGGCGTGCTCTGGGGGAGGCCTATGTTCAGCAGTGGACGTCTTCAGGCTGTTAATGATGATGATGATTGGTGGCAGAATACTGACAAAGCAGCGGATGTGACAAGATTGGCTTTCGAACATCTAAAGTATGGCAGATTGTGTGCACTCCGGTAGTAATGTGACCGTTGAGAATTAAAGCCGCTGAGTGGTTGGCAAAGTGAAAGTAATGTTCAAGAGTATGCAGTACGGTCAATGCTTCATTTTCCGATTTTAAATATACCATAAATAAACTCATTTTCTAATACGTACTTTAAATATTATTATAGCTCGCTCGTATATTATTATTAATACTAGTTAGTTGGAATTTTTGATTACTATAAAAAATATGTTTCTATATTTATACTTTCAATATGGAGATGGATTTTGTCCATATTGAAATTTCATGGTACGTTACTTACCGAAATGTTTTTGGGAGATTGAACGGATATTATCGATGACAATCTCAATTCTTATAATTCTAGAATCCTAGACAAAACAAACGCGAGACCTGAAATGTTTTATCAGGTGTTATTTTCACGGAACATAACAAAAATGATAAATTCGTGACGAGTTTCATTTTCTTTTACATACCTATAGATGAAGATAACATTATCAGTGAAACGATATGCAAAAACACGCTGCCCCAAATATGTGGTATTGACCTTTTGAGATGTTTGACTTTGTTTGTGGAATTGTATATATTTACTACGATGTATTACAATGTTTGTCCTGTTTTTTGACTTTCTTTTATCAGTGATTAATTCTTCCATGATAAATAAATATAATTTCAATTTCATATAATTTAATTTCATTGCCGCATACTATTTTGTTGAGACTTGGGTTTTAGAATGTCGCCAAGACAGCAATGTGGAATGACCATATTTCGTTCACGCTAGGTCGTTTAAAGTTTGTTAAAGTATGTATTGGTATTACCAAGTACATTACAGTTTTAATTGAACATTAGATACTTAGGGCCTTACTTATAAACGTTAGGCGCAGAATACATTGTATGTTGTACGTTATGTAAGTGGCAAATAGCCTTTATTACTCAAGCTAACTACTACAATAATAAAAACTAACTAAACTAAACTAAACTAGCTATGTAAGTTATTTACACAATTCTTAAAGTACCCTGTCTCATTCTCACTCGTGACATTCACGTCATCGAGAAGTTAACAGTATATCTAATATATTTTAAGCAAGTAAAATTTGTAAGTAACATAGCTAATTTCATGTTTAACTTAGTCAAGAACAAATTCCCGTCAAATATGTCACTCACAAGTAGATGAGCATACTTGCGAGTTGTGTTCCAAGGTGACACACCGCACCACACGACACGATAGACGATTCGGAAATGTTTTGGTGACCTTGTCATCACTAGTGTTGTGATGTTGTCATCACCGTCAGAGGTGGCTACGCTAATATCTTTTACACTCCATATCTTTATAGTTTTAAACATGAACCTGCAGCAGGTTTAAACATGGCAGCATTATTGTTCAAGAGTGAATAAAACAATCAATCACAGTGCGCTCGAGATAAAGGTTCGTTCACAGTGCATTAGAGTGTGCTTGTGTTGTCTTGTGGGCCTTGTGGCAGAGCGTTGACGCGGGCTTCAAATATACCACAGAACACTTGAACACTTGAATAGTGAGTAACAAAGTTGATTTAGAACATTAACCTGTTCTTAAGAGTCTGACACATTTGAATGAAGACACATTTGATCCCTCGCTAATTCTACCCCAACTTGAAAGAATTGAAGATCTGGTTCATAGTGTTTAGAGGTCGCGTTAGAGATAAAGTTCAGTAACAGTAACAACAGGGTTAGCCTTGCGGCGGAACGTTGACTTTGATGCGGCTACCACTCTTATTGGAGAGGCTTGTTGATATCCCTTATCTATCTATTGTTTTAGGGCTTGCGATAGGTATTCAAGGATATCTCTATTGAACAGGTGTAAAGATACAAATGTACTTTGCTTTAGTTGTTTTTGGATTAATTAAGTAGTAATAGATATTATTATAATTAATTCTGATTTTTCCTGAGCTTTGTCATCGGGTGACATAATAATTAATTTAATTGAGTGAAAGTTAAACATTGATTTCCTTTTCAATCGACACGTCACGGAATACTCAGTCTACCGTCGACGGCGTCCGGGGACGATGCTAGGGATGTTCATGTTAAAAAAAAATATCGATATTTTTTTCGATATTAATATATCGTAGTGTTATATCGATAGTTTGCGATATATCGAACAAATATATAGATATTTTAAAAATATCGTAAGTAATTACTTGTATTTAACTAGTCTATAATATTAAATAGGGATCAGGTTAATTATGAGTAAAAACACTTTAGAGATAAAAAACAAATCAATTTTATTTATAAATCATGCGGAAATAAATAGAATGTATCAACAAATTGCAATTAAAAGTATCACCTACTTATCATTTGTTTAGCGACAAATGGCAATAGACTGAAAAACTAAGAAGAAAATTGTTTATTGCCATTTGTCGCATCTAGGAGACACTTCTAATTTGTTGACACATTCTATTTATTTCCGCAAAATTAGTTTTTATGTAATCACGTTGAGTACTTAAGCTATTATTAGCAAAAGAACGCAAGAAAATTTGAATTTCCCGCGCTAGTGTAACGTTCCACCTTAAGTCCATCTGTTAGAAGTATAGATAATTACTATAAGGCACTAACTTTGAACATATGAATGAACCACAGATTATAAAAGTTTTGTTACTAGTGCTGCCCTCGCGGAGAGTACCTATCTCATGTCTGCGTTTCGTTATTGCAAAGGCTAGTTTTCTATAATCCGGGGATTTTCGTTTTATTTTTACTCAAATTGACAATGTTGCAGATTTAAAGGAATAAGTCTTAGAGAATAAGTAGATATAAAGAAAAAATGGAATGTTACACGATATTTGGTATATCGGATGAAAGATATTGATATTACATTCGATACTAGATGATTCGATAATATCGGAAGCGATATATCGCGTACATGTATCGATATTTTTTGAAATATCGATTTATATCGCCCACTACTACGAGGCCCTACTCTGAAGTCCAACCAAACTGTGCTTGACGCAGGCACTCAACACCCATGTCAGCGACCAGTGGACACAGTGGACTCCTAATAAAATAATGTATACGTTATAAATACGTCATTTTTAATTCGGTTTCATTTTACGGCAAAGGCAACAAACAACCTTTGCCTTAAAATTTGAGCATGGTTTCACCTGTTGGAAAAGACGATGTGGTCTACGATGCTACGTGCTTGCATAGAAAATTTATTTGAGACAAAGAAGCTTGCCTATTTATCACTGTTGACTTGACGACCTCCAGAGGCTATTTTTGTTTAGGCTTCGAGAAGGAAAGATTTTTAAGCTGCCAAGTAGTATTCATCAAAATTTCGAAAAATATGTTCGACTTACCTACGTACTAGTTAAAATTAAATATGCTACGGGTGAATGGACAAATCCAATTATGACGAATTGTCATTTTACGCTCCAAGGTTTTGACGTATGAGGAATTGTTTTTTGTACATTTTATTACTATACTGATGAAGCCAAATGGTAGTTAAAAGTCTGAATGAGAAACTATAGCCTTGACTTGTAATTCTTTTGGATTCTCAACACAGACGGAACATTGATCAAATTGAACTTCTTAGTCCAACTAAATGCTGATGGTGAAATTCATGAAATCGTAAATACAGTCACTGCCATGTATTTAAGATTTGATAAATTTTAATTACAGTGTCAAGCAAGATATACTTTTGGCCCTATTTTGTATCAGCTTGTACAGTTTAGGCACAGATAATATAATACTATTTTAGGTATGCAATATTACGATTTGTCTTTCGATCAGACGTCCGTCAGTATTGCAAGAAAAAAAACCACTTACGAATTAAAATGCGATGTCTTCTAAAACATCAGCGGCATTATAAACATTTCATACATTCTGGCTAAACCCCAAAGACATAACTGTCAGATATAAGTAAATCGTAATTTCATTGAACTTGTCTCACAGTAGCTGCCTAAATCAATCCAACACATCTGAAGTAGATATCATTATATTCGGTCATCGCACCTACCACTCGAGGTTTCTATTTCCGCGGCTGACGCGCGGCGGAAACATCATCGCTATTGGAACAGCATTATTGCTGTTTACATTGGTGTATGCTGTGTGTGACGTACTTTCTTAAGATCTGCTGGGTTAGTGATTTTGGTTGGTTGTTATTTTAGTTATTAGTGTGTTTCTCTCAATACAATTATAACCCTCAATGTTATTGTTAACATATTAGTTTTGGTTTTATTATGGGATTTCTTGAATCGTGTAACGCTGTATCTGATAAAATAACTTATGGCAGTAATCTGCATCAGCTTCCATTCAGATTTAGTATCTATCAAAAATCCTATACTAATATCTGGATATCCGGCATGTAAATCGTAATCTTTGCTGCCACTTTCATCTCAAAGTATAAGTAGACAGAAAATAGTAAACAAACATTACTACTCTTCATAATATCAGTGACTATTACCTAAATGTCTAGTAATTAGTTTGCCTTTGGCATGTACTTAGATTGAAGTCAAGAGTCATCTATAGCTAGACGTTTACTTGGATGACTTCCTAAGGTTAGTATAATGATATTGTAACCCCCCCCTATCTATATATATAAATATACATAAATAATAAATATATAATTTGTCTTTAAATTAAATGCATGCTACAACTAACTACTACCTACCCCAATCTATACCTACAATTACCTACTAATCCTAATTTACCTAATTAGCAACGATGTGCTTTTGTTTTATTTTGGCCAAATGATCGTCTAGTGGATAAACCTTCCGTTGTGATCGTATTATACCCAAGTAGCGAATAAGTATAAGCATAATAAAGAACCTATAAATCTATTCCCTACGTGATAGATTGAATAAAAGACTAATTATCAATACCTGTATTTTAATATCGTAATTAAAGCTATTTTCAATTGTATTTTTAAATGGTAATTAAATTATGTTTTTCCGATTAAATAATTAGTATGAATTTCTTGTAAACAATTATAGTACAACCTTTAACGATATTTCACTTTGAATTTAGATATAAATATGTATTAAAGTTCTACCTTGAGACTAGTACAAATAAAATTATGCCTAAAATAATTCAGTAAGGAAATGAATCCGAGAGCTACGAATTGTCTACGAGTTTCGTAACCCTAGCTACGCCCTATTTAAAACATTCCCTTTACCCAATCACTATACGTAAAATTGCGATATAATCGACCTATAAGTTGAACATCGAAATAAGTTAGTTCTTAACCTAATACCTAGACTGAAGATGACCTAAAGGCCTACATTTTCTACCAAATAGAAAATATCGTAATTTATTCTGGAAAACATAGAGAATGTATAATAAACAATGTAGCATCCTTATTTCCTGTATTTATTGTAAAAATACATTGCTGGATTACACAAAAGGTTTTAGGGGTTTCCCCCAATGGTCTCCAAACCTCCCCTCATAACCATTCCGTACCACCCTTCAACTTCCATGTTAGAAGGCTGGATTCCTCAACTGTCCCATATTAGAAGGGTGGGTACCTCCACTGTCCCAAGTTAGAAGGCTGGGTGCCTAGACTCTATTAATCCAGAACCACAATATCTCTACAATTCAATACAGATAAATAAACATGAACTCTTCTAAAATAGAGTGAGCAAAAACGGTTTATATTAAATCTCATAATTTATACAAGTATATAACTCAATAAATAGCAGTCAGGGAACACTCCCTCTTTTGACTGCTTGGAATACTTTCCAAACTAGATTATTTACATATAAGTTGATTTAGTTCAACACATAGTTATAATGATGTAAAATGTAGACTCTCGCTACTTCATTAATCTGTCTATCCCAGACTGATCACTGATTTCTATCAGATGAAGAAGAAAACAACTATTAACCCTTAAGCTGTATAAGAAAGATCTTGCATTCCCTCTGGAATTTAAGTATACTTTCGGAGTCTCTCGCTCCTAATATTAACCGTCGATACAGCCATTAACTCTCAAGCTGCATTTGAAAGATCCCGCATTCCCCTTGGAATTTAGGTATACTTTCGGAGACTCCCGCTCCAAATATCAACTGAAAGCTATTAGCCAAACAATAACTGTTGTCCCAGTTAGATATTCCAACCATGGAATAAGTTCATTACAAATGATCAGTCTTAGGTTATCCAAACCAATAAGTAGCTCTATTAAAAATAGATGATTACTCTAAGTTAATCTAATATTATTGCATAACAATTTAACAATATATCAATAGCTACCACTATTAGTAGTATTCAGACATCTTTATATCTCTTGAATACAACAACGTACATTACAGATTCTTGAATCTCTATTAGTAAGTGATTATTCAGTTAAAACACTAGAATCTAATTGCTCTATTCAACTCAAACCGTTTTGATAAAATTTCAATCAAAGAAATATATGATCTTTCTTAATATGAGCAAAACCTTTGAAAATATTTAGTAAATGCAGCTTTCCTAGCTAAAATCTCATTAATTACTAAAATGTCTACTTTACTCACAAATAATATCCAAATCCTTAATCACTGCAATCCAATACACTGCAATCCAATCAACACTGCAATCCAATGGCACTACCGAAACCGTAAAAACCGTAAAGGGAACTACTATCCCAAACCGAACCACTAAAGACAATTTCTTTAGTTAATTACTTAAAACAATTAAAAGAATTTCCTTGGTTAATTACTCCAAGAAAGCGCGACCGAGACTATCCCGATTTCCCTCCTGCATCTTCTTTTTAAACTCTGGAACTCTCCTTCATCAGCTCCCAGCAACCAATCACAGCTCTTCGTCACATCTCAACATCGTCATTCTCCTTCCTGATTGGTCAAGAACCTCCGTAGTCCACGTGGACCTACATTTCTCATACATCTCATGACCATCTAGATTTGCTATTCTTCTCTCTGATTGGTCGAACTAGTTCCTACTACTAAGTACTGAGATCACACTCCACGTGGACCACTCCACGTGGACTCCGACTTCAGCTGAAAATATGATCTTAGAATAAACAATTGACGATCAGTTTGTTTAAACCATTCCTCTAATCCTGCTAATAGACTGTAACTTAGCTTTATTAGAAATAATGATGTTTCTATAACTATTTTAACATTTTTCCTAATAATTAAAGAATAGTGGTGTATTAATCATACTATTTGAATAGTTTTCTTCAGTAACGATTAGCTACAGTACGTAAGTTATTTTTAATATTATTTACTGTTAAAGAAACCTATTTTATAAATGTAAACGGGACCCCGTACCGTTACAATATGGATTGTATAATAAAATGACGCAATGTAACGTTTGCTGCGCATAACTGCAGTGTACAGATGATATCACTGCGTGGTTAATTGTTTATTAAGTGGGATCATAATTATATCTAATACCTGTCGCTATTCACTTGAAGTAGAGGAAATATGGTCTGATACATTACGTAGTAGGTTAGTCAGTATTAATTATAGTTACAAAAGTAGAGCGTAGATCACTCTCCGCGATTACTCAAGATGTTTTCGCTTATTTTACTGAAATGATTCAGCTATAGCTATGATATGTAAGTATAAAATATATTAATGAGGAGTGTTTCTTAAGATCCATAATTATATAACATTGGATTAAACATGTATTCGGCGTTCAGCTTAAGTAAAGGGACACGTTTGTTGTAAAGTATTAAATTGAATACGTCTCTATAGTGAATACCTTGAGAATGCCTAATGAGATGAGACCCATAGCCTCCCCATTAGTAGCATACAACTTACACGCTATCGATTGCACTCCACCGCTGTAATCCATTTAGCTCGGTAGATTTATTGGCAACGGAGACAAAGGAGACTGGAATGGCGGAAATGAAAAGCCGCAAACAAAGCTTTCGTTTTGGTTGCCAAGTTTGGTTTTCATAATCACTTTGAACGAAATGTTGTTACATAATTATTAATTCTTCTGTAGTAATAATATCCTCAGTCTGAACATTCTATTATACTTGAAGCATCAACTAAAGCTGCAACTATAAAATAAAGTTAATTTATTAAGTTTCCAACTAGGCTAATAAGAATAAGACTGCTCGTTCCAGGGGTTCTTAAGTCCTCGAACAGGAATTAAAGGCAGAGTCGGATTCTGTACTCACCTAGAGTCCTAGACGGAGAGATTTAACCGTCGACGAGAGACGCAATTAAAGAGAACGCTTTACGGCGTTTTTATGCAGCATCCTCGAGAATTAATCCCGGCTTTTTCAATTTTATTGCAGTTTTATGTGGGTTTTAATAGATTTGAAAGCAGTGCTTGTTCGAGTACAGGTTCTAAAACATTATATATATAAGATAATTAACGTCTATCTTTTAAGGATTGACCATTAAAATAAACTATGTGTTGCTCTGTAAACAAAGTTTTTTATTTAATTATTATTATAGTTAGGTTAAAACCAAACGTAAACAATACGCACACTTATTTACTAAAACTTACCTGTAAACAAAGAAACGACATTAAAAGTTTATTCCTAATTAATATGTCGACTCCTTATTTTAGATTTTAGCTTTTACTATTATTTTTAAACACAATCATCTTCATATTTGTTCCAACTTAAATAACCTCAAAAAGTCCAACCTCTTTACCGACGATGCAAGTTCCAGCTTCCAAAGACTGTACAATGACAGTCTGCTTTAACGACGGAGTTGAGGGTGGACACAGATTAGAGAAAAACAATTAACTAATTAAAATTAAAGAAATAAGTACATTTTATTTCTTTACATCTCCTCCCCTGCGAATGAAAATTTTCCTGAAAATTTTCTCATTATGTAGTATATTCTTCTTCTAAAGTATTTAATGGAATAAGTTTTGTGATATGAAAAAGATTTGATTCTGTTTTCTTATGACCTGTATCAATTCTGTATATTGAGTTTGATATTTTCTCAACAATCTCATAGGGTCCGATTTTTAGCTCATCTAATTTTTTTCTGTTTAGCCTGTTTCCATTTTCTATATACACCATGTCTCCTTCACTAAATTCATAGTATTTTCGTTTTCTGTCAAACATTGTTTTATTGTAGTTATGTGATTTTATTGTATTGTCAAGTGCAGTTTTCTTATCTCTAATCCAATCACTATTGGTTGCTCGTTGCTTTAATTCATTTGGTAAGATAGTGACATCTGTTCTATATAAAAGATAACTTGGTGTGAAGCCAGTGACTGAATGTATAGTATTGTTATATTTATTTACACATTCTTGAGCTATTGTTGTCCATGCTTTCTTTTTCCCTTTTTCATTTACTCTACACCTGATTTTATTTACTAATGTTTGATTTAGTCTTTCATTTAAGCCATTTGAAAATGGTGCATTTACCGCAGTAAAAACTATTGGTATCTGTTTGTCATTTAGGAATTTTTTGAATTCTTTCGAATTGATTCCTGGATATTGGTCAGAGAGAAGCATCCCAATATCCTCCATGTCAGTTATGTTCATAATTAGTTTCACAAAATCATTTGCACCCTGAGATTTAGAGGTTAGAATATATGCGTATCTTGTAAAATGATCCACTAAGAGATGTAGATATCTTTTTGTCGATCTTGAGCCTCCAAAACCTCCAATTGTATCTATAGAGATTATTTCGAAAGGCTTTGTGGCTGGTCCTAAATGAGACATTAATCCATATTTATCATGCCCTCTTGATTTATTTTTAATACAGATTTCACAACTGCTACAAATTTTTTTAATGTTTTTCATCAAATTTTTTGCTGCGTAGTATGGACTAATCGTCTTCTGCATTTGTCCAATTCCAATATGACACAAGCTTTCATGTATGTTTTTTATGAGTTTTATGCTAAATTGTTCTGATAAAATTATTTTTTCTTTTTTTTTGACTCTTTTCAAGTACACGTTGTGTTTTTCAATTAATTTGCTTTTATTGTTTTGTATATCTGCGTTGTTATTCTGATCTAATAAAATTTCTTCCAATGTTACCAAGTTTACAATTTTTAATTGTTCATCTGTATTTTCATCCGATTCTAATACCGGATTTCTGCTTAGACAGTCTGCTTCCAAATTCTGTTTTCCTGGAGCATATTTTATTTTGAATTCGTATTGTGATAGATAGTATGTTAAATCACCCAGCTCTTCGTCTGTTCTAGATTTCAGATTCATGTTTTCTAGCGGTTTGTGATCTGAATAAACTGTAAATGATTTACCTATTAACCAGTATTGCCAGTACCTCACCGCTTCTTTGATAGCTAAACATTCTAAGTATATTGCTTTCTTCTTCTTTTGTGCTACATTTAGTTTTTTAGAAAAGTATGCCACTGGTTTTTCTCTTCCGTCAATTTGTGTCTGTTTTAAAATGGCCCCAATACCTTCTAAAGAAGCATCGGTATAAATATTGATTGGTAAATCTTGATCAAATATTTCTAGAACAGGTTGTGAGCATAGCAAACTTTTTATTGTCTCAAAAGCTTTTTGACACTTATCTGACCAAATGAATTGTTGATCTTTTCTGAGTAAGTTATGCAATGGATCCAGAATTATTGCTCTTTTTGGTATATACTCGTGATAAAAGTTTATTTTTCCTAGAAACTGTCTTACATTCTTCTGTGTTTTCGGAACAGGAAAGTTTTTTATTGAAATCAAATTATCCTTTACTGGTTTTATAGAATTATTCTGAATTATATGACCCAGGTATTTTACTGAGTCTGATGCAAATGTGCATTTGGTAAATTTTAATCTGAAACCTTCTTTTTTTATCGCTTCTAGCAATTGTGTTAAATGATTGATATGCTCAGCAAACGTTTGAGAAAAAACAAGAATGTCATCGATAAAATTTACCGTGAAATCAGTAAGGTTATACTTTCTCAATATGCTACTTAATATCCTTTGAAAACTTGCCGGTGAGGTCTTTAGTCCAAACGGTAGGCAAGTCCATTGATAATGTCCTTCCTGGGTTACGAAGCCTGTCTTCTTTTTGTCTTCGATTCGTAAGGGGATGGACCAAAATGCAGAATTTATATCTAGACTAGAAAAAAATTTGCAATTTCTGGTTTTTGTCATTAGGTCTTCAATTAAGGGAAATGGTTGAGCTTGAGGTACTACCATTTTATTCAAGTCCCTGAAGTCTATACATAGCCTGGATTTTTTGTTCTCGTCTTTTTTAAATGCCAGTGTTACCGGTGCAGCAAATGGACTGTAAGATTCTTCTATAAGCTTATTATCTAATAATTTTGCTATTTGCATTTCTATCTCTTTTTTGTCTTCTATAGTGCATCTGTAAGGCCTCTTACTGCAATATTTGTCCACTAATAAGTCTATTCTTGCTTCGTATCCATTAACAGTGCCCACATCATATTTATCTTTTGCAAAAACTGATTTATATTTGCAAATCAGGCTATTTATTTCGGATTGTTGGCACTGATTTAAATGATTTATCTTTATTTCGAAATCTTCTTCTTTTATATGTTCGTTAAAATTTATCTCGTGTTCTTTTATTGTAGTATTATTGTTATTTTCTGTTATTTTTAATTCAGAATTTGCTTTTATGTTCTTCGAAATGTCTTCTACTTTTATATATTGTTCACTATTCAAATCTTGTTTTTGTGTTATTTGTAAGTCTTCATTTTGAATTAGTTTAAACAGTTTTATCAAATCTAATCCAATCAAAAAATCATATTTGAAATTTTGTTCATCAATAATGTATACATCAACACTATTTTCCAAATCAAAAATTTTTATTTTCAGAGTTGTCAAACCACTTGTCTTTTTAACACCATTAATCGTTATTAAATTTGCTTCATTCAAATTGTTTCCCTTTCTTTTTAGTTTCAATAACTTAGAATTAATCAGAGAAACATTTGATCCAGAATCATAAACTCCATTTATCTGTAATTTATCATTCAATAGTAGTTTGACATTAATTAATGGTGTTACTATTCGTTTTTTTGATCAGTTTCGTTTAGCTCAGCCTCTATCACTGAATTATTTACATGTTTGATAATGTTTTTCTTTATTTTATCATCTTCTTTTAGTCTAAACCAGCATAAATTTTCTGGGTGGTACCGAGTACCTCTGTTTGATTTCTCACAAATTTTACATGGGTTTT
The DNA here is from genome assembly GCA_910589525.2 of Ennomos quercinarius. NCBI lineage: Eukaryota > Metazoa > Arthropoda > Insecta > Lepidoptera > Geometridae > Ennomos > Ennomos quercinarius. The sequence continues at coordinate 16,803,998 of OU342500.1, forward strand.
TATCTTCATGCTTACCATTATTATTTGTTATGTTTGTGTATCTTCTCCTCACCACAAAACTTTTTTTGTTCACCATGTGTTCGTACTTACTAACTTCATTGAATAAATCCACCGTATCTAGTAACCCTTCTCTAGTTATCTTATTTAGTATGAATTCTGGTAAACCGGCCGCAATAAGATCCAGTAAAGTACCCATATCAATTGTTCTTCTCATATCCAATAAAAGCTTTTCTTTTCTCATAGCATAATCCAATAATGAACCTTCTTTGTATTTAAATAACAGTGCATATGTGACTGGGTTCCACCCCTTATTTGAAAACGTTTCACAGAATTTGGTTTTCCAAGTTAACCATTCTGAGTTCATTGTCAGTTTTATGATCATGGAACTGTACCAGTCTGCACAGCTTTTATCCATAAACAATCTCAGTATTTCAATTTTTTTGTCATCTGTTGTCACATCAAAGCGTGTACATTCTTTTTCAAATATATCAATCCACTGGATTGCATTAGAATTTTTGCTTGTAAATTTTTCAATCACAAACTTTTCCGCAATGTTTTTTAAATTCTGCTGTTTATTTGCCTGTGTATTTTCCATTAACTTCTCAAACATTTTTTCCAGTGTAGTTGTTTCCGTTTGGTGAGTAGTAACAAGTTTGTCATCATTGATTTCTTCTAGAAATTGATCCCCGAATTGTAAATTACCATCCTCATCTAGGTAAGTCTTCCTGAGTTCTTCTGTCATTGTTATCCAAACTCTTCTTGTCTGGTATCTTTTTTTTATACTATTTTTTGCTTTATTATAAGCAGCAGTTTTTGTTATTTCTTTATGAAAACTAGCTGATTGTAGCTCTTCTGGTATCGCATACACTTTATTGTCGCTTGTGGCAATTGAGGTTATAGAAAAAATGTTTGATTTTCCATCACTTCCTGATGGCAACAGCGCAAATTCAAAACGAAGTTTCTCCATGTTTGATTGATTTTTATAAACAAAAATGTCGTTTTATAAGATAATTAACGTCTATCTTTTAAGGATTGACCATTAAAATAAACTATGTGTTGCTCTGTAAACAAAGTTTTTTATTTAATTATTATTATAGTTAGGTTAAAACCAAACGTAAACAATACGCACACTTATTTACTAAAACTTACCTGTAAACAAAGAAACGACATTAAAAGTTTATTCCTAATTAATATGTCGACTCCTTATTTTAGATTTTAGCTTTTACTATTATTTTTAAACACAATCATCTTCATATTTGTTCCAACTTAAATAACCTCAAAAAGTCCAACCTCTTTACCGACGATGCAAGTTCCAGCTTCCAAAGACTGTACAATGACAGTCTGCTTTAACGACGGAGTTGAGGGTGGACACAGATTAGAGAAAAACAATTAACTAATTAAAATTAAAGAAATAAGTACATTTTATTTCTTTACATATATCTGTGAATAATTGAATATCATTATTTTTATTTAGACCTAGCCTCCAGAAGATGACGTTGATAGTCTGCAAGATACAGAGTTGATGTCGGTTCAACATACCACAATATTTTGGGCTGCTCCTGAGCTATTCACCAACATAATCATTACTCAATACAAATGTTGAGAACAAAATATATACAGAGTACAAAATCATTAACAGTTTCATCCACAATGCGGTAAGTAATTCAATTGTAATCGTACGACAACTGCGTGTAATTTGTCAGATTGTATAACAGAGTGTCTTTATTGTCGGTAGCAATAAGGTCAAGGAGCGGTTGCACTGATTCAGTTATTTATCCTCCGCGCGGTACTGTGTTTGTTGTCATTTGAGTTACTGCCACTACTACTACTGACAGATCTTCGTTTACTGCTGCTGTTATGTCATCACGTAGATTTTTCCCTGTGGTTAGAACTTCGTAGAGTAAATTAAAAACGTGCCCTACGTTAAGCCTTCTTATATTTTGTCCCTATATTCGTATCATCCGGCTTTGGCGAGATACTGATTGATTTAAGGCAAGTCCCTGATTTACAGCTGTTGTCATTCATTTCACCTCACCTTCATGTGTTTTTTTATGCGATTGAATGACGTGACGAGCTAGTCATTCACCAGATGTCAAGCAACATGGCCGCCCATAACAGTTGCAATGTCATTCGGAACTTAAAACAATAAAGTTTCGCGTGACACTGCACTGCGCACGTCAACCTGAGACATCACACAGTCTAGTAATCAGATTACTAGACTGAGTGATTAGATCATAAAGTCTCATTTGCCCAGTAATTTCACTAGCTACAATGCCCTTCAAACCGGAACACAGTAGTGCTGGCACACTACTGCTTGTGTCATCAACTTTGATCATGTATTTGGTGAAATAATGTTATGAAATTAAATGAGTACGTCACATTTTTCAAAAAGTACTTTTCTTTGTATTTCAGGTACGTATTCACCTAGATCAAATACATCGATAAACCTGTAAGTAGTGCGAACATGATTTTATTGCGCGCTTATTTGAGCCGTTATCATTTAAGCGTGTGCATTGTTTCTGTTTATTATGTGAAACTAATGTAGTGTAGAGAAATGTGCAGACACGTGTACATTGTATGATTTTTTTATATACGTTAGTGACTTAGACTTAAGACTAGAGATTACGGTCTGTATTATTCCAAATATTTATTTTGCTGTCGGCGGAAATCCATTAGTTATCATAATTTAATTTAAAAATTTGCTAAAGGGAACGGGATGGGGACGGTTAATGACAATGACAATGTGAATGGTTGTTAAAGTAACATCGGCAGAGATTTTAGTATGATTGCTTACATTTTCAAAACACACTAGACTGCCATCTTTGTCGTTGGCCTATTTTATTTATTCTATTTTGTTTATCCGCTCTAGAGTCACAGCGCGATTTTTAGTACAATAACCTCTAGGCTCTACGTGATACCTTAGATTTAATACCACCAGAAAAGAATTAGCCCTCTTTTCGTTTGAAATGCCTAGTTATACGGCCTACCAGTATGAGGTACCGCCCAGTGTACAAACAGTATCAAGTATGTAGTGAATTGTAGTGGTCGTTTTGTGGCCTACCTACATAGACTACCTACCCATTTTTATAGAACATTGATCATAAACAGATCATAATTATATTTATCTTATCATTATCATGAAAGTGAGCTTCCTACTTAATGCACGTATGTACATATTATTAATAACATGCCAACTGCGAGTCGGACTCGCGCACGAAGCCCGTACCATTATCTATCCCTGCCATCTAGTGTTGCGTAGCAGTACTATTTAAAGCAGCGCCATCTATAACTCATCTGGTAAACGAGCAAAAAAATCACGTTTGTTGGGAGTTCCTTAAATATTTATTTTATTCTGTTTTTCAGTATTTGTTGTTATAGCGGCAACAGAAATATATCATCTGTGAAAATTTCAACTGTCTATCTGTCACGGTTCATGAAATACAGCCTGGTGACAGACGGACAGACAGACAGACAGCGCAGCCTTAGTAATAGGGTCCGTTTTACCCTTTGGGTAAGGAACCCTAAAATGAAAGTGTATCGTCACAAGATCGTCACCTATGTAAAAGAACGACTAGCTCGTCACGTCATTCAATCACATAAAAAAAAATTTAGCCATTTCTTCGTCTTATTATCGTCACACATTGTTTTTTTACTAAATTATTATCGAGCTTATCAGTAACCATCACTTCCCGTTTAAAATTTGTCATCGCTGATAATTTTCGTTTGCGAGTGACTCATGTTTGATAAAATAATTGTTTATGTGATGCAATTGCAATATACCGAGTGTTTTCTTGAATCTTTGATCTATAACTGTATCGGTAATCTGGCTTTCCATTACATTAAAATTAATTTGTTTATTTCATTTATTTTAAAAGTAAACATATAAACCTGAAGACATGACTTCGCAACACTATTCTACAACAGTTGTAACATGTGGTGAAATTACTGATACACTCAAAGTTAAAAAAATGCAAGTATGTAGAGTGTGAAATGAACATAGTCCAATCCCAATAAATACGCTTTATAAAGAGTTCCATCTTAAAGTCAAATTATTTTAATTTCAAATTAATTCAACATAATTAAAATGCCTTGTGCATTCAACCAAACCATTCGGTGCTGATTGTCTGCGGTGGGCCGCAACCGCATGCATTCGCGAATTGTTTGATGATTGTTGACGGAACGTGGTCAAAGGGCTGCGGGAAACATCGCTAAATCTATTGAAAACATGATGAATTTGTCGGGAATGCTTTGTAATTGGCTCAGAGATTATACGAAATTTCAATCAAAGCTATATTTCGATTGCTAGCAATATTGGAATAGTATTAAAGGATTTTGAACTAGACATTATTTATTTTACAAATGTCTGCAAAAGTTGACACCGACGCTAGTCCTGTCCTGTCCTATCCTATCCTGTCCAACAGCAGCTGTGGACATTTAATGTAAATTTCGATTGTGCTGCTACGTAAGTGAGGGTAAATGTCCCTTAATTTGGTGCTCCTGATAAAATTGTACCTCCTCAACCAGAATAACAAGCAACAATGAAACCGATGGTAATCAAGTGAGGTAGGTATGACTGTACCGCCGCCGTCCAATAAGGAAATGGCGAGCGCAGGTCACACCCGACTTGATTCGAAGGATTTATCTCGCTGCGCCGTCCATTGTCGGAGACTGTTCAACCAGGAACAGCTTTATTGCACAACTTTTAAAACTCCTCGAGATAACAAGCCAATGCAAATTTTCTGAAAAAGAAAAAAACTTGCCTAGATAATATCTGCTTAATATGAAAACAGCAATTGAAAAAGAAATTGGTCGTAGTTACCATATTTCTACAAACTATACTATGTTATGAAAATGTTGGACGACTAAAACTACATCGTAATTTTTATCGATCACTGTCAAAGAGGTATATGTACTGCGTACTAGAGAAGCTATGGGAAGCAGAAATAGTTGCCATTTTTGGTATAATTAAACTAAAATCCGCTACAGCGCTTTACGAGATTAAATCGTCTAACCAACGATCCCAACACGCAGCGCTAGTTATTGTAGGTTGTATTGTTCGGTTAGTGTTCGTTCACTCTGTCGCCAAGTACCTTAGCCACAGGTACCCAACGAATGTCTGAGCTGATATATACGTCACTGAGCATGCAGTAATACAGTACAACACTACAATAGCTGTAAAGGAATAAATATTAGAGCTAAGATAACCATGTCTGTGCTTTCAGAGTTAGTTGACTCTCTGAGCTGAGAACTGAGCTGATTCAGTTTGGGGGGGTTCCCCCCCGTGTGGCCTCCAACCTCCCCTACAGCCACCCCAAGCCTCGCAACTCAGCTGATTCTGGTACTGGTAAATCTGAGATTCAACTGAGCCACTGTCCGCAAACAGTCCGACGCATTGGTTTCTGGGATACACAAGACATGGTTTTATCTGAGAGTGTCTGAGAGCATCTGAGAATAACTGAGAGTATCTGAGAATATCTGAGAGCATCTGAGAATAACTGAGAGTAACTGAGAGTATCTGAGAGTGCTAGCACATAAAAATCACAAGCTTACTTACTGAGAACTGTCATGTGTTGCTCCGGCGCTGTCCCGTTCATGAATGACGCGACTATCGCGCTCACCTCGCTCGTGGCGCCATCGACATGACGTTAGCCGTCAATGTCATCTGACATCTACCAGCTTATGTACCTACCTTGACATGTATAGCTTCGCACTCGCGACACACTCTGCCAATATGTCTGCTGCCGCGCGCTCTGGCGTCATTATAAATCGACAAAATAATATTTTATTTAGGTGTATTTTGTTCTAAATTCTAAACTTATTGTTTAAAATCGATTCCGCCGCGTTTGTTTACCCCGACTGGTTTTTGTAGTGTCTAAGCACGCACGATGGCATTTTCGGATCATAATTTTTATTGCAATACACGTGCAGTCGCTTTCAGTGCCGAGCATCGTATGAGCGAGAAGACGCCATTTGGAGTATTTGCAGTGGTCGACAGTGCAAGTTAGAGCTGTCTAGTGTATATATATAGAAGTTTTTGATCACTGTCCGTTGCCGGCTGCCGGCGTGGTTTCATCTTTCAGTTGTAATAGCGTCCTTACTTCTAATCGTCGTCAGTCCCGACTATCTAAAAGATCACTGCCCCCACATGCCTTATTTTATTACCAGAATTCACAATTTACAACCTCTGATATTAATTCGCCGTTGAAAAAACAATGGCCTGAGACATAAATAATTTGAACGTCTCATTTATTTTCTGTATCTTCTCAACGTTCAGTGCGGACTGCCAAGAGAACGGTTCATCACCCGAGGTCGGCTAACCTTTACACTTACAATCATCTCTACATCATTTTGTGTTTACACAAATAGAAATCTGTAGATAAGATATTTTATTTCATTTGAGGCTTTGAATAACAATATCGGTAGTTTGTTTATGAATAATCACAGTGCCTGAGATTTAGAAATGGATCAATACAAGTAAAGATGAATGGTTATTTTCTCTCCGGTGCTTGGGAACGGAGAGACGCGGCTGGTCATTTTTGAAGGAAACCAGCATGATCCGTTGTCCGCTGGTCTGATACAAGAGAACTCGTGAAATATACTCGAAAACTTTTGCTTAAACTAAAGTGTGGCTTGATTGTTTATTATAGCATTAACTTCACTTTGTTATAAGAACCTTATCAAACGTCCACAACAAGTAAAAAAGACTCACCACCGCTTAATAATATTGCGGTCTCTAAAGCTGTCATTGTTTGTCCTGTAAATATTCGTACCATATGTATTTGACTAAGGGGTGATGTTTCAATGGCTGGATAAAGGTTATTCGACTAATAAATGATTAACTAACTAAAACAAAAACATTTAAATTTTCAGTGTTCCGTTGATAAAATTCGCTTCTTATTTTTACGGTTTTTTGTTTTGTCTAAAGAATAACTTATATCTGATTATTGAAAAACAACGCCTTAGACAAATGTCTAGTTATTTGCCTATTTACTTTTCATAATAGTTTCAGTCAGCTCTTATGTCGACGATGATACACCGTTGAATTTTATGTAGTATCAGATAGGAGTCTGATTAATTATGATATGACAGCCTCCGTGGTGTGGTGGTTAAGCAGGTCGGCTCATAACCTGGAGACGGCGGGTTCGATTCCCGCGACAGGACAAGTATTTGTGCATAGGAAAAAAATGCGCAATTACTTGTTCTGGTTCCGTGTCTGGGTGTTGTGGGATCATGGTCCTCGTAGTTCCTGGGTCCCTAGATACAGGGAATCCTAGTTAGGGTCCAGGATCTATGTATGTGATCTTTGGGCGTAAAAAAATATTTCTGGTATCATATGATAATTATTGATAATGTCTAAGGTTCTCTGCACTCATCTCCCTTATACGTTTTAAAACTGAATTGTATTAGGTACTTGCCTCACTTTTAACCCCGAGCAATATTCAGCAAAGAATAATAAATAATATGCTTTTTATTTTAGCGCAAGTTTGCGAGGCTCATTCTGGTACTTCAGCAGCTCGCTTCTCCCACCGTTTCCTGCCGTCCTCAATTCTGTACATTCTCACCATTCTAGCCGTTTTTAAAGCTCGGCAAATGACTCCACCCCCGGCAGCGTGAATTTATTAAATCGTTCATCATCCCTCACGGGCCATTACGGAGAAATAACTCCTTGTAATCAACGGCTGAAGGCTTTTGTTTATATATTCGTATTGGCGGTATATACTTTTGTAGGAGCTCGTGAAAAGACCATTAGTTTCAAGATAATTTCTTGGGTCATTCATACATTAACATTTAATTAATGTTTGGTGATGGTAGTTGATAACCGATCCTAGCTGCAATCGTATTTTTTAAATATTTAGAGCTTATTGATAACACAAGGCCAGAGTTTTTGTTCTCGGAAATAAATAACGCATTGTTGACGCCTCCTCCGGTGATGTCCGTAGGCTACGATGACCGCTTCCCATCAGGTGGGCCATTTATGCTTGTTTGCTCCCTTTAACATTAAAAAAAATATGTGTGGACATTTCACACAGCGCCATCTAGCCCCAAACTACGTATACCTTGTGTTATGGGAACCAGATAACTGAAATGTGAGTAATATTTACAACACATCAAACCATTTACAGTCCATTGTAAATTGTACCTAAAGTAAGTATCAGTTAAGGAACACCGCAGACCACAGCATATGATTAACATAATTCACACATCACAAGTCACAGTTTCCACTATTTTCCAAGTACGGAGCACTAACGCTGACGCATGTAACGGTAGTTTTCACAAAAATATGCCATTGTCCACACCACGCTCGCACTCATGTCTGTAAAGTCACCTCATTTCTGTTAAAACAAGCTGGCACGAAATCCGAGAAACCGGATCTTTGTTTGCCCAAACCAACCATACTTGCGGATAGCCGTATTTAAGAAAAATAACTAGGAATATAATATAAATGCATATTATTGTTAATGTTAAAATACTTGTGAAATGTGAACAATAGTGGGTGAGTGTAACACAGTCTTTCTAAGTTTTCACCACCAAATTTACCTCGACGAAAACATAAACCGCACGAATCATACGGTATGTTATGATAAATGCTGACGTACAATGGCACAAATAGCGCAGACCGGCGGCGGCGTTAACAAATGTATTCTTGTGTATGTTGTACTAAGCTGAGATACAACAAGGAATCATTACGGAAGGCGGCAGCTCGAGTTTATCAATAAGTAGTTATTAAAAGCAACGTTTTGGTCCAAACGTATAGGTGGCCGATACACACCTACTCGAACAAACGTGGTCATGGACCAAACCATAATAATTATGCTGATCAAGTATGACCTATTTTACTTATGTGCCAGTGCGTATTGGACCGAGACATAGACATGAAGACCATAACATACCGCTCCGGCCTGTCCAAGTGTCCAGCCACGAACGTGTCTTGAACATGACCAATGACTTGGTAATCCACTAATGACTTGCTCTCAATGGAGGTCGGATTCAGCTGGACAGAGCCGGTGCACCTCAATTCATTTGTTACGGACAATGTATCAAATGTATGCTGTGAGCCTGTGAGTTGCCCGAGAATATTGTTAAAATTAGAGTGACGATTTTTAAGAATTGTAGAGTGATTTACTACATTTTAAAATTTAAATTTAAAGGCGAGTTTATGTATCTCATAAAGTTCTCATGTCCATCCTACAAACATCATTGAAGAACCTTAAGAAAAGCGATTAGGTACTTCATTTAAGTCTTTTGTATATTCAGTCACTTATGCGAAAATAATTTCCAAACCTTTACAGTCCTAAGCCGTTAAGCTCTAGATTTACCATCTCGAGGGGATTTTTTATGTGTCTGCCATATTATATGTTAAGCCTGCTTCTCTCACCTCTTGAGGTAGCGTTTTAAATTCCAATCGATTCGCCCAGACAGCTTTTGAAGTTTAACGGGGCTTCTCGTTCTAATAAAATATTTAATTGAAGCTCCCGAGTACCGTGAACCGTTTTTAATAATGTATTGTTTCCAATTTGGTTAAGTCGGGTTGATGTCCTTTTTAAATTACTCCGGAATGGTTAATAAATAGGCAGTTGTTAAGAACCACCTCTGGTGATTTATATGACGACGATTGAATTTAGACTATAGTTACATTTTTAATAGTACTTACGGGATCTATACCGTGATTGGAATCACTTTCACGATATTTCAGCGCAGTTCTTGACATGCATTATCATGTTCACGGGGAGAAATGTAGTAAACAACCGCGAAAGTTTCAAACAGTTTTGGATCGTTGTTTGTTGATGGTTAGCTGCTATAATAACAATTTCTGCTGCCACCATTTGAATTTTCGGTTCATGGTCTCGTTTTTCCTTGTCAAAACTGCCTACTGATTAATTGTACTCGTTATAGGATCATCATCATCATCAGCCTGAAGACGTTCACTGCTGAACATAGGGCTCCCCCAGAGCGCGCCACCTTGAGCGGCTGCTCGCCTCCTGCATCCATCGGCTCCCCGCGGCTTTCACCAGCACGTCGGTCCACCGAGTGGGGGGCCAGCATATGCTGCGTCTTCCGGTTCGTGGTCGCCACTCGAGAACCTTTCTTCCCCATCGGTTGTCAGTTCTACGAGCGATGTGGCCTGCCCATTGCCATTTCAACTTGCTAATTCTAAGAGCTGTATCGGTCACTTTAGTTCTCCGGCGGATCTCCTCATTCCAGAGCTTATCTTGCAAGGAAAAACCGAGCATAGCTCTCTCCATAGCTCGCTGCGTGACTTTGAGCTTACTGATGAGGCCAACAGTAAGAGACCATGTCTCAGTTCCATAAGTCATCACTGGCAACACACACTGATACCCGTGGTATAGGAGGGTATCATAGGATAATAATCACATTTACTCCCTTTTCTAAAATCTCATATTTTTTTTATGTCATTATTCCATATTTAATCTTCTCTAATAATACTGCCGCGCTTGATATATTAAGGCTGCAAGCCAGACTAGGCTCTCCGCCAGGGTTGACGTCCCTTTCAGCCCGCGGCGCGCGACAGGCTCGTTAGGAACGAGTGGTTGCTAATAACCAGCTGTTGTGATTTAGGGGTGGTTACCCCTGAATAATGCCCGGCTAGAGTGCTAGATCGAGGTACAATGCGCTCGGCATCCTGATGTGCCCACAGTTTAGCAGGACGTTATGGCTTAGGGCTTAGACCCTTTGAACAATTTTTACTTTTTGTTACTTCAGTAAAGTCATCAATGAAGTTCGGGTTCCTTTTGTTATTCGATCAAAACATACCGCCTTTGTTTAACTATGGTTTTGCACGAGCGTGTTTTTGTAAGTCTTAAGCAGTTATTTTATTTTTTAGGCCATAACAAAACACATAAAAACAAAAAAAAAGTTATTCAAAAGTCAAAGTCGTGCATAAGTTATTAAAATTCCACTCTTTTAAGCATTCAATCAGCGAGGAACCTCTCCAAAAAATGTATGTGGAAGTGATTCACAATTGCTCCCAACTTTTTTATGGACATTGTATGATAGATATTACTAGATATATCCATCGTCCCGAACAAAGAACTCAAATATGCACCGGGCGCTGCATGTGAGAGCATGAATAAAGCATACGATTCCGTTCTTAAAATACACAATACATATTATACATGATTGGAAAATGTGAGCTGTGTTGAATGCTTCCTCTATAACGTATGCTATCGCATTTGTTCGATCTTTTCGTACCGCCCGGGGCTGGTAAAAGGTTGTTCCTAAACTATCAGTGCTCGTGACATATTTAGGAAGGAAAAAATGTGCTCGATTTACAATAGCAGACAAGGGTGCTTCGTTGTACGTGATTCAACATACAGTCTACAAAATGAAGTGTTCCAGAATACTCCAGATGGAATGGAACTAGACTGAGGAGTGATATACAATATACATATTGTATTTGCACAGATATTTGTCCAATAGTTTGCCACAAGGTCTGTTTCCAGGTTATTATGGTAACTATTGGCAATGGCAAGAACTATAACTGAAGGTTTTTTTTACCAACAATAACATATTACATCTCATATTTGCCAAAATGTTTTATTACGTTCGCATTAAAATGATATCTCACATAATTCTCAGTAGCTCTATTCTCTGCGATTCAGCTACATTAAACGAATACGCAAGAAAGCCCCCCTTCACCACCCCTCATCTACAAAACTACCCGCAACTACCGTATAATTTATCTTCCGCTTCCGCTAGTAAAGGCGCGTCCAGACAGCGTACCGTCGCGACGTATCGATCCTCGCCCGCGCCAGGTAAGACGCGTAGCTAGATAATGGTATAGTCATACAGAACGGTGCAGACTGAGTGCACTACAGCTAGTTGCATAACTTGTGCTTGCTCTGTGTTTACCCGGATGTAGTTGGTGAACAAAATGATGGCGCGCTTCTTTGTTAACGTTCAAATGTCTACTTGATTGCTGCAAGCAGTGAAGCGAAAAGATCTACTCGACTGTTCAGCTATTCGAGCTATGAAACTTTTGATTGGTAGATTTCATTTAGGCTCTGTGTCCGATCCCATCGTCACTAATTATTTAAAAAAATTAATACCTTTTTTGTGTCTACTAGTGGCTTTATTCTCTTTTGTACCATTCCCAGGTCGTCTATCTCTCTTGATATAACGCCTCCTCGCGTCTGCTACTGTGGAGCAATTACTTTGTGTCTGGCTTTCTTTCATTTTGTTTATTCCTTTGTTTCTCTCTTGCGTTGAGTTTTTTGGAGAAAGGAATGTTGATGAACAATTTTTGACTGTGTCTCTCTATCTATTTACGTAGTTCTTGTACTTATTAGTAACCTGTAAACTTTCATAGGGACGCCATACTAATGATTTCTGATTCTTCGTTTTGCCATTCCTCCATTTATGTTAATCATATATTACGATTAACTGTCAAAGTTGTTTATCCGTCCACATTTAGCTTTGCTCCGGTTTTAAACCTGTGACGTCATTGAACACAACACACATGAATCTTGCAACCATAAAGCTTCCCATTTTAAACCTTGCTAACTCCAGTTATGGTACATTTTGTATTATCTTCTAAAGTACGGGCGTTTTGATGGCATACCTTTCAGCAGGACAAACATGGAGCTCGGTACGTCCATCGTTTATGAACCTTCTGATAGAAAGTGTTTGCATCCAGCTAATGGAGTTGCGCTAATTTTGAGCAGTAAACCTGTCAGGTGAGGTTTTAAAGCTTCAGATGTTTAAGCCCGCGATTAATGCTGTTCAAAGCTCTCTGAGTTGGCCATACTTTGTTGTTGGATTGAGGTGTTGATGTGTTTCGTGTGTTTTGGTCTCGATTCCATTGTTTTCTGACCGTTCGGTACGTTTTACGTACTACTGCTATTATTAGCCGTGTGTTGTGTTATCAAAAACACTGATACTTCTGGAACTGATTTTTCTGATTCGCTAAGACTTCAGAGATGTCGCGTCGATCTATAATAAATACTATTTATGATCAGAAACAAGTTTATTTATGCAACATACATTGTAAACCGCACGACAATACGTTCCGTGCTAAAGTTATGTATTATATTAACTATTTAACAGGCAATGAGGATAACTGACTAATTAGTTTTTGATTGGCAGTTTCATAACGCTTAAGATTATAATTTAAAATATTTTCCTGGAACTAGCATTTAAAGTGATATAGGTATTTTATTGTATGAATGTGTTTTTAAGTTTTTAACGTGTATTATGTTCATTTCTGTTTGCATTCAAGAGTAATTTTGTTATGTACTTTGGCTAGTGAAAAATTAATGTATATTAACGAATCGGGAATAAAAAAAAGTGTAAAAGGTGCTACTGGTCTTATATATAACTCTAGTTTCCAATACAATTTATCTTTCTGCCCGTTGTTAGTTTAATTTTATTACCGGCGGTGTAATGAGCAATTTAAACGAAGAGTGATTTAAATTAAACACGCAACAGCGCGAAGGTCTTTATATAGAGGTCTGCTGTTGATACTATTTATATACAGCTGCGTCTATTATTGTATTGTACGAGCTACTTGTCATTGTGAACAGTAAGTGTAGGTTGTTCAAAGTTTAAACTACTGTCTAGTTATAGTCTAGCTAGAGCATCTCATCACCGCTTAATGCGATAAGGCCGCCCGTTGTTCTGCCATTCTTATATAAATTTTTATATGCATTTTTATTTATTGGTGTTCAATAAAGTATTATTGTATTGTATTGTATTGTTGTAGCATCTTTGGATAAGGCAAGTCCATTTATCTACGCTCTCGTCTTGAATAAGCCAAATTCCGATGTTGACATTTTTGGTGACAATGACCTTATGGAATTGTTATTAATATCCTCAGTAATGGTTTACTAAATCGTATTTTAGATATTATTACCGTATTCAGCCTATGCAGGTTGTTCTTCGATCCATTTAGATCTAGTTCTGGACATAGGTCTCTCCTAATCGATTCCATGGTTTCCCTGCCCTGGCCATCTAGTTATTCCTGCTAATATAAATCAATATAAAAAATGCAATATAAATAAAAGTAAAACGTTGTCTGTTTATTTGTGAGGCTTTAAAAAACGGCAAAACCAATTTGGTTGAAGTTTTATATACAGATCGCTGATACTGTTATGATCAACATATAGCGGGTGAAACCGCGAGACGTCTCTAGTTTTCTAGTTTCTTATGTCTTCTATTGTCCCTCACATCGTTTCTGTATGGCATATAAATGTTTACTGGGGCTTTAGGTTTATAGGTTTTTAATTAATACACACAATTGAGTAGGTACACATTTCGTGGAAATGGTTTTATGTCAACCGATTCCCTATGCGATTGGCTCGCAAATTAGATGGAACCGTGTATGTGTTTACAGTTCTCGTGTCAATGGCAACAGCAATTCGGCTTTGCGCGTTCAATGCTCATGCTGTACTGCATCGTTGATTTCGATTGAATCAGATGCCATGTCCTCGTTTCAATCTGACATACACGCTTTTATTCAATAATACGATTGTTTGTATGTGTATAATTATCTAATTATCTAATAACATGACCGAATACATATTCAGCAATAAGGATTCGATTGGACTCATTGAATGCTGGCAATATATAATTATATGAAAAAGTTAGTAGGCAACGTCAGTTTCCTCTTCTTTTTCCTATTTGTTTAATCGTATACAGGGTCTGCCTAACAACGTTTTGCGAGGGTAATTATGTAATGGAAAACCATGGTGCATTGAGGTCACGAGATTGCCTTGCGTGTATCCAGAAAAAGAATGTCGTTATGGCCGTTCTTGACCTTTTCAACAATTTTTATTAAGGAAATTACTAATACAAGCGTTATTTTTTCAATTACTTCAAGATCTAGAAATTAGACTAACACAAAGATAATTTGTCTATTTTTGTTGAAGTTCTGCTTCAAGGTTTCAAACTTGTTTTTCTTTCTTCTTTTCTCATATGCAGTTGTTTTGTTGTCATTATCATCTGTTTGATTATTCCGCTGTTCTTGCTGCAAATCTTCTCTCATAACACGACACTGAGTCCGATCTTCGGCGTGTTTCCTATAACTGCTACCAGTCCCATTGCATATATCGTCTTCACGACTCAAATGCATATTTATGAAACCAATTTTTTTATAAAACAGCTGCATGACACACGCGCTTTACTAATAATATAACATTACCGACGTGACGTGCTTCCGTCAAACTGTTTTGTTCACAAACTCACAGAATAACAGATGTTCCGAAGAAATTGGTCATGTAAGTCCTTCAGGTGCGACTGGGAATTGAGGATAGGTGAGATGGGTCGACTTGGGTTATGTTGCGCCTAATTTGGCGTTTTATTGCAAGAAATATTTTAGTTTTGGTGCACCACCGACGATGGAGTTTTTCTTTGACTTATGTTTACTTATGTATTTCGTCATCTTCGTTTAGAAGTTATTCTTTGCTAAACATGGTACCTCCTCCATTAGCGATGAGATAGATTAACATAATAATTATTTTAATAATAAATTTTCAAATTTAAAAACCATGGTTGTAAAACCACCTTTAAATTTAAATGTATGATTCTAGAAACGATACACATGTCGTGTTAATTATATTTTATAATGTTAATTTACATACAATACAACTATGTCTTTAAAATTAACTGCTGATTTGTCATTCAAATACGTTGTTTTCCAAAGTTTGTTATTTAATTTGCATTTTTTTGTTTCAGGTAAGTTTAAATAGGAATTGAGCCGCAGCGTGTAAAAACCTAAACATATACAAGAAGGCAGTGGTAAGAAAGACTATTCATTAGTTTTCATCTTAAAATCTTGTAAGTACATGATTTTTGTTTAATCCTCTTTGCACCTAGACCGGCATAACTCGTACCAACCAAACGAATGCAGTCAGATCAGAATTCACTTTAGATGGACAATAGTAAATATTTTATTTAAAAGTAACTACATGAACTATTTTGCATTTTTTTTTGTCTGAGCACCGAAGACCGAGTTTAACCACAGCTTGGCAGCAGCCCTGTCATAGGTATGTAAACTTGTTCATAATCTAGAACTGCCAAGTTCTAAACTTGAATTACAAACATCTCGAGGAACCTGCATAACTAATTTTTGAAGTTATACCAGCATGCACATAGTAGCGATATTTCGCGGATTTTGCAATATGAAGACTGTTTATTGAGTGTGTTGAGTTGAGTGTGAGTGAGGCCTCTCCTGGCTCTCTAGAATCAGGTTACAAAGCGCCAACATATCGTATTCAAACCTCTTACATTGTGTATGCTCCCGGCTCCGGCCGAGATGCGCAACATATTATTGCCGGTATGATTGTATTCAACTCAACGATTGCGGCTACGTTATAGGTTTCGTATGTGCAATATCGTTGAGTGATATCTTTATTGGTACTACTTTATGGTGAAATATTATCGTGTTATGAGGATCTTATCGCTGCATTGCAGCGAGATTACGTGGCAGGAAATAACGCTTAATGGAAAATAAAATAGATAGAATTACTTTTATGGATCATTTCGCGAAGTGAGGAGATCCGCAGGAGAACTAAAGCGACCGATATATCTCTTAGAATTAGCAAGTTGATATGATTTGACCACGAACCGGAAGACGCAGCGTAGGCCGGCCTCCCACTAGGTGGACCGACGATCTGGTGAAAACCGCGGGGAGCCGATGGATGCAGGAGGCGAGCAGCTGCTCAAAGTGGCGCTCTCTGGGGCAGGCCTATGTTCAGCAGTGGACGTTGGCGGTTGATGATGATGGATGAACTTGAAAATAAAATATTATAAATAACCACCACAGCTAACTAACCATGGTAAATCATAATTGTGTGTAGCATTCGAACTCCCTTAAATTGATTACTTGATTTAACACTTAACTGAACTGAGCAGCATACTTATTGCACGGTCTGAATGTTAATGATTTACCTAAACCTAAAACTTTATATATTATACAGGCTAAATACATAATGTAAATACTGTATGCCGTTACATTGTAACGGCATACAGTATTTACATTATGTATTAATATCCTTTAAGAAAAATTAAAAACAATACACCAAACTCTTTAGAAATGTGGCAAAAATGTAACGCTACCGCAATTCGAGTCCTTCACATTGTTCACCATCGCATTCAAACACGCTTACATAGTCCGTCCGCTTGGCACCGGAGCCGAGCAACATATTGGCGGTGCGAAAAAACCGTCTAAATAGCTAAAAGTAACAAAGTAACGTCGTCAAATTGGAACAATATATTGTGCGTATTACGCCCGCATTACAGAATTGAGCTACGTATTATGCTACGAAAGCAGCAACAATACCTCGAATCCAAATGCTTAGACACAGGTGGAGGTGACAAAATAACGTTGTCTCATTCAAACACTGTGCCAGCTTGGGGTAACGTAACTGAGCAACTTTGTATTTGTACCTTAAATTGTGCTCGCTTGGCGTAACAGAATCGAGCGACGTATCGCCGGTTCAATATCGTTGAGTGATATGTTTATAGCGCGGACTTTACGACAGATTCCGTTCACGTTATGAGCAATCTTGGAATTCCTGTAACATTTCCAATCGACTAGAAAATTTATTATTTACTGAACAATGAAATGTGTTGATTCGTTGTAATTGTAGCCAATATAGATAAAGAGGATAGTATCAATTCATGTCATATTTTTGATAATGTGACGTCACGACATCACCTTAATGTTCCCATTGCTGGGCCACAGACCTACTCTCACAGGGAGATAGTAGGTCACAACCCATCATGCTATCAAGGTTCGGCTTGGTGGACGACACAAACATTCTTGAACATGCCGGTTATCTCTCGATGATAAAGCCAACAATGATATCAATGATTTTTGAGATAAACCACTGACATTGTTTACTTCTGTATTTGGGAATACCAACTCTATTACTACTAGCATTAATGTGTATTTACTTGCATACAAAATTTTCGTATGCAAGTTTGTAACACACATTGGTGCTGTACTAATAGCAGTCGTAAAGTTGAAACAATGTATCAGCTAAATGCATCTAGGCTAGCGTTACTGCCGTTCCGGCGAGGGTATCGAACTGGTGCTGGCGGCCACGGCCCGATTGTCACGTCGCCTGGGCCGCTGCCAGAGTGCCGGAGTCTGCGCCGCCGTTCCACACCGATACTTTATATCCTAGACTAGCTAGAGGCGCCTCAAGGTTTTACCCGCAATTTATCCCCTTTTCACGGTAATTCTATATCTTGCGAAATAAAGAGTGTTCTATGTTGGTACCGGTAGTATGATAATTCTTGATTTTCTGTAATTAAATGTTTACTATGTTGGTTGGTGTTGGTATGTAAGCTATCTGGGTGCAAAATTAAATTCAAATCCGTACAGCCGTTTTGGTGTGAACCCAAACAAACAGTCGATGTTTCACGAGAAAGATTGCGATGACCGGTAGCAGATAGTAAAGTGAATTAGTTCTGGAACTTACCTTATTTAGTTTTTCATTACTACTCAGAAATTTTAATGCTCGTATAAAATTATATTCTCATAGGAAGTGGTGGATAAAATCACCGACAATACAAGACCAACAGTCAAAAATTCCAGATGTGACTACGGCGTAGAGGCTCTACAAAACGTAGAGCCTCTACGATAACAAACCTCATAATCTCGTAACGAAACTAGTTTTTTCCCCGCGGATAATGGGATGTCTCCTTTCATATGATATCAGGAATAGCGGCAATGAGCGGGATTTCCTGCAAATATGTCGTGCGGGATTGCGGGATCGTGCGGGATTGCAATCTCCTTCCGGCGTGGAAGTTGTAACATCACGCTTCGGAGTTGAGCTATTTCATTTTAGTGTGTATTGCCTTTAGGATTATTATATGGTTGTATAGTATGAGCAAGACATTATTGCCAAGTGCTTTTAAATCAGAAAAAATATGTGAACTAGTATTGAAAAATTTTGCGAAACCAAAAAGTAACATTAAACTTTTAATCATAATTCAAAATATAAAGTAAATTTACAAGCTTATATTAATTACAATAAACAAACTACCTGATAGAAGAGAATTCTTCAACCAGTCAGTAATTAATAATTCAACCAGTCCAGTGAATTGAATAGGCAAAATACGCCACAGACCTAAACAAATATAAAAAAACGTACCGAACCGTCTCAGTATTCTTAAACCGTTAACAACTGTAGCAGTAACAAATCGAAAACAATCAAGGGCCATTATCACCGTAAAACAAATAGTTATATCGACAGCCTTGACGGCAAATAATGAGAGAACAACGAAAACAATGCCAAAAACAAACCGGCCGCGTAACACTCATTCCTAGCCTAATAACAGCGAGTCAATCACCGCGGCTCATTTTCACCGGTGTTCTTTACTCCGGGTTATTTTCACCGGCTTTCCTTTGTTTTTGCCACTTTACTTTGTTTTTTCACCGGTTTTCCTTCGCCGTTGTGCGTTTTCCACTATTTTCCCTTTTGCTTGCTTGTCTTTCGCATCTTATGTTAGAAAGTTACGATGCTTTACAGGCTTTACTCTGTAAAGTACTTAATTTTGAAATTCGTTTTTGGGGTGGTTTCACTATTGTCTGTTAGATTTTATCTGATGGTCAATGGATAGCGTAAACAATTAAAAAAGGGAATAAATGTGTAGTAACGTGAATGCGGTCCTATTTTGTTACACTTTAACTAGTGGTGTCCTATGGCATTTTCGGTTATTTTGTATCAAACACGGTACATCATTTAATTTAATAAATTTTTCTAACAGGAAGGCCTAGAACAGGAAGCTAGAACGCTCGTTCTGTAGTTAACTTATTTCAGTGATTATTACACGCTAGATAACTATTACCAAAAGATTGTGAAGCGCCATCAGCTTTAAAGAATTTAGCGTTGCTCTAACTTCTGTTGTACCCAGCGGTCTTATTAAAAAACTTAGTTCCTTAAGTTCGGGAGTTGTGTACACGGCTCTAGTTACTGGATGGAGCCAGTACTCGATTGTGCAGTTTACAATCCAAGTTACAAAGCTTTGCGTTACATTTCGGTTTTTAAGACAATAGACTATCGGGAAGATGTAAAGTTATCTGGAACTTGGAAAATTAGGTTTCCTTAGAGTATACATATATATTATACATATATATAGCTTCCTTATGTATACTCTAAGTAAGTTTCACTTTGAAGAATAAAGAATTTTCACACAGAATGTAGTAGATATAGTTCGATAAAAAGGCAGGCGTTTTCATCCACAGAGCATTGAAAATCGTATTTTTTATCGTGCTCTGTGAATTATTCATCAAACATACACTAAACTAACAAACCGATTCGGATGAAATTTTGCACAGCGGCTGCTATATCACCGAGGCCAACACGGATACTCTTCATCCCGGATAATAGCCTATCGTTAATAACAAAAAATAAGAAATTGGAGAGTTCTCGCGGGTAACCGGGTAAGTTGCGGGCTAAACCGGGGGCATCCTCTACTAATATACAACACCTACAGATAATATATATAATATTTCTCTTTAAACACTTCGTTCACTTCTGCTATACATTTTTAAATGAACCCCTCCGCTCCTGGCAAGGGTTTGTCATTTCCGAAACCACGTTTGACGTTGATATGGGTGAAGATAAATGATTTTGACATTCATTTTTGTGGGACTTGCCCTCGTACGTCAGATGTCATTGTGAGAGCCTTCTTGTTTCGCGAACTGTTGCGGTCGTTCACTGTGTTTGTAATGTTTAGTGTATTGTGTATGGCGTTGTGTTGTGGGTGACCGCTAAATGGGGTGACAACGAGAGTAGGGTATACTTGGTGTCCATACAAAAAGTGCTAACGTTTGGGAATCTTCAGGCGAGCTAACTTTTGACACAAGTCCACAGAGGTGCAGGGCTAAACGTTTATTAATTTGTAAAGGAATTTGAATATCGAACGGGATTTGAACCCGCGTCTATTCGTCCCTAAAGCCGGGACATGCTTTCCATAAGCTACCGCGACAAGTGATCTCATATCCAAAATCCTTCTTTTTCTTTCTTTCTTCCTTCCATAATGTTGATTACGCTAAGCAAGCGATACAGCTATAAAAATCGAAAACGTATCTTATATAGACTTTATGATCTGATCACACAGTCTAGTAATCTTATCAGTATACTGTGTGAAGTCTCAGGGTGACGTACGCAGTGCAGTGTCATGCGAAACTATATTAATTTAGAGTTCCAAGTGATACTGCAATCTGTTATGGGCAGCCGTTACGCTTAACATCACGCGAACGACTCACCGATTCGACTCGCATCGCGTCATTCATTTACATTAAAAAATAAAAATAAATATACAATGCATATTGTACTAAACGAGGGAAAGCGATTGACTATTATCTATTAGTAGTATTGTACAATATACTGCTCTACTCTTTGTTCACTATTACGATCCGAATTAACGCAATAGAAATTAATGGATGCCTATTAATGATGAACTCTGCAAACGATGATCATCTTAACACCTTCGGCCATCTCCAGCATCAAATCAAGCCGTTGAGATATCGGCTCCATTCAGTTGAGTAATACCTTCCATTGTGCGATAGATGAAGAGCGACACTTGTTTATCTAGCCATCGTGCCGGGTGAGCTGAGGCGCGGACACACCGGCCGACCAGTTCGCACTACTAGTAATGTTGTGTTGGTTCAAATACTTGACATATTGATGTTGTCTATCATGATAATAGTTGCTGCAAGCAATACTACCGTCCTTATGAAAAATGCAGTAAGTAGGTAAAACATGTTTTCGAGAATAACGCGAAAATAAAAGTTGCGAGTAGTCGAGTTGTTGGATTCTTACTTCCTGAGTTTTTGGGTTCCAGGTGGAATACGTAAGAAAGAACAGAATATAATATTTTTTTTGGCGATTCCGAATATGTATCTAACTCAATTTTGCCAAAAACGTTTGTTACTGCGTTCTTCACTATGAGGGCAAAATAATGGAAATCAGTTTAGACGGTCACTGTGCCAAATAAACGTTTTGGATTTGGATTTGAAATGTGTAAAGTCAAAATGTATCGCTTCGGCCGCTTACGAGCATACTATGGCAGTTTCATAAGTGCCAGCATAACGGTCATACAAAACTTTTTTTATTTCTTTATTTACTTACTCAATCATAACACCATTACGTTGATGAGCTCACTCCCACAACGAGTATGGGCTGCGGTCGATACCATTCTAGAATCTAGATGCTTACATAACAGATAGAAATCTAAACGGAGTTAATATTATAATATCCCAGCTTTACAAAAGATTCAGTACAGAGCAAATTTTAGCAAGAGCCTTAGAATAGAAGAAAAGAGTAAAGCCTAAGAAAAGAGTACGTAATCGAATAGAAGCATGCGAGCACCTTCGATCGCATCGTCACTTTCCATCAGGTGAGAGCGTGGTCATATGCTAGATAAGTCCGATGTAAAAAAAAAGCATTATTTTCAAGCATCGATCAGGACACAACACTATTTGCACTCTGTATTCTAACGAATAGACGTACGCTCTTGATCGTAGATAATCAATGCAGCTGTAAATATGATTTTCCGATTTAGTATTCCTTTTTTTTGCTTCAATTTCTAGTTGTAGAGTGCTGAGTCAATATAGTGTGAGCTGAAAGCAAGCACGAGTGTACCCAGACCTGCACCAGGCAGTCAGGCTACCAGCACGTGACGTCACCGCGGCCGACCGCTCCACCGGACGAGATGCGCAAACAAACCGGATTATTTTAGTGCAGTAAGATACCATTGAAATTGTAATCAGGTCACGAAGGAATTTTGTACCGATGGTTGGGTAGAACTGGGTGAAATGGGAACTGAGCTTATATATACGTATATAGCTTCCATTTGAAGGCATCTAACATGTTTTAAACTTATAGTTTCTAGGAATAACCTTTAAAGGGGTGCATCGATAACTGAAAATTTCGAAAGCATTGCTTAGGACTCTCGACGTCGGGTTTTGATACAATTTCGATTGATGTAGGATTGGGAGCTATTTGTAAACTATATTATGCTACGTATACGGAGATAATTATTTTACTTAGACGTATTTCCAGCTCTGTAATAAGTTCTAGTTATTATCAAATAAAAAGTAATAACTGAGTTTATTTCTTAGGAATTCAATTTATATTTGAAACGGTGTTTCATTGTGCGGTGCGCCGTGCGCCAAGGTCCTGTGGCTCCGCTCATATATTTAAATTCCATCCGTGTCTGATTAAAATCGATTCTCTATTTTACGATTTAGAGAAACGGCGTCGACAACTGGTATGTCTGCTAAAATCTTCAAATCAAACGGAAGACTGCCCAGCTTGTAAAAGAACCTGCAAACTCCCCACCTAGCGGAAACTACTCCCAACATCCAATTAAAAAAACATGGTAGTTTTCCTGCTGACCCAACTCGTTAATCGAACAGTTTTCTCGTTGTAAACTGTAACTACCTTTTAGCGCTGCAAAATTTTTCGTGAAAAGTATATTTTCAGTCAGAAAATTCGTGGAAATACTCTCGGCAGTAACTCGCATACGTATAAAGCTGTACCTCGAGTTGTATAGTCCTATTCAAAGGCTCTATTTGCACGTTATATTTCCTTTCCCGTGTCGTGTCCCGCCCGCCCCGGCTGGCGGCAGTCGCAGGCGGGCGCTCGGCGGGACCGGACGCGTCCGTAGCGCTCCGCCCTACGTTCCCGAGTTTATTTTTTCGAAGCCTCCGTGTTGTTTCATCGCGCTGCCATATTCTGGCGTATGTAAAGCGGTCGTGCGATTTGATTGCGTCTGGTGCGAGTATGTCTGGCTGCTGTCGGTACATTCACGGTTCCTGTGGATAGTTTTCCAATGGAATCAACCATTTTAGCGATGTAGCGCTTCGTGTTATTTGCTCTACCAACACGAATAACAAATCTTTGTAATGAGATGTAAACAAGTGTAGCTTTACCTTGTAGTCTTGATTTGGTATGTAAAATATTGCTCATGAAAATGTAAATACAATATTTAGTAGGCATGGAAGCGTGCGGGACATTGGTTGAATATCTCTAGATTGATCGCTCTATGTTATACTCTACAAAGCTTTATCGGGATGCAAATCCCTGAATCCAATCAGTGTGCTCCCCGTGACTGAATCACTAAACAGTTCTCTGATACGTTTAATAATTTTCCTTTGCTCTACCGTTGTAATTGTAACATTGTATAGGTAAGTGTCATGAAAGCTTTTCGTTTTCACTCTTTTATATTGCAAAGGCAAGGAGAAGGAGAAGGAACACAAAGGAATGCCACTCCGGGGCTAAAGTATCACCAAAATAGTTTACGTTTTATGAAACAATAATGTAGGTTTTTTTATGTATGAAGTTGAAACGTATGTTTTTTTTTTTACAAAGGCGCCACCGCTAAAGATTTTCCAAATTCAGTTTTTTTTTTTTATTGTCTACACAGTAAAAAACTATGCTTGTACGTCTTCCTTTTTGAGTTTTCGCAATATCTTCGTAGTTGTTCTCACCTACAATTACGAAATTTTGCCTTCAAAATTATGACAATTGAAAGAGAAAAAATGAGAAGTAGTTGTAAGTAGAATACGAATAATATTTAAAAAAAAATCAAGACGTACAAGCGTAGATTATAATCTTTTCTTTAGAGGGTCATAACCTTTTTTGCCCGAAACGCTAAAATGTAGGTAAGTTCGCGCACGGGCTCTAATGTCTCTATCATACGTATGGAGAGCAGACCGACGGCAATAACATTTTCAAATACCAGGACGGTCCTCTTAAGGCAGGAAAAATTATGAATTTCTGAAAACGAAATTGATTGCAAGTAAAACAGCGAGGGGCTTCTATAGTTCGCAATAAAGGAACGATTATGAAATGAATCGACAAAAAGTGTTTCGTACCTATTTGTTCCGGCGTCACGAGTCGGACCTTTATGACGCGCTTACTGCTAAAGCTTAAATATAATGTCAGAGATATGTCGACGCTGGCACAGAACACATAAATGCTGGGTTAAATATGATGACATAGAATATTAACATGCGGGACCGTGTTCGAGGGATGAAAAAGTTTGCCACCCCTGGATACGCGTTATTTGAAATGTTTTGTGCACAATGTTTTATTAACATTGAATGTTTACATGTATGTGATCTGAAATGGCTAATTGAATACGCATTTGTTTGCTGGAGATTCTGTAGACAATTCATTTCAATTTTTAATTACTTTTTGTTCTGAAGGCCGCTTTAGTTGAATTCACAAAAAAATGTACTTAACCACGTTATTGAAATTTATTTACTCAACAGCTTCCGCTACCAAATGAGATAGAATCACGCAAATTGGCCTGAAAACCTTTGTCTATATTTATACAGAGGTATTTACAAATAAATGGGCTTGGGCATAGAAAATACAATCTTGGAGTCTTGAAATCGAGAGTGAACAGCACCGGCGGGCTAATTACGTAATTCGCAACAAGTTTGCAACAGGCGTTTTCGCAATCATTGCTGTCAAACATCACTTTGGCAGAGCAGAAAACGATCGAGCGCCAAAGTGATGTTTGATAGTAATGATTGCGAAATTTACGCCTGTTGTAAACTTGTTGCGAGATCTGTAATTAGCATTACACCAGCAAAGCAACAGCAGTAGCAAAGCGACAGCAAAAACTTAGCAATCCGTCGCAAGATGTCACTGGAAATCGTAAGTCGCCCGCCTGTTGCTGAATGCACGTTGACTTTGGCCTTTGATACTAGCGCCACTAGCAGCAGAACAGCAATAGATGGAAACAATGTGATGCACTTTTTAGTTCATCGATGGTCCGACAGACGGTGATCTAGCGCTCGATCGCTTTCTGCTCTGCCAAAGTGATGTTTGACAGCAATGATTGCGAACGCCTGTTGCAAACTTGTTGCGAGTTATGTAGTTAGCCAGCAGGTATCTTCTAGGCAAGCGCGATATTATCCTAGACGGCGTTTTTATATAAAAAAATAAAATAAAAACCTCTTCCATTTTTGGAAGTCATAATAAACAAGCTAGATTCAGAATCTTCACTGATAAAATCATTTTTATCAATTATTTAATCGCTTTTCTAATATATTCTTGTCCCATTATATTTCACTCAATAAAACTAATTATGCTGTTCCATGAACCGAGATTGTTAAATTGTCTGTCTTCAAATGGATTCTGTCAAGTTAATTATTTTTTCCTTCCTTTGTAACGAATACTTCGGTCTAAAGAATTTGTTAATTTAATTTTTTTCCTACGTTACGATGGCTTTTAGCTATATTGGTTGTTTAATGAGCTCCGAGCCTCCGACAAAATAGCATATATAATGGTATATGTACCTACCTACATTTTAACCTTTATTAGTGCTGTTATCATGGCCGCTGATAGCAAGTTAATAATGGACGGAACTTTGTCGCTTGCTGATGAGTTTTATCACATTCTATTCTATATTCTATGTACCTACTGAAGCTAGCCTACCCCCGTCTTTATATCGTATTTATGATAAAATGTGGAAAATAAGTTTAAGAATGTAATTACCTACATTTTTTATAAAGACTCATCGTTCCCACGACATAGAATATAAACAAGAAATTGAATTTGAAATTTAAATTATGACTATTTACAAATCGGCCCTAATAAGTATTAACAGGACCTTTTTCTTTTACTCTCTAAAAATCTAAAATAATAAAGAAACCGTAGAGAAATGCCTTGGAAAGTGTGAAAGCTTCCAGTCTGCCGGAACATAGACGTAGCTTATTGTAACGGGTCGTCGGCCCGCGCCCTCGCCCCGGGGTGTCGGTGGTAGACTTTATTTCCGGTTCCAGGAACCCGGCTCGGCTGGGATGCAGAAAAAAGGGATGACACTCATGGGGCAACTTTAACTTGGTTGTGTTTCAACATTTTTAATGCGCAAATATTATGTACCATACTTTAACTACGAACTCTTTGAAAAGTCACTTCAGCGGACTCTACCGTAATATTTATATATATCTTCTTTTTGCCCGTAGTATGGACAATAAAATTTAACAGATTAATTTTTAATGTAAAGTAATAATTTGAATCACGAGCGGGATAAAATTTAAATCACATAATTGGTAATTAAGGAAACGCTCTATTCCTGTCACCTACAGTACACACAACACAGTTTGTATCGTTTTAGGTTAATACAATTAGCCAGAAACAATAAGCACAAACATAGAATCTTGAAAATTTAAATTACCTAGCATTCGATCCGGGTGTCTGTAGGACCGCGTGCTGGGCGGGCGCCTCGTGGCGAGGGCGGGCGGCGCATCCGCCGGCGGATCCCTTATCCCGTACGCCATCGCGACACCGGTGGGCGTTTCCATTTTAATATTGTTTATTTATTTACGTTCAATCGACGGAAGTGAATAAAATGATTTATTGATATTGATGAAGCTAAAGTAAGCACGGCAAGGATTGAGTGTAATAAGGCGTTCCTATATGTTTCTCTCTCTCTCTCTCTCTCTCTCTCTCTCTCTCTCTCAATATTTATAATGTTTAGTGAACGGTTCGACTGTTGACTGTTGAGTGGAATTATACGCTTAGACTTGATGAAAACAGAGCGAACATTTTTTCAGTAATAGCCAACTGAAAAGTGCAAAAGATGATGTAGGTACGTGTCGCATTTTTTTTACTAGATACGGTTTACGCTTTCATGCGGAAACTCTTAACTCTTCTAGACAAATGTCGTTAGTGTGAGCAATCTGTGAGCAAAACTTCATGTAAATCGATCGGTGCAGCTGTTTGGCGTGAAAGCTACACAAACAAATAGACAACTTTTCACTATTATATAAAAAGAAATGGGATACTGAAGTATCATATATATATGTATAAATAAATATGTAATCAACCTCTATCAAGTCATTACTCTAGCCTAAACTGCAAGCTCTTGTTCCAAGCCCGCTTAACTATTACTTACAAATTAATTATTTAACCGGTAACCTAACTTCGTGAGGGCAATAAACTGATCAATTACGATCAACATAACACCTTGTCACAATCAATAACCTATCTGTGTATAGCAGACTCACAATGCCTCTACACGGCCCATTGTCCATTGTAACCCCCAAAGAGCAGGACGTGATGATAATACCTGTCCCCGCCTATAATGGAGCAATCTGACATGTTGGCAGGACAGGCCGCTCTAATAAACGTGTTAGCTTCCCACATTGTGTAATCTTACCAACTCACAGAACAGCAATACAAATCGTTACTTCAACAAGGATTTTTTGTAAAACGAAGGATTTAAAAGATAACTTTTAAGTCATGCATCTCATCGTAACGGAATAATGATTATTTTTAATATGTTTCAATAGCAGTTTATGATGTTTGTAGGTTCTGCCAATTCACAGCAAAATGAACAAGGGGTTTCTTTTCGTTTTGAAAATTGCTTCGCATTTCATATAACTTTGTCTTGTATCCTTCTAATTTCAATTTTTTTTATTGTCTATTTCGTTTTTATTTAATCGCCTATAAATAAATTTCAGTTTCATTCTCTACTTTATTCAATAACATGAACTATAATTTAATATTTTTTATAAAGACCGAGGTACGTTAATCCATTATGCGGAGTATTTTTAACTTTTTTGAGACTTTGATCCTTATACCTTTGTGTACATCGTTTGATTATATTATACTACAGGTACAAAAAGCGTTGTAGAAAATGAAACGAAACATTTAATTTATTAAAATTATATGGCATACTTACATTTAACGATTAGCTTTATTGCATTATAGCTTATTAAATAATATCCTTCAGGCTGACAGACTGATTATCTGAAATATAAACCAATAACATCAATACATATAATCATTTCGTTTGAAAGACCATCACAGTCGCATTATAAGCGATGCATTATCGCGACCTACTTTAATTAAGCCTTGTTATAAAACACAGGTATTTAGGTGATGATCGATTCCTAACTAGTTATCGACGATAACACTAGTCACTAGTTAGGAATCGATCTCTACCTACCGTCATCATGTCGATAACTTATCGACATGATGACGATAAGATGATTATTTTAAATACGAAAGAGAGTGCAATGTCACTGCTTAATGTACGCCGTATAGTCCCAAGTTAATTTTTAATGTCCTCTCCATCCAAATGTTGTCTCACGAAAATTTAAGCGATAAGACCGCCCATGGTAGGTACTGTATTGGCACAGATAAGAGAATACTTAGTGCTACCGTACTACTGGCTCGAACCACCATGTACTGTGTTTGGAGATCCTCGTGCTAGAGATCGATACAAAAAATTAGCTTAGTTGCCAATGTTACATTTTTTATTTCAGTTAAATTAAATTAGTATTAATTGGTTCCACAAAACGAATTTCAAGCAGTATAATAAATTAATAAACTTTATCTTCGTTTATAAATTGAATAAAAGTTAAACCTCATCCCTTTGAAGTGGAAATTTTATTTTATTACAAAAATATAATTAACGACAAGGACGAGGACTTGCCACAGAAAGACTCTTTTGAGCGGACTATTAATTGATTCCGAAAAGAAAGTAAAGTCTAATGGAAAATTATAAAATATGGTGAAACCATTTAAAATTTTGCAACGCTGAATGGCTTGGTTAAGCCATTCAGCGTTGCAAAATTTTAATAGAGAAAATAACCGCTGGGCTTAACCATCAAAAATTTTTACGTGAAATGGCCAAAAAAGATAAAAAAATAATAATATGTGTGGACATTTCACACAGCGCCATCTAGCCCCAAACTAAGCAAAGCTTGTACATAGTTGTTCAGAAAATTCAAAACAATTCGTTTACTTTTTTTTAAATACGTAAAACTAATTTATTAAGTTGCTTTTAGACGCCTTATTTGTTAAACCCAAGTTCTTCTATATAAAGAAACTGTCACTGGAATGGAAAACCTATATATAGTTCACACAATGGTAAAATTGTAAAATAGTAATCTTTTATTTCTGGAGTCGACCTATTCTTAACAGGGACACTAAAAAAGAGGGATGCGTTAAATCTCTAACCAATATCTTCAACCCTTGCACGATGCCTGTAAGACAATCTAACGGTCCTCAAAATAGAACAGTGGTATTGAAATTTCAATTGAAGTGACATTCAAATTGGAGCAATGATTGCCTCCGCCACCCCGAGCCACCCTCTGCACTCCGTTGTGACAGACCACTGGGTTTGAACATTGATTTTTTAACGACCTCTATATGTGACGTCCGATCGATAGGCTATCATATACCAATAGCTATGTTATTATGGCGCGTAATGATGTTACTGCATGATATCGCTTGACGTAGGTACCACCCTCATTAAGCATTTGGCCGCGGAATATAATAGGTAAAGTAAATAATAAATACTTAATTGCTTATTACATTTTCCGTCAAGCACTTATACACGTTAGCGTAGCGCCACGCTTCGGCCAGATCATCCGTTGACACTCTTGATTTTTTTAATTATACTTATAGTTAACTGGTAAAGGGGTGCCATGATTCTTTATTTGTTTGATGGCACGAGTTTGATCTTAAATTGTTTAGCACCATAGTAGCCGACTTAATTATATTTTTAGTAAATTCTTTATGATTGTAAGCCATGAGCCGCCTATAATTATATGATAAACAAAATAAATCAATTATGATGACGTAGTAAATTACTCGCCTCAATTTCCTTTTTATTTTCTTTCAAGTATAACGTATTATATACCTTCTAAATAAGTCATTCTACTCAGAAGTTTTCCCTAATATATTTTTCTCCGTAACTCTAAATTGGATAAGGGAAACAAATTTACAAAAATAATATTGCCGCAACAACATACAAATAGTTATTTCTAGTATGAATAAGCCATCATTATCATAGAAGGACGATCTCCACCCACACAGCTTCCTACCCCAATCATGTTATGATAAGAAGTTGGATGAACCACCCTTAATTTGCAAATGTCAACGCACCCTTTGAATACGACTAACGAGCTACTTCCCTGTTATCTATTACAGATATTCTTTTTTCAATAGATTTGTTTAGTTCGTTATTGCGTCCACTAACTAGGGTTCATCTTTGACGTCATCAGCGGCCCCGTCGTTACGTGGAGCGGTCCGCGTGACAGCGATTTAACTATGTGAATTGCTGCCGCTTATGCAGCTCCACTGTGATCAAGCGATGAAACTTCAAAGTTCATTTTTGCAATATTCCGGCTTGTGCACATTTCAATGTGCATAACATATTAACATTACAATCGATTCGATATGAAAAATGTTCCTAGATTAAATCTCTCAGACAGCTAGAACTAGCCTCTCTCTATTGCCCGCTGTCAACTCGCTTCGCTAATCGCCATCACTGTGCCCATCCAATAATCGTATCACCATAGTGGGCATGTCCAATAGGGCTTGTTATTACCAACGACTTATGTTGGAGTGTATGGCTGACGGCTGACGGCCGCCCGTTATCGTTTTAATCTAGATGCTTGGCCGGCTAGATAGGTTGATCGGAGTGTTGTGTCAGACATTGTGTCAAGGCTTCTAGAATACCTACTCGTTATACTTCTATGTTGTTAGGTCTGTCTGTAGCTCGCCCTCTTGTCGTATATAATCTCGTAAAGAATTTATGGATACTTCCCCCGGTTCATGTTATATTTCTCGGGCTATTTATGTCAGTCAACTATTGCCGACCTTGACTTCGCGTAATTAATAATTAATAATTTTAATAGTTTTGTTCGAACACTAGAACAGTTTAAGAATAAATAGAGGCAAAGGGAAAAAAACATAGAGCGGAAATCAGCATAGAGCTAGATTAATTTCCTCGTAGTATGGAAACATTTATAAAATTAAATAAATTATGGCGTATCAATGTGTTAGAAACAATTGATATTCTTAATATGCTACCTATTAAAGCATATAAAAAGAGTTCATATTTCAAGTGTAGCCTCAAATAAGATTCTATTTCATATTATTCACGTCTCCGGGCTCACACACCTTATTGAATAGGTACCTCAATCATGCTTCAATGAAGTTACACCACCGGCGCGCCGCCGCGCCTCCGCCGCCCTTCGCAGTCTCGTCTCCAATCACATCTGTATCCAGCAAATTGTATTGAAGTGATTGAATCGGCTTCAAAAAGGTATGAAAATAGAAATACCCACTTACTCAAGTACAAACCAACGACCCAGGCTTTTATGGGTTCGCATATACGTCAAAAGGCTTAGTTAGATACTAGGTAAAAATAGATTTAATCCATTACAAGTACACGAACAATCTTGTATCAAAAGATTATTGTTTTCGTAGTCTAAATAAACCTGACAAGACGCAATATATTCTCAAATGAACGCTCCAAAATAATGCTCCGAGGAATACCTAACAAAATAAATTGTTTTGTAAAAAAATATTCGAGTAGAGCAACAACTACTTATTGTTGTATTCATTTTTGTGTTTGATACTTTGTTAGTAATTTATTCATGTAAAAAATTGTTCGTATGTATTTTGTTTCAAAGAATGATAAGTATAATTGAAATGTATTCTAAGATTTCAATCCCTTCACCTTAAAAATATTAAGGTATTTCAAACATAATCTACAGGACTGTAAACAGAACAAGCCCCCTTTAGCTTCCCAAACACCCCCTCAGTTGATACATCTGTGTACGATTGTTTGTAATCGGCCGTTAGTCCCCGCCCGCCCAAATAATGGTCGAGAGATCGCTGTTTCTACCGAAGTTGTCTTCGGGGATAAATGCCGCTCGCCCCTCGGCTCCGCTTGCGCGGTTTCGAATGATTGCACTTTAAACTTGTAGATTTATGATTCAAAAGTTTAATGCTGTACTTATCCTCATATACTGATAACTAACTTAGAAACCTCTATGTAATCCACCATGTACCATGTATCATGTATGTTTACAAAGTCAAAGATTCTACAAAACCTAAAAAATAGTTTTTAGGTTTTTGCGATTGATAGGTTATTCAGTTAAGCTTAGAATAAGTCAGTTAAAGTATAAGAATAAAGTCACTACACATGAACCCATATGGGACGGGAATTCCTATTACTCCCCCAAAAACGTAAGCAAACAAGACAATCTGATCTGATGTGATCTAAATTTAAAATATACTCGCAGGATATTTTAAATTTCAATCACAAAAATCGTAAACATTTCCAAAGAAAAAGATAACAAGCTAACAAGCTTGTAGTTTTCAATTCCCTGCCAGTCCCAACAGTTTGTATTAAGTTTGTATAAATAAATACTTGCGAGAAGAAAATATTCCATCAGTTTGCGATGTTATACAGCCGGTTGCATTTATTTGCCAATCAAAATGGAGATTATATTAAAATAGAACTTTAGCGCTGTCGTTAGGTACTATTACTAGCCTGAACTCTATTTTTATTTCAATAGGTAATCCGTAGCAATAGTCTCAAAACATTATCTGATCGCGTACATTGTATATTATTTAAATTCTCAACGTTTCTAATTCGAACACTTTTCAGAGATGACAGGTCACGGGAGAAATAAGGTAACATTTAATATATAGTTGAGGAGGAGGAGGAGGTGTGTGCTGCGTTCCTAATAGTTATAATCCTGCTATAGTGTGCAGTGATAGTGATACCCTTCCCTAATAGCATCCCCGCGGACCGGTGCGGTGGTACAGAATAAAACAAATAAGCCGGTAGCTGGTAGTGCCGGTAATTTGTGTTCGCTCAAAATGGATAAACAGTGATAGTTTTTTGGGTTGCTTTAATTACACGCTTATGTTTATGTAGTTTCAGAGTAGACAAAGATTTTTCATGTAATATTTTAATCGATTTTAAAAAGTAGGCAGTTCAGAGCTCGAGTCGTCGTATTTCAGGGAGAAGGCCTGATCATTATCATGCCTCCTCCCTAAAATATCAATGCAAAGACAAGGCAAAGAGTTCATTTTGTTATCGTTTAGTCCAATAATGTAACGTTTTTTGTACATAAATATAATGGAGGAAATAATAAATCAAACGTCTTTTAAAGAAGATGCTATTAGACTAAAAATTTGCCATTTCCTGTTAATCTTAGAGGCTATTCTCAGATAAATATATAATAGGAACAGTGGAGATATTTTTTTTTTATGCGATTGAATGACGTGACGAGCTAGTCGTTCACCTGATGTTAAGCAACACGGCCGCCCATAACAGCTGCAGTATCACTCGGATCTTTAAAACAATAAAGTTTCGCGTGACACTGCACTGCGCACGTCATCCTGAGACATCACACAGTCTAGTAATCAGATTTGATATTTCAAATGTTTCTAAATCCACATCAATTTTTCAAAGAGCTTAGTCAAAGCATAGCTGTACCCTCTAGGGTACTTCACTACTTTTATAAAACTAGCAGTTGCATGTTCTTGTAAGTGCGTAGTCCAATAATCTTTATTATTCAAGCCGCACTTCCCGCTGAGTGGTCGCCGTGGCCGGAACAAACTTCCGTGTTAAAAGTTAGTTGAGCCTTAGTTCGTAGTTTACAATCTCTGCTGGCGCCCCGTACTCGCATTGATTTCATTATAATGTTCGGATATCGTGACCCGTCAATTGCTAACATTTGAAATAAGATGTTATTACAGTTTTATTTGTAAAGTAGCTTCGAGCATTTATCCATGCTCGAAGTAGAGGTAGATCGCAAAAATGGGAAGTCACTAGACGAGTCGAAAGTACAGAATCTAACTGAACATACAATAGCAATGTACAAGCTTTGAGTTCTTCGAATATCCAAAATGATACGATACCTTTTACAAATACAGATAGTAAGTGTACTTAGAAGAACCCTGTAGGTTATATTATTGTTTCATTAAACGCAACCAAAGCCGACCCCTCCCGAGCAAATATTGTGTTTGACTTGTGATTTCAGAATGTCTCTGGTATTCAACCGGGGTGCTGAAGGTCGCCGGATTCACTACTTACATACTATACGAAGCATGGTCTGGTTGTATGGTGATATTTAAAGGATTTTTATAAGCTTAAGAAAATAAATGTTTAGTTACAAACAGAAATGTATGAAACTATCCAACCATCCATATAGTTAAAGTACCACCTTAAACCATAAAGACG
The DNA here is from genome assembly GCA_910589525.2 of Ennomos quercinarius. Classification (NCBI taxonomy): domain Eukaryota; kingdom Metazoa; phylum Arthropoda; class Insecta; order Lepidoptera; family Geometridae; genus Ennomos; species Ennomos quercinarius. The sequence goes on from OU342500.1 coordinate 16,838,990, forward strand.
AGGTCGTATCTCTATTGATGTCCTAAAGCAAGTACACAACTCAATACCTATAACAGTTACTTAGTTTACTATCTGTGTATCGTCCGTTCCCTACTGTTAGTATAGGCGTGTTTGTCCGGCTTACCACTTGAAGTGTAAAGTTGAGATTAGGCGCACGCAACGCTCAACCTTTTGTGGTTTGCACGCCATTTCATCCGATTGGCCAGTAGGGGGTAACCGGGGCCCCGAAGCCTCCAGGGCCCCGCTATTATGGGGTGACCAGTAGGTACATCATTAGTGACGACAATTTTGCCCTTGAACTCGGCCCTTTTCTGCGTTGTCAATCCGATTACAACTAACTTTGCCTATGGTACTGTAACTTAATGTTTTTGTGATTAAAGTTATTTATGGTGTCTTGTTTATTTAAAGCGTTACATTTTCTGTACATTAAAGTAAAGGGGTTTTTAATGTTGCGTTTTTATTTTTGGAAATGTCGGTGATTATAATTATAGAGGTTAAGTAATCCTTTACCCAACATTCACAATGAAAATACATAACACTAGAAGTGGTTTAACGAGCGGAGCCGTTGGCCTACGGGTGATATTCTTACGATCTGTGACGACATTTTAGTTTTTTTTAGCGCCCCTGTATAGTGTGTTCTGTAGGAAAATTAAACAAACTGCGAGACCGTATGGTATGGGGAAACCTCGTACATAATACATTTTCAAATAACATTTTAGGTCATCGTTCTTATGCTCTGTTGACCCAAGTGGTCGATTGAATAGCTTAATTAAAAGAAAAGCGTAGCGATGCATAACAATGTACCTTCGAAATTGTTCCGCAAAGGGACTTAACTGTTTGACTTTCTTTTAGAAATTATTTCGTAAAGTTTTACACCATCTATACCATCCATACTTCTACACAAATGTAAAGGTAAGTTGTTCCACAGTTCCATTTACAAAATCCTATTTTAGTACTTTCTAGGACTTGCCAAGAAACTAAGGCGCTTACGCTTTCTAGAGATTTAATGCTGAGTGAGAAAGAGAGGTTTAACGAAACTTGCGGTAAAACCAGGCCGAGAGAGAACATTTTTTACAGCGTGAATAATAATATTATAGGTAATCATTACAACATAATACATACTCTGAAGCTTAGGCTTTTGATAGCGTAAACTTAATCTTAAGATTTAGATAGTGAACCAACGGTATGAGGGGTATTTTAAATAAACCCTATGTATAATCTCGGTAGTATATGTGCCACGGCCCAAGTTAGGCCTCAAGGGCAACCGAGTTTACTAGACAATTGAATAATGATTTTAACCAAAAATGGACTTTCAATGGTCTAAAAACTTATTCAATCAAGTTCAATAAAATCAACATGGAAAGCTTTACATGTCTAAAATAAAAAGAATCACTCAAATAAGGCGAGAAATCTCGGATAATGTGTCGGTTCCGAATTGAACATCTCCTTTGGAAGGCAGTTAAAGATTGCGAACGATTTTCATTCGCGAGAATTTAATTTGTTACGCACAGATTGTGTCTGTCAAACGTCTGCTTATGATATGTTCCCGGAAAAATAAGAAAGTGCTTACAAGCTGTTCAATACTTAGTTCTTCAGATTTTCGAACTGCTTTTGAATGAGTACAGGCGTTGGTACTGCTTTAATTTTGGTTTTGGCACTATTTTTGATACTGTCTAGTTTTGACTTGTAAAAGTGCTAAAAATAGTCTATTTGCAATAAAAATTTTGAAATTTGAGTTATTTGCCGTGGCGGGTGGGGGTGAAGTACTTAATCACCATATTTTAATTAAATCTATGGCTCAAGTAAAACTTATCTCAAAACGTTGTCGATGTGCGTCCGACATGCACCCCGTTTAATTGTAATGTAGACGTTCCACTGGTTAACAATAGATGCATATTTTTAAATCTCAGTGTAATCCAGCACACACATCATCAAACAGCACAGCCAACACGCGTGGGCATCTCTAATTGGGTTTACTTTATCAAAAGATAAAGCAAACCCAATTAGAGATATCGATTTATTTCGAGCTAGACAGACTTTAAAGGTATCCTATTAGCGGCACTCACACATGAATGCGTTTTGTGTAGCGTCTATACTAAGCTGACAGATTGGCTTCCACGCTTTGAACAACTTTACTACTTCTTAATAGATAACTTCTAATTATACTGATTTACTGCGCTAACTGGGGCCGCTGCTGGTCTACAGACAGTTCCAGCCAGTTGGCAGCGTACTCAGTATGCTGGCAGCACGATGGCAGGATTGTCCCGTTCAAGGGCAATGTGATAGTATTTCGTTGTTCCAAATAAGTAGTTTTTAATGATGCTAACCAGCATTTTTGCAATTCTACCGTTCCTATTTTAAGAGCAGTTTTTAATAATCTGCATAATCTGGAGGAAGTACTTACATAATGCGGAAATAGAAATGATAGCAAAAACAGTCTTCTTTGAGCTTTTTCCAGAGAGACTGAAGGTACGCAAAGTATACAATGATATGATTTAATATTGAAATTGCTTTTTCTTCTTAAGTTTTAATCCAATTCTCAGCCTCCACATATATTACTTCAAACTTTCTAATTACACAAAGTATAATGTTTGTTAAAGATACAGGTAAGTACGAATGTTGCTAAGTTTTTTTTTTTTTTTTTTTTTTTTTTTATGTGATTGAATGACGTGACGAGCTAGTCGTTCACCTGATGTTAAGTGACACGGCCGCCCATAACAGTTGCAGTGTCACCCGGAACTTAAAGTACTTAAGTAAGTTACTTAAGTAATTAAATGTCGCTCATCTTGCTCTGGTTGAAGTACCTACGATACGAATGGAAAGCACACACACCCGGCAATCAAAATTACAGCTGTTTTTAACATACAACAATAAGAAGAAATAACAAGTGCGAATAAAAAGTATGCCTTCCCTTTATTTCTATTTTTACTTTATTACCCTTATTTGTATGGAAAACAATTGACGCGTGCTAGCCGCTGTGACGTCACGAGTTGCGTGCCAAGTGTGACAGACAAGAGGCTTGCGACCTCACACGGCTGTTCGCTTAGTGGCCAGTCACATACCATCTGTCACATCAGACGCACGTCCAGAATCAATAGGAATAATAACAATAAAGTGTTAGTATTCAGTTTAGATTTTGGAACTACCTATATACCTCAGTGCATTCCGGCAGTGATCAACCGCGACTTATACATATAGTGAACAATGAGGCTACAGTTGTGAGGGTTGATGGTGCGCGTAGTGTTGGGACCAAGTGGCATGGTGAGGATGGGCATCATCATAGGGACGTGCGTGCCTGATGCGGAGCAGGATGCGGCGGCGTACGGTGCTCAGGTGCGCCGCCCGCCCAGGAGGATACTCTATGGTAAATATTGGGTTATCTATGGTACCTACTGTCCTTAGAAGATGCTCTTTAACGGCTTTGAGCTAGCAAATAGTTTCTGGTGCAAATCATCGGAGACCTTATTGTTAAGATAGTGCTCTGGGTGGCTATTTAATTTTATGTTAACTGCCTGCCACATTTAGATAAGAGAATATTTTTTTGCCTAATTAACAGGAAGTTCACCTAAACTATACATCACTTTTCTATTGCCTGCTCGACAATTTATCAATAGGTCATCCAAATAAAACAAAAATGGGAAACGTTGGTGATAAATACTATATTATTATGCCTAAAACTGTACAAGAGTGGTCACTGGCCCGGTGGACTCTTGTAACTCCTGTTGGGTCAGGCTAGGCATGGCTCGGAGCCTCCCTGGCCCGTGCTCGTGATTGACCTTTACTTGATAACCAGATGAACGTGTATCAAACTACGTCATTTAATATTTTGCTTTTTCATTCATATACTTGTATCGCTACGCTAACGTAATATAGGTGTGATGCATTGAAACGGTTGTCCAATGACTGCGCTATAAGAATTTCAGAGGATTGCATATCGAGATATCCTGTTTTCTAAAAACATCTATTGTTCTCTTTCAGTCAAGAATGACTTGGCTCAATGTGACCAAGCAAGCGCTGTCTGGCCGTTTCTATCGCATGATATCACGTCAACTATAAATCTTTTTGTGAATTCATAAAGTGCTTTGATAATTTGTGCAGGAATATTTTGTGTCTAATGTTTGCCCGTGTTTATGGTTCTGTTTATACACGTTGTTATGGTCGTTGATGCTGTATATAGAATATACGCAGTCCACAGCCTAGTTCATGACTCAAATTAACCTGTCACCTACGTTTGAAACTAATATGTACTTACATGCACGTAGCGATTATTGACACGAAACACGAAGGCTATTCCGGTGTCGGAGGAGCCTTTGGGTTTGCGGTCAACTGCAATCAGTTCCTTGATTTGCTAGTTTGTGTTGCGTGCGACTTGCGAGCTGTAGTATAGAATTACAGGGAGAAATGTCAGAGGGGCTAGAGCTTGAAAGCTCTAGTTTGAAATGTATTTCTAAGTTGCAGAAATGTTCCGATTTGGTGCAACTGATATAGATAGAAAACGTGAATATAGCTATTAACTGCAAATATACGTTCGTAATAAATGAACGCCCTCTCGTCTCGTCTCGTCTCAAGTCCTACCAAATAAACAAATGAATTTCATTGTTAATCTTTCTAATTTATAACTCGATTGGTATTAATAACCCATTAGAATTCCGCCCTCGTTCACCCATAAAATCAACGGTAATTAACGGCCAAACCATTTATATAAAATGTAGCCTTGTAGAATAACATTACTTCATAAAGGGTCTAGACTCTTTGTAAGATGTGGGCGTGTATAAGCGTTTACTTGTTTGCTCTCGATAACTTTCTGACGGAAAATCCATAGCAAATACAATAAGTATAAACTGATATTACAAATAAGAAATGAATGATAAGGATTTCCCAAAACTACTTGGTGTGTTGCCAGAAACATGGATTTTAATATTACCATTAGGTTAAGTTTTAAAGGTTGTGCTACCTATTACAGTACTCTAATGTTACGTTTTATTCCATGTAAATAGTTAAATAAAGTTTTCTATAGTTCGTACTCTACATCCGTAACATCTAAGTCTAGTATGCTTGTATGGAAGTTCATTTGAATTCTAAAGACACCGTGCAGGAAATCAGAATCAGAATGCATTCCGCTTCGCCATATTAGTATTTACCATATTTGGTTAAATGAGGTTCATAGGCTGCTAAATATGTCGCGTAGGTCATGTTGCTGGTGAATACACTGACAATCTAGTTTAAAGTTGATATCTTAGATACTAAGGGCGCAAAATAGATAATAAAGTGCCGATTTTTCAATATCCAGATAATGTAATGTTCTTATTTTAAAGGGAGTTTACAGTAGGAGATAAATAACCGTTACTTAACATATTTTATCCTGCAATTGAAACACTTGCCTTGTAAGCTTCTGGGCTGAGGGTTATATTAACAGATTGAGAGGCGCGTGGTTGATATCGGCCTTAACCCTATTAAATTCTTGGATATCTACGAACCGGCTGCTCCGTAGATTAATTATTAAAGTTTAGAAGAATCTTAATAAATACGATTTCGGTTAAACTATAAACAAAATTACTTCGAGTTATAACTCTACCTATTCATAATGTCTCTGGCTGAATAAATAATAAATGTGTGGACATTTTACACAGGGCCATCTATCCCCAAACTAAGCATAGCTATGTAAACCAGATAACTGATAGAATACTTAGATACTTTTTTGTTTTGTAAATACATACATAGAATACAATATAACACCCAGACTCAGAACAAACACCTTTGTTCATCACACAAATGTTTGTCATGGGTGGGAATCGAACCCACAACCTATAGTTCAGAAGGCAGAGCTATTACCAACTGAGCCATCAGGCCAATATAAATTTTCAAAATTTTAACTATCTATCACCTAATCTTAACCCCTAACAATTTACGACCTATACAACACCAAAAATAACGTCCCTTATCCGCCGCCCACAAGGTGCCAAAAGCGGCGATCCACACTGCACGTCACAGCATCGACCGGCTCCGCGAGA